>JAQJVK010000007.1:25252029-25567029 GCA_035578135.1 Flexamia atlantica
TTAGGGACCATGTTTTTAGGGGTTTTCCATGGACAGATTTTGGGATTTTGGATATGTTGTTCAGTGGAATCCTGATTAGAAGACTCTCTAGGTGATTCTAAAAGTGGTCTTCTTATTGAGGGGCTCTTCTTCTTACTGTAGGTCGTGAAATCAAGGTTGATATGGCTAACAGTTAGTTGCATTATTAAGGCTATTATAATAACCTTTATGATAAGTGTATTTTAGGGTAATTCTCATTACAACGTTGGGTGGTGTAAGTATTGTTGTAGTGTTCTTATTTCATATATATAAGTTAGCTATTGGTTTATAAATTTAAATACAGTGGGTGTAATCATTAAATTATAAAACATCTTGTGGAATATAGATGATGGAATATTAAATTGTTTAGCAATACAATTGATTCCTTTATGAGATGTATAACCAAAATCACAAGATTTTTTTAGACTATTTTGCGTACGAAATCAACTAGGGGTCTGCGGGTCCCCGAGTTTTTCGGGTCGGGTCAGGTCAAAGGCCGGCCCGAGACATCGGGTCGGGCCAAAAAACAGTTCGGGCCAAAATCGGGTCGGGCCGCACCTGATACGTTACTCCCGCCGTTTACCCGGCGATCGAACTTACGTGCGACTTATGTGTGTGCGATCGAATTTTACAGCCGATCGCGAGTTACGCTAAGCTGCATTTCGTTTACTTACGATCGGCAAATACACTCGATCGTTTTTCGCGACCGACTGCGACTTTTGCAAGGCTACATTTGCCGGTTATCGGCGATCGGCAAATACGCGCGATCGTATCTCGCGGCAGATCGTGAGTTTCGAAAAGCTACATCTGCCATTCATCTGCGACCGATAGGTACACGCTTTCGTTTTTCGCAGCCGTCCACGAGTTTTTCATAAAAATAACCTCAAAAATTAACTCATAGAAGAATGGGTTTCGACAGTTACTTAGAAATACCACCTCTCAGAATTCGGAAATTGAAAACTTACACCTATATTTAGCTCTGACCTTGCACTTTTCAACTTCAAATTTATATTCATAGTTCATATTGTTTATTGGCGTTATGGTCGTTGTGATAAAATGTGGCTTAATGATAATAATCATTGATTGTTGTGGCTCTCAGAGTTTTTTGGCTGAATTTGTTCACATATTAGTTCGGTGGTGTTTTGTTCACCTTAATTTCTTGTCGTAGGTTAAAATTGAATTATGATATAATTTTAACCTACTAAAAATTATTAGGCCTCGATAGATAGTTTGGTAGTTTTCGTCTGTTAATTTTGTATTTAATTTCTTATTTAGCTTCTTTTTAGGTTCTTGTTAATTCATACGAAAGTAATTATTTAAATATTTTTTGCCCGACCTGATTTTGGCCCGAGACCCGAAAGCCAAAATTAAAGGCCCGACCCGACCTTAAAAAGTCTGGTCCGCAGACCCCTAAAATGAACAGTGCTTTTTTGGACATTGTTCTGTTTAGGTAATACCAAGACAACACACATTCTTAAAGCAATATCAACACAATTGCTAATCGCCCATTTTTTTCTTTTATAAAAATCACACGACTGACCTGTCATTTGTCAAAAATATCTGGTGAAGGTGCTAAGGGGAGAGCGGGATTCCCAAGTTGAGATTTGTATTTGAACGGACATTTGTTGTGTACCCCAAAACATCCATTTTGGTGAGTCACTCACCGTTAGGAGCATTGCCCATAAAATCATCAGAATTGTGCAATATGAAGATTGTGATCGTCTAATTCATGCAGCGGTGGTTACATTTATTGTTGAGGCAATTTCAAGGGGATTTGGAAAGTGCACCTCTTATTAGAGGTTGTAGTGTTATCGAGCATAATGTAAATGAGATTCTACTGTAAAATACACATTTTGGATAGATCTACATGAAAACCCTTATGTTGCATTTTGTTCAGGTTTTTTAATTTTGTTGATCAGTTTTATTGGACTAATTAGAATGTCATCTTTAATTATAGAATATCTAATTTCTAGCCTATCCTTGTAGTTTTATTGGACTAATTAGAATGTCATCTATAATTATAGAATATATAATTTCTAGCCTATCCTTGCAAAGTGGGAAAATTTTCCTCTAAATAGTCTGGGGTATGAATAATTTCAAAATTCAATCTGTAATAACTTAAATAACCATTTGTATTGGTGGTATAGTCTTTGTTGTGTACAAAGTATTAAAATGACGGAACATTGCTTATCACTGCATTCTAAAATACAATTAAAACTTACTTTTTAATTACAGTATCGAAACCAACTTCATCAGCCCAAATGTTATTGTTCGTTTGGTTAAGTCCCTGCTCAAACAACAGTCCATTGAAGAATTCAGAGCTTCGAATCAGGTAACTTATACAATTATTTGTTTTAGTTTTAATGATATTAAATAAATTTTTTATTCAATGTCATTTAATGAAAAAACTTTGTAAATTTTCCGATGGAGAAATAAAATTAACCTTAGCATGGTAGAAAATCTAATATCAGATTTTACTTTGTTTTCATTATTCAGCTGTACCATGAATTTGGCCAAAAGATATTTTAGTTGTGTTAAGACTTTGTTGATTTCTGTTTTGAATAAATAATTTTATGGAATTATGTATACCCTTTGTGGTAGAGCAAATGATAAAAGTGAAGATTTGGGTGTTATATCGAGGTCAGATAACCTAAAAGCTAAATGAAAACTAATAATTAACCTAAGAGCTCCAAGATAAAAACTAATAATTAACTCAGAATATGTTATCGAAATAAATATTTTTTTAGACAATATTCCACAAACAATTCGGAAGCTGTTCATGAAATTAATCAAACAGAAATATTTACAAAAGCTATTTAAAACAATACAATATTTGGAATGCTTTTAGGGGTGTATCTGAAAACACTGAAACTAATTTCCAATGATTATTTTCATTGTCTTGTCAGTAACAGCTTGTTTCTTGTGGTCAACATTGATGATCAAGTTGGTATTCAAGAGTGATCAATTGATATAACCCAGTAACTGATACTGAACATTTTCCATAGTTATCTGCCTATGGAAACAGCATCACGATACATTACGTTCAGAGAATTAAAAAACTGCAGAACTCTCCATTGAGATATGTATTCTCTCTGAGGCGTGAACACCATAATATGTCCATCATGATGCTGTTAACATGCTTCGCATAGGAGATTTTTGTGAATTAATGACCAACTACATGACTTACAAAGTCCTTACAAGAGGGAGCCCCTATCTAAGTGAGAGGCTGCGTTATTGGGATGAGGTCTCACAACGTGACAACATACAACAGGATCGGAAGCTTCACTTTCAGAGAGTGAGGCTTGAACTGGGCTGGAAAAGCTTCTCTTGTTTCGCCCCAGTACTTTACAATGACCTCTCCGGCATCTTCTTTGAATTTTTTCAAATGCAAGTTGAGAGATAGTTTGTTAAAAATAATAATGTTTAAGCTTTTTGTATTTATATTTTTTCATACTGACATTATTATCCCGACATTATGACCTAAGTTATCCTGAAAACCAGTTTGTAACTGAGGAGCGCTTCAAATAAAGGCATTTAAGATTATTATTAGCGTATGTTTATGTCCTCGATTTCTTGATCAGAGGTCCTCGGTGCTGGGCAACAAGATCGAGATGGAGATCACGAGCCTGGTGGAGCAGAACCAGACGCTGCTGAGGCTAGGCCTCCATCTCGAGTACAACGACGCCAGGCATCGCATCGCCTCCCATCTGCAACGCAACATTGACAGGAGTAAGTATTTACTGCTCAGTCGATCGTGTATGTTGAATTGTACTATTTGAAAACCGACTTGAATCTTTCATTGGGCTGAATTTATCGTAAATTAGGGGTGTGCGAGTATTTGAACGGTCGAGCTTTTAGGTCGAGCTTTTCAGTATTCGGCTCGGCTCGACTGTTTTTCGAAAACGCTCAACACTCGAGCCGAGCTTTTAATAAGAGAGTTCTTATCGGAAAGATAATTATTGCAGTCTATTTTTGGACACGTTAAAGCGGAAGAGCGTTTCCCTCCCACAAAAAACAAGCAAAAAACATTCCCTAGTGATAAGGAAAGGACATTGACAGGTAACAAGAAATATGATCTCCATTTAGACGGAAATCTGAGCAACATTTAGTTGACCTTGGGGAACGCGAAATACAGCATTTAAGTCTATTGTTTTATGAAGGCTTATCTCTTAAACGGTATATCGTACAAGTTTCATTTTGGTCTCATTTGATTTATAAAAATAAGGCAAAAAATATGAGCCGTCATTTATAGTTGCATGACAAGTAGTTTGTATTTTTGCATTTTGTAATAAGGATTCCTTATCTCCTAATGGAGATAAGGAACTCACGCTCTCTGGCACACGCACACACGCACTGAGTCAGACAATAGAAAAAAACAGGGAAGGGGCTTGGAGTAAACAACCTCCACCCCCCCCCCCCCCTCCCAGACCACTGATAAGGAGAGTGAGAGAGGTAGCTGTTTCTTTCTTTCTCTCTATTCCGTCATTATTTATTTATGATCTTTCTTCTTCTTAATTGTACATTATTTTCTTCACAAAAGTTTAGAAATGCAACTAATTTTAGGATTACAATAAATTATTGTTGTTATTAAATATTATTTCATTCGTATATATATTCTGAAATAATAAGTTTAGCCATGAATATTATGCCACAATTGGGACTTCTATTTAATTTTTTATCATCTTTACTTAGTGGACATAAAAAAATCAATCTTGTGTTTGACTAAGTGAAAATATGTGATTTTTTTACTAGATATAACTATTTTAAAACCTTTCAACTACTCCTTCCTACTCTTGAAATTAAATTTTGTAGTACCTGTATGTAACTAGTTTAATTGTGTAATTTTAACTATTTATTTTAAAGTAAAGTATTGTGGGATTGGTTATTACTTAAATATAATGTAGATAAATGTAGATTTTAAATTTGGTATTTTTCTTCATAAATTATTTTTTGAGCCAGTTTGATTAATTTTATGTAACACAATACAAAATACTGATGAACCTATCAGATAATTCACTTGTTTTGGAGATAAGCTTTCTATTTTTGAGCTGGCGGTTACTTAAGGTATGCAAACATTAGTCTATTATATCTTTTAAAATTAAAATCAAGCTTCATCATTTCTTTTAATAATTTGGCGATTGTTAAAAAGCTCGGCTCGAAAAAGCTCGAGCTCGAAAACTTTGCAAAAAGCTCGGCTCGGCTCGGCTCGAGTTCAAAAATCACTATTCGCACACCCCTATCGTAAATAAACTTTCATTAAGATAATCGAACTTGTTACACCTCTTAAAGAGGATAGTGTTCATCGACTGTTAGAAGAAAAAATACCTAAGGACACTTTGTTTTGAGAAAAGACATGTATGTTTAGAGTTTTTGTGATACAATAACAGTGAAGTTGTGTTCACATTAGAGGTGTGCGGATATCCGAAAATTCGGATTGGATCGGATATCCGAATCCGATCCGAGGGTTTTATAACTATCCAGTAAGACTGACTAGATATCCGACTCTATCGGATAGACTGCATATTTTGGGGTAAATTTTTAAGAAGGATCAAATTTTAAAGTTTGGAAAGTTTTCCAAACAAAACTAGTCACTGCCGACGAGAGTACAGTGGTGACAGAAAACATCGCGGAGCAAAAACGACTCTTTGAAATGCGACGATTTGCGATTGCGTCTTGAACAACGCCTCAACACGATGCGATTATGTAGTGGTATGCATCAAGCGATGTATTTCGGTTGCTGATATTGCGACTCGTGATGAGATCGAGATCGTTGTATACGATCAGAGTACTGCACAATACCCGACGCGAAAACGAACATCCTAAGATAAATTCTTGTATCGTAGCATTAGATCAGTTAACAAATAATAGTAGGCCTACATTCTTTATTAGTTCTGTCATGATCTCGATCACTATCCGTTACCGACGAAACATCGATTGGTATGAGAGAGAATCGCAATCGAGACAAATCAGAGTTCTTCAATGACCGACAGTGTGTCCCCACAGTCACACAATCAACAATTCCCAAAACGAAATATCCCGTAAATACCCCATAAATAAATAGTCGTGTTGATGTTTCATACGACTATTTCAGGCCGTAAATATCTTAAGTGGCCTGTTGGTACGATAAAATAAAAAGCCTACAATAATTTTGGGCTGCCAACGATTTGGTGAACCTGTTCATTTCATTGTTTGTCTTTATGTCTTTCCATCTCACATTGTGTTTGAATGTCGTCGTCTGCTTAACCTCTTGAATCCCGAGTAATTGAGGTAATGCTACTGTGCTCAACCCGGGTATTTTTTGCCATTTTGCATGCTTATTTAAAAAAATTGTAACATTTTGAATAACTTAGTTAACATACATAATATACTTTTTGTGATCAGAATAATCTACAGAATATTAAAATTACAAAAAAATGTAAAAACTATACCATCACTTATCGGCAAATCTGGTCTCGAGGTTATGTAAACATCATCCACTTTTGGGCAAGGCACTAAATGTCCGTCACCACACTGAATACTGATTATCTTCATCATAATCGTCGTTATAATTAACCACAGATATATCACTTAACCTATCATTGTCTAAATATTCATTAATTTCTAAGAGAACGCGACATTACGGCATGGTTATCCATTGTTTACAGGCAAACTACGCCATTGCAACACACACGTAGCATAAACAAAACATCATCTGTTTTCTAAACACCGATGCAGTGATGCTCGGAAATCTAGAGCAAAACAAAATATACCACGAGAATCGGCGTTTCTTCCCGATTAGAATGGTACCAGTCGAGGCATATTATTCTTCTTCCAGCTGTCGTAGTTAGCGCGGCAAATTCAAACTGCACACGGCCGCACATATGCGCCCGTGGGTTACCGGCGGGGCTACCGCGCGGACGCAAATATGCGCCCGTGGGATTCAAGAGGTTAAAAGCTGATTTAACTGAAGAATGTCTTTCTTTCAATCGCCCGATTAATTTATTTTTCAGTTAAGCAATTACCTACATAGAAATAGAAAGTTGAATGATCAAAATTAGGTTTTTATCATGTTGAAATATTAATCTTTGACGAACTAAGCCGAGCCGTATTTCCAATACATGATTAAAATGGACATTCTTAGATAACAGTAAAATGCTGAATTGACAACCTACACCTATGATTATAATTAGTGAATTTGTTTGTTGTTTATTTTCTAAAACAAATAGACTTTTTTATTCTAATTAAATGACCAAGCTTTAATACTGAAACCTACAACGTTTGAAACTCATCTTGAAATTTAGGTTAAGTTTACTGCTCAGACTTATTATTTTATAGTATTATTTTGTAGTGAATCAAAATCTTGGTTGTCAGGCATTAATGCATGAATAAAAATTTGAGCTTTCTTCAAATGTGAAGAGATTGGTGAATCAAGTTTTATATTTAATTATTTTGTCTTATCACTTAGGTCTAGTCACTGATCAAATAATTTATTGATTTATGAAAAGGAAAAGAACAAAAAAATACAGAGGCATAAATATGAACAAATTCAGGTTGCATTGAAAAATGAATTTTTAAGTAGCCTAATTCTGAAATTTGTTTAGGCCTAATAACCTTGTTGAATTAATTACTACCTATGCTTGGGGGCCATACACATATTATGTAACACATTTTTTCGTCATTTCAAACCCCCCCACCCCCATATAAATTACCGTAACGCTTAAGTAAACCCCCTCCCCCACCCCCCATGTGTTACGTAACTCGATCGTAGTAGGAATGAATACAGCTTAAACATAATTTTACTAGTGGAATATGGATTTTAATGAATAAATAAACGTGTAATGACTTTTGTTTATTAATAACATTTTTATAGGCCTAATCAAAACAAAATTGGTACAAACAAACAAACAAGATTGTTACTATAATATAAACAACAATAAACATCTTGGTTAAAACGTATTTATTTAGTTTGACTGTTATTAAAAGTAGTATGACAAACTTTTTTTCATAGCTAACTGTAACTTTGATTTAGATATCAATTTGATTATTTTTGTATTTTTAAAGAGGGACAAAATTTAAGAGTTACGTAACGTTGAGCCGAACCCCCCCCTCCCCCATATAACGCAGCATAACGCTACGCCATACCCCCCCCTCCCCTTAAGTGTGTTACGTAATATGTGTATGGCCCCTTAAGGGGAATCAATAAATTTCCAAATTATTAACAGATAATTAGTTGTACCTTTGCATACTTAATTGTCATTTGGCCTGCATTGAAAACAATATATCTCAGCAATCAACAACTCAGGGCTATCAAGGCAAACCTTACCTTACACATTAGGATAATATGGTAGTTCCTTGCCATATGGATAATATGGTAGTTACCTTAGGCTTATGAGAAAACTTAAATCTGCTCATTAGGCCTACGCTGTGCCGTAAATATCCGAATCCGGTACTATCCGACCCGAACCTGTTGTTATCCGATCCAAAACCGATCCGAACATTAGCTATCCGATCCAATCCAAAAATTCACTATCCGCACACCTCTAGTTCACATATTGCAAATTTTGCGTGAGTGATTGTTTCACGGCCTTTAAGAAAGGGCTGAAGTTCAGTCAATATTTGGAAACAAGTTGGTTTTTAAGAGTCATGTTTGTATCCACAGCAGGGGTCGAGTGGCGTATGAGAGACTGAGTTCGTTTTTGTTTTGGAGGTGAAAAATTGTCAATCACTTTACAGTTCATAAGGATTTTTATTGTGTTATGTTTAAAGTGCCTTAATTTTCAGGACCCATCTATTCCAGTGATAGATTTTTGATTATTTTTATTTCTTAAACCGTGCTACTAATTAACCATATTTTAGAGGTAAAAAAAATTTGGATTATAGGTCAGGCTTGATTTAAGTAAAATAGCCAATATGACCATATTGGCATGAATATTTTGCTTTCTGATTTTTTCCAGAGAACTAGCAGTCAGTGGATAGTCTGAACCGTGGAGCAATTATTATTTTTTAATTCCAGCTTTAGTTTTTAAGCATCCAATTGTACACTTACTGCCAAAGTTAGGTCGAGGTAACTATACCTAATGGTTTATGCATCTATAATCCTGTGATCCATTTGGTTGTAAATGTAAATTACATAAATTAGAACTCCCATAAACACTTATTTTGAGGATGGATTCAATGGTTTTCAACACTATTTGATCTTTAATTACAGATTTCTCCTGTTTTATTGTTCAAGGACAAATTACATATCAAGCCAGTCTGAATTTTCAGACATATGTATCTATCTACCTCTGAATTTTAATTATATTGATCTAAGTTCAAAAAACATACATTCTATTTAAAATTTATTTTTGGGGGCGTCCCTAAATGACGTAACGCTAGTAACTACCTTTTCAGACCCCCTCCCCCTTTCCCCCTTGTAATTTTATTGGCGGCACCAACCCCCCTTTGAAATTACTTAACACCCTCCCCCTCCCTCAAATTTTCTAGGATGGTTTTTCCAGACATATTTTGGTCTACTTTAACTATAAACCAAAAGCTACTAACCAAAAGTTAGTCTATTTTGGCCTGGTTGAGTAAACCATTAGATATGCATTAATCTTATGAAGGGGGGGGGGGGAGTTAAAAGGGGAATTTAGATGTAGTATTAAATTCTCAAAAGAAAGCTGTCAGAATACTGTTGGGCCTTCCCAAAAGCTAGCTGTAAAGATGCTTTTGTTCAGCTTGGACTAATCAAAGTTCAGTTACTTTATATTTTTGAACTTGAAATTTACATTAGAACACCTAATCACCCCAAAAACTTTATCCATATCAAACAAGGAAAAAATATGTCTTTGCAGAATATCATAGATTGTCACTCTTTGAACCAAAACCAATCCCTGCAGGGTGTAAATTAATGCAATTTCTTCCCAAAGAATTTAAAAACATGATAAAACTTTCTGTTTTTATAAACTGGCTCAAACATAACCTGTTTGAAAAAGTTTTTATGATATTCATATATTAAAACCACAATGATAGCTAAGCCCGGGTTTTCTTTTCTTTTCATTAATAAGTCTAGATAAGCCAGTAAATTAGGCTATTCTTTGCTTTTGACCCACTTAAATAGGCACCTTGACAAATCCAATTTTCCCGAAACCATCTTGTGGAGAAAAGAACTACGGATGTTACAGGAAAGTAAGATCTAAGCTTGGTATGAAACAAGATTTTTTTGATTAAAAAGCTTCATACACTAGAACATTGATTAACCGTCACTCTTATAACCGCCCCTCTCAGTTATCTGTCCCTGTTACTGTACTTTAATGTTTTGTAGTTACCGTGCACAGTACAGAAGAAAATGTGTGCACCATCGTAATTGAACATGACTGATGATTGAAAAGTGAATACATGTTATATTAGGTTATATTAGGACTTAAACTGCGGCTTAATTTCTTCTAAAACCTTTTGAATCAACTTAGCGTACAGGTTTACAATTTCCGTTGCCTGTCTATTCACTTAAGCGTTTTAATCCTGGTTCCCAGGGTGTGTAATTGTGATCGTTGATCCTCTTTGAATCTCAGAAGAGAAAAAAGAAAAACATCAATGAGTTTTGAAACTAATGGTTTAATAGTTACATAACCTTATGTCAACACCCTCACCCTCTCATTTAACAGTTCATAATGCTGCCAAAAACCCCCCTTCCATCCCTTCGGGCGTTATGTAATTTAAGGGTGTCCATTGACCACTTACTAAAAGATAATGCTAAAAAGTGGCAATCTATTAATATTTAGATTCTCATTTACTTAAAATCAAATTATGCTCTTGGGTTTTGTTTGTACTTCATCATTGCTCCATCCTCATAGTTCTTTATGCAGGTATAGTTTTTGGTTTTAAAATATGTCCCTCTACATATGTTGTCCTGAGTTGCCCCTTCCACTGAGTTGCCCCTTTCAGTGGTGTCTTAAGCAAGGCGGTTTAAGTTTGGTTTTCTAAACGTGTTGTTTACAGAGAGAGAGGAGTAATCCACGCCCCATCTGCCCCCTTCCCCCAACCTTTAATCCCCCTGGACCTCTCTTTTTCCCTTGGTTTTCACGCTTTTAGAAGCATGGCTGCGTTCGTCTGCAGTAGAAGTAGGCCTTGTCGTCTGTAGTTGTCCTGTTTTTGAGTTACCTAACTATCCTTTCCTGCTTAAGTTTTTTGTTTTTCTGAAATCCTGGTTCCCTTTTTCCTTTCTGGTTCCCTTTTTTCTTTCTTCTTTAAATGAAACATAAAAAATCTTAATCTAATGTCACAAATAACTGTTTGCCCTCTTCTTGAAAAAAATTTTACTAGGTCACTATTTTTACCTATAATAGTTCTGACAGTGATTGGTTTAAATAAATCTTTAAAAACACATTTGAAATGCTCACCAATTTCACAAAATGTATGGAATTGTAGATAATTAATAAATGTATTAAAACTGTTTAAGTCTTTTAAACGACCTATCGATGTTTCCAGTTGTTTTGACTAGCAGCATTACAACAAACCTTTTAACTACCTTTAACAAATAAATGTAGTTTAAATTAAGTGGCTGTAGCAAATAGTAAATGTTTAATTAACAGTTATTTAACGACTCTCAACGTTAACAAATTTAGACTATTTTCACCTTGACTATTCCTTAAACCTTCTTTTACATCTTGTCATAATTTTTCTTTCTCAAGAGCTTTTCAGTGTCTTTAAATAAGCTTTCATAATTATTTTGTTTTGTTACCAATATCATACTTTGTTTTTAGTCACCGTAATTCTGCCCTAGTTCTTAAAATTAAGTTAGTTAAAATCCTAACACGTCATATATTTTAATTCTCAGAATTATTGTATTCTTTTTTAAATTTGTTATTGATACAAGTTGGTACTATACAATTAACTTGGTTAGTATGTTTAAAAAAAAATCACTCTACCCAGCTTGACAACTCTTAACATTCAAATCTTGACATCGCTTTGCTCTTTGCTCACTTTAACCGGCAGCAAAATAATGGTGAAAGCTTAAATGTGGTAAACTAAACGCAACATTAGTTGTAATAACTGCTAAGCTGAACTCCCGCCCATTCCCCATAGAGTATCGGCTGAAAATAGTGGTGCCTAAAAGAGGAAGCACCAGCACAGAAGCCAGTTTTAGCCTGACCAGACGCAAGGATGGCTCAGTTCGCATCACAGGGCGCGAGTGACGGAAAACGTCAGTGAGTGAAAACAATTGTTGCGACACGCTCTACAGGACAGAAGCCTAACTCAGTTTTAGACTAAGGCAGACATTTTACAACTTCGGGGTTTTCCAGCATTGCTAGTTGTTTTGAAATTATTTTGCTCGTTTGTGCTGCATATTAATTTGCATATTGATTTTTCCTTGGAACCTATCCTTTACCTCAACAATTGTTTATGTTGGAAAAAAGTAACAGATTTATCTGTCTCATCTGTTCTAATGTGAGCAATATATTTGTTTAATGATTCGTTGTTGAAGGTCAATTTTTACTTAAGACACCGTACCAGAAAATGCAAAAAGCATTCTGTGATTAATAGGAAAAATATTAAATGGGGATAGTTTCTCTAGATTACTCTAAATTTATTACAACTGTAGTTTTAGCAAAATTTCAAATGTCTGCTTTAGGGTAGTAGTTTTAGACAGAGCTACCTCTGTGTATATTGAACATCGATGTCAGGGTGATAGATTTTTGGTAGCTGTACTTTAATCCTATCCTTTCCTTACAGCCCGAACTCAGTGCTACCAGTGCTTTGATTCATTCTTTGCGTTTCTCTCTGTAGAATTCCCACTGCTTCCTGTTACAGTTGCCTTTTTTTATTGCCCAAACATTAATTAATCATGTACAAAATCTGGAGTCATCATCCCTGTCTCAAGTTTTATTCTTGACTTTCTACAATGATCAAATAGAGTTAAACAAAACAAATTAGAAACTTATTACCACAAAAAAATTTCATAATCTGCTGTAGTTATAACTGAATACTGCACATCCTTAAACTAGCACTCTTGAGATCTTTTGGACTTTTTCTCCTCTGTAGGGTAGCCTGGGAAGTCATTGATGGCACTTAAATACAAAGAATAGCTTGTTTAGCAACTGACATTGGTGATTAGTATTTGTTGGTTGTTTCTCCTTCTGTCCCTCTGTATTTATTACCTTTTGTGTCATTATAAATTTAGTTCCACAGGGTGTGCTATTACCACTGACTGGTAGTATTTTCAGCAAAAAGTAAATATTAAAGAGGGGAGAAATATCAGGTTGTATTAGAATATTTATAAAACAAGCAATTTTGTTTAGAAATTTAAACAAGAAAGCACCACCAATCATGATAAAGGCAAATAGAAACACAATTTTTAATCCTGACATGTATTCAAATGTTTGCAAATATTTATGTAGGCCCTAAATACCAAATATTTGTCTTAAAGCTATTATTAATTATATTCAAACTCACCCTTCGACATAACCTGTAATGTAAATATAAACCAAAAACTAACGTAATTTTGTTAATTTTCTTCCAGTTGACATCTAGTTTTGTTCTTACACGCTACAGATGTAATATCTGTAATTTATCTTTTGATTAAACAAAATCACTCATACTGACATTTTACCTTAAGACTGGACAAACTTGTTTTGTTTGGAGATATTAAAAGGCAACTTAACAGGAGTGTGTTGCACTCCAAGGAGTTTTGTGAGACGTTTGTGTTTTGTGACAGTACGCAAGGACCTTACGCTGCGTCTGCAGTTTAGGTTCTTTAACCATGTCCATGGGAAAAAGATGATCAATTAGGCAGGTACCGTGACCGCGCTGTTGTCTAACTTTTCTCTGTCTCTATCTAGGCTGCTGTACTCTAAATTATTAGGCTTCATAACATTGTATAACTGCTTTCTAATTATCTCTGCAGCATTCTCTTATTTCTTAAAGTATATTTTACCGTTTTAAAATTTACGTTAATCGCTCTATGAGAATAACATGTTTATAAGCTTTATGATTTCTCGAATGTAATTTTTATTAACGACTCCTACAAATTTTGAACCGTCATTGTAAATAATTAGGTAATTTTTATTTTTGGCGTAAGTCACGTTTACTTTTAGTCAGATGTCACTTATAAATTTGTTATTGAATATTTTTGCAAGTTTTTATTTAAACTGATAAACGTGTGTCTGTTTCTGTGTGTTTTTTTTCTTTACATGAAAGAATAACTTTGGAACGGAAAACTATAAAAATCTGTATAAAAAGTTTAACGGTCACAGAACAAGTTCTTGCATATAATTTTCATACTTTCATGTTAGGATTGTTAAACCTCTCTCACTTTTAACTTGAACACCTCGTATAATTTGGTTGGTAATGTTAATATTTTGTGGTCAATCCTATAAATGCCTTGTTGGTTCAAGCCTGTTTTACTTATTTCAAAATTACCGTACAAAAAATGTGATTTTTCCAAATGCAGAATTTAGCAATCTAGTTTCTAGCCCAAATGTACCAGAATTTGTTTAATAAACAGTTAGATCGAATTTCAATTAAATTTTAAAAGCAATCAAGCGCTAACTTGCTGAAAACTACCCAGTAAGGACGAAACAAATTAGTTTTTGTGTGATGGTGTTAGGTTAAATTTGTGCATATTTTACTTTGAATCATATGTTTTTTTGTTGTTCAAACATTTGACTGTTATGGGCTAAGATATTCATAGATGCAATCTCAGGATAACACCTGCCACAGGCTACTCCTGTGCCTAGATGTCTTGGCATCTTTTTGTGTAGGGTGGTCTTAAACAACAAAACTATCCCCTTATTGTTATGATTTTACCATATAGATTTAATACCAGACTTGACAGAAGAATATTTAATTATATATTTATCAAATTTAAGAGGATTAAGAATTTGACAGATTTATTACTTTTTGGGAGCCTGTTTCGCCTTGGATTCATCTACTATATAAATGATAACGTTGTTGATTAAATCATGTAAGACGGTATATTTCAGTGATTCTTTCAAATGGCAAATAACTTTGGCATGGCTTCCTTTTCTCCTTTTATCGTGTTATTCCTAATTTTTTTTAGGTATTGTGAACTTTTAACAGAAACGAATATTTGTATTAATGCCTTGATTTTGTTCCAGTAGCCTTAACACCATGGTTTAGTTATTTTATATTTTGAGTACCAATGTTTTTCACATGTTTTGCAGTTTGCTAGTAATCTGAAACCACAAGAAAGTTGTTTTCTCACAACCTTATCTCACGCAAAAGCTAATTTTTTTAAATCTCATGTTTTTTTTTCTTTTGGCCATATGTTTAATTTTTGTTTGTTTGTTCGTACATTTTCTTTTACTGAAGAATGTTCACATTTCTAAACGTTTCTTAATATATAGTTCTTAGAAACTCTTTGTTTACATTTTGGCTTAGAAAATTTGAAGTTAAGCAATAATAGATAAACTGAAAATAAATATTGTGAGAATTTATTTTAATTAAAATTTTGGGAAGAATCTTAGTTGCTTTCTTGTGGTTGCGCAGTGCCACTAATCAGTGCAGAGAAGATTCGCGGTCCACACACACCCCCTCACAACACCCCACTTCACGCCACGGTACAACAACTCAGCATGAAAACAACTCAGATGTACACTTTGTCTAACCAATTAATTCATTAAATCAGCACGCAAATTCTAAATCCAAAGCGAATAAAATGTGGCATGTAAAACGTGATGTGAGGAAGTTAACGTTGCTTTGCTACTTACAAGGAATCCATCCCCCGCCCTTTTAATTTGATCGGTCGAGCGGTTGCTCCAGAAAGTGTGGGCCTCGGATCTGCGACGCATGACAAGGATTTTTAGAACAAATCTGATTTTTGTGAACTTTTTTGATGAATTTTACCTGTGATTTGTCTTTTTACAGCAACTTGCATGTTTTGCAGTTTTTCTCCTTGTGACTACTCTGAAGTGCTGCCAACCCATACGAAATGACAATTCGTTTAGTGATTATAAATAGCACAACCGGTTCATTTTGTTTATCCAGAGCTTATTAAATCAAGAAGTGATTTCATAAGTTTTCAAAATTTTAGCTGTAATTTTTACTGCTTCATTTTTTTGCAGTTTTTGAGTTGGCAGCACTTTTTTGTTGTGTCTGTTGGTAGCACTGATTGTTTTGGTCTGTGTTTGCAGTACGCCGTCTGAGTCGGAAGGAATCAACCACGTCCTAGGCTAGGTCCAATAGGTACTCCTCATTTTCATGAATCTATTTTATTCTCCTGGCTTATATTGGTTTGTACGCTTATTTCCGCTTTGTAAATAAATGCCTCTATTTTTACAAGTATTGGTGCTGTTCTTAACGCTTTAAAATATAAGGTTTATTAATATAATTCTACTTTCATTAGTATCTTCAATTTAAATATTGAAGCTAAATTAAATTGAAATGGTCAGTGGTAAACATTATATTAGCCCAAATTTATGATAATATTTTACTGATCCATGGATTTTGTTAGTATATATCCTATTGTTATCTTGCATAACACCACGTACCACT
This sequence comes from Flexamia atlantica, assembly GCA_035578135.1. Classification (NCBI taxonomy): domain Eukaryota; kingdom Metazoa; phylum Arthropoda; class Insecta; order Hemiptera; family Cicadellidae; genus Flexamia; species Flexamia atlantica. The sequence continues at coordinate 25,268,521 of JAQJVK010000007.1, forward strand.
TGGATTGAAGGCACTTATCAATACAGTAGAACCTCGATTACCCAGGGCAGGGCTGCCTTGAGATTAATAGGCGCTAGGGGCAAGATTTTGATTTGCGCTCCCCCCCCCCACTCTCGGAACAATAATTTATAAATAATATTTAGCCTAAATAATATTTTTGGTTGTATAAAGTTAGTTAAAGCTCCCACAATTATTCTTCATCTTTTTTGTTTTGTCAGAAGCAAACAATTGGATGAATAGACAGTACAATTGGATGAATTGGAACTTATGTATCAGTGCTACTAGTTAGAGCTTAATGAAAATAATCAATTCACTTTTATCATAGTTTATACGAAACCTCGCTAACAATAGCCCTGTATTTTTTTCCAAAATAATTCTATACTTAAGTTCACAATTCACCGACAAAGTAGACAAAACTTAAGTTCTCTCAATTCAACCCACAAACAATCCATCCGTCTAACAATTGTCTTTAATTAATATTTTTACAACTTTGTCTTCTATAGATAGCCAGAGCATTTAGCCTTTCTTGCATCATGGTTGATCGAAGATAGGGCGCAACCCAGCCTGGGGGCGCCACAGGGCACAAAATATTGGAAATGGGCTGGTTTCAAAAGTTCAGAAAAATAAAATTTGTTACATTTGTGCGGGATTTAATTAATTTTGGTACTTCTAAACATTTTCTAACCAGAATGGATTGATACTATGGATCGAGGTTAACTGCGGAAGTACCTATGCCAAACTTGTGAACAACTGTGAAAAACGATCACGGTTTCAAAGTAAATGTAGCTTTGCAAGACTTGACGGTTGTGCGTATGTGTCTAACAGCGCCTGGCGCGGTAGAACCAACTTTGTGTGTATTTTCGACCAGTTTGGCCATGTAGGTTGACTGGAAAATTTGTATTTCAGCCGTTATAACTCCATTCTGAAATATAGTTTTCATGGATTTACAGCAAAATAATTATGATTCCTTTTCACTCATGACTCCCCTGAAAATTAAAAGTAAAACTATTTTTTTTTAACTTTCAACTAAATTTCAAATATTTACTTGATATATTGCATAGGTTCAGAACTTATGTATCAGTTTGTGATACGTTTACCAATATTTTTAGTGATAAGCATACTTAAAATGTATAATGATTAGTTTTGGGAAAATTATGTTCAGTAGATTTCGCACAAATAATCAATTGTGTACCACATGTGTAATTAAACTCTCTCACTAAAATTTTGCTTTGTGGAAATCAAACTACAAGGAAAAAGTGTTTCTGTTAAAACAATTGTCATATATTTTGATTTGGATTTTTCAACCAAAGAATTGTCATCTCTTGGTCCATGTCCCATAAATTAAACACAAACTAATCAAACTTAGGCTTATGTAATAACTTTATACTAATTCTGTCAGGAGAAATAGCTTTAAAATATAAGAACATAAGAGAATAATTATTGCAATTTTCATAATAAGTTTTTTTCACATTTTGGGTTGCGGGTAGTAATGTGTTTTTTTGCCTTGTTAATATTTTTTATCGAGGTTTTTAAGTAAGGACAGAGAATAATTTCTAATTGCGAACAAGCATTAATGAATTAATGGATGGTTCAGTAGACTGATCCTAAAGGCGGTTGATATAAACTATTACTGTACAGCATTTTAAGCATTTCATGTTAGAAACAATTTTTATTTGTGAATTATTATGTTTTTTATGTATAAAGTAAATAAGCCACATTTAAAATCCGGGGGTGGGGGGGGGGAGGGCAAATCAACTCAAGCCAAGGACATATACATTAACACACATACATTGTGGGGGAGGATACATTTTAATTAGGCCCTGTTGCCACGATCAGCTGAACACCAACCAAGCCTGAACAGTAGTTTCACTAACTGGGCGTGGTGAAATACAATTTGTTTCACATTTTTCGGGCGTTATCTAAGCTCTAACGGATGGTTAAAATGTTGGTAAAAAAAATATACATTTGAGAATCAATACTCTAAGCAACTAAATACACTTTCCATGCTGCTTTTGATTTATGTAAATTTTGGTATTGCCCACTCCCGATCTATGTAACATATTTCCTTTTCACAGCTTACATTCCAGCTTTTCTCTTCTGTCCTGTAAGAGCCTGTAGTAACTCATAGCATGCTTTCGTTGGTGAAAAATGTGGAAATAACGCTTTGCTTCTTCCCTGGCAAACTCCTTCATCTGTTATTCTTGATCAGGTAGGCCTTAGGCATTAGGTATTCAGGGCTCTACCGAACACATCAAAGTAAAATGAGCTATCTAATTAAGTTTTGCTTTTGGTAATATAATTTTTGGGATAAACAATGTGATGGAGCATTGGTGTACGCTTATGATCTTTCATTTGGGAGCTTGCAATGTTGGTTGGTTATTTTACAGAATGGAAGTGGAGGCATTAACAGGTATGGCTATTCGGTTGTATGTGTCAGCATGTTTGGGAATCAGCAACATTTCACGTTCGGATAACAACTTCCAACGCCACCTCACATGTTTCTTTGTATTTTCTACACTCTGTGTACTAAGTGTAGTTTATGTAGGGCAATGTATGTAGTTTATGTTTAAGGCAATGTAATTTAAGACTACTATAGGTTTAATGGTTTGGTTTATGACTAGTGGCTTGAAAGGGCAAAACCCCTAATCATAATTGGGGAAAATTAAAATTAAAACAATTCTTTATTACAGTACAAAATACCTTTATTGTTAACTGGCTTTAGCTCCACCATATGTTAATATCAGCAAACGGTTTTGAATTAGACATCAGAATCATATGTTTTAATGTAAACAAAGCAGATGTTTTTGGATTCTATTGCTTTTTAAATGGGAAATATTTTATGTTATTCATAATTTTCTGGTAAATTTCAAGAAATTACAGTACTTTTCCCTAGACCCTGGGATCAAGACCTTCAGTTTGAGCCCTCTCCCATCATCCTGCGACTTGCCAAACGCCCGCAAATTTCTGCGCAAAAGTTTCCCTTATGTAATTATATATATAGATTGTTGTGTGTTAATGACATAATTTTTCAGTAGTGTGTAATATACCGGATGTAAGTTTTATGGTTTTATGTTCAGTTCTTGGGATTTTTAATAACTTTTTTTCATGAGTGTTCACAACTCATATGGAAAGGCTCTTAAACAAACACATCCATGAAGGTTTAATTATTTTGAAAGCAATCTTCAGTTGAAAGACTTAGATTCTAATGCAGTGTTCCATTTCTAACAGTTTTTCAGCTGATTTGAATATATCGATGAAGAAATATTGTTTCTTACATTTACTGTATCATTGCTATTATGATTTTAAAAATTTCATGATATTTTGAAATTTGAAATGATGATCAAAAAAACTATTTTATAAAATATTCTCTCCTTCAGTCAGTACGAGAAGTATCTGACTTAGACTTGAAGGTAAGCTTCCTTGAAATTGCTTTTGGCCAAACTTATTTTTCAATTTCATAAGTTCTACAAATCCTCATGGGAATACATTCAAAGAATTGTTATGCCTAATAGTAGGGTAAAAATCATGTCATAAGTTATCATTATGTAGGCTATGTTTTGTGACAGCTGACGACTGTGTTTTTTTGTTCCTTATGACCTACTGAATGCCAAAAATTGTGTTTGCCACCTTCAAAGTTAGTGGGGGTACCAGAAATCCAAGATGGCGGACAACATAGCTTAATAATGTTAAAAGCTTAGTATTTTTTGCCTATTCCTCACTACATTTGATGAAAATTCGTTAATTTTAATATATATATAGTTGTAAGAAGGGAAACACTTAATATTGGTTAAATACACATATCCGGTCGCCATATTGGATCCGCCATATTGGATATAAGTTATATTTTTGAAATGTAAATATAGGGTTATGACATATCATTTCAAACTGCTTTTTCATGACAAACACAATGCTGCAAACCATTTTTCAAAATCGAATTCCGTTCATAAAATATTATTAAATTGTTTAATAAATTAATCTTCATTTTAGCGAATTTCTCTTACAGGGAAGAAACGATTACCATAGGTCTCAAGGTAAGCCGGAAATGTCATAATGTTTTGTTTTGGGCCCCTCAGGAGCAAAAAACACCATTTGTGTAAATTTAAAGATGTATCCAGCCTGATCGGATTACCGGAAGGGGGATGAACCCCCCCAAAAATGAGTTTATTTTAGATTTTTTCATAAAAAAATTATCCAATACTCGTTAAACCATTGAATTCAGCTCATAAAAACAAACCATTTAGTATTTTGAATCATCGCTCTATGTCTATTGGTTACCGAGATACTGAAAGTGGTAAACACAGTACGTTGTCCCAATGTTAACATTATGGGAAATAAGCAAAATTCTATATATCGCTTATTTCTCAACCTATTTGAATAAAACTTGGTTTGTGGCTTCATTGTGATGAGATCTAATGTATATTATTTTAAAAACCCTAATAATTACATTTTTGAGGCAGCAAACCTGCATACTCATTCCCCATGTTATCCTTATAGGAAATGGGTATGCTGGTTTGCTGTAACAGGTTTGTTAAAAGTGGGTAGTTTTAATTCAATATTTATTAAATCTGAACTATAAGAAGCCATTAACAAAGTTTTATCAAGATATGTTGAGAAATTAGGAAGATATAGAATTTTTTATTTCCTATAAGGATAACATGGGGAATGAGTATGCAGGTTTGCTGCCACAAAAATGTATTATTGGGGATTTTAGAATAATATACATTAGATTTCATCATAATGAAGCCACAAACAAAGTTTTATTCAAATATTTTGAGAAATAAGCGATATATAGAATTTTGCTTATTTCCCATAAGGTTAACATTGGGACAACATACTGTGTTTATCACTTTCAGTATCTCGGTAACTAATAGACATAGAGCGATGATTCAAAATAGTAAATTGTTTGTTTTTTCGAGCTGAATTCAATGGTGTTAATGAATATTGGATTATTTTTTATTTTTTATGAAAAAACTCTAAAATAAACTCATTTTTGGGGGTTCATCCCCCTTTACCCGCCCCTCCAGTAATCCGATGCGGCTGGATACATCTTTAAATTTACACGAATGGTGTTTTTTTTTTGCTTCTGGGGGTCCAAAAACAAAACGTTATGATGGTTCCGGCTTACCTTGAGATTTACGGTACCGGTAATCGCTTTTTTCCTGTAAGAGAAATTCGCTAAAATGAAGATTACTTTATTAAACAATGTAATTACTAATATCTTAAGAACGGAACGAGATTTTTAAAAATAGTCTGCAGCATTGTGTTTGTCGTGAAAAAGCAGTTTGAAATGATATGTTATAACCCTATATTTACATTTCAAAAATATAACTTATATCCAATATGGCGGACCCAATATGGTGACCGGATATGTGTATTTAACCAATATTAGGTGTTTCCCTTCTTACAACTATATATATGTTAAAATTAATGAATTTTCATCAAATGTCTCAGTGAGGAATAGGAACATAGGAATAGTTACGAGTATGGTAACTGGGGTTCGGGACATGCTATTAAGTATGACTTTAAATCGCTGACGGCTAAAAGAAGAAGCCATCACTGCTTTACGAATATGGTCTCTGGGGTTCGGGCCATGATATTAAGTATGACTTTCAATCGCTGACGAGGAAAAAGAAGAAGCCATCACTGCTTTACGAATATGGTCACTGGGGTTCGGCCCATGATATTAAGTATGACTTTCAATCGCTGATGAGGGATTGATCCAAATAAGTTTAGATAATTATTAAAAGATATGTTAGAAAATTTACTAGCCTTGTAGATTCACCTTAAAAATCATCGGTTTCTGATTCTGCATCTGACCAACTCATTTCCAACAACAAAGAAGCACAAAAAATCATACACAGTACAAAAATTTATTTTAACTTCCGATTTGTGGGGGGAAATCAAAAATCGAGACGGTCGGATTGTGCCACTGCAAATTTTCGTGACTTTCGGCACTTTTTTCCTATTTTTCCTGACTTTCGGCATTTTCCTGAATTTTCCTGACTAAAACCCAAAAATCCTGACTATTCCTGACTTTTAATGACTGTGGCAACCCTGAATTATCATCAACCTTGCTCGGATAATCAAGGATCTGGATACTTAAGGTCCAGAAGGTCCGTGGCGTGCAATAAATGATGCAAGATATGTTTTACTCTGAAATTAAATAGAAAAAATATTTTTTCCAAGGTTAAGTACATAATTCTTGAATTACTTTCTCATCTGTCCTTTAATGTTAGGCCTACTATTTAAATATGCTATTTATTTGATTGTGTAAAAAACATTTTGCTACAATTCCAATGTGATCTAACATTGGTATGGAATACCCCCCCAAAAAAAAAAAAAAAATCCTGCGTACGCCACTGGCCTACATAATCACTAAGAAGACATCTTATGACCTGCTTTTTACCCTACTACTATATTTTATTGTTTATCTATACATAATATATAGCTATCATTATCCCTTTGACGTGCCAATTTTTTTTATTAAAAAATTTTTAATTTTATTATGTTTATTTCGTCTGTATTTGGTCTAATACTTTGGTTATGTCTTTTTGATTATCCATATGTACTGACAATATGCTGAATTAATTTATAAAAAACAAAAAATAAACGTGCCCTCCTCAATACAAGGTTAAAAAGATGCAAAACAGGTGTCCACTGCAATCCCTATTAAACGTACAAATGCCGTCAGCTTCCACCCAAGCCGGTCACTGTTTATTTTAGGTGGGCCCTCCCACCGACTTTACCACACGCATTAGCAAGCCTAATAGGGATTGCGCATGGTCAGGAATCGAACCCACGCACCTCTGAAAGACTTCACAGTTCAGAAATATTTGTTGTTATGGTGAAAACATGTATGGAAGACCTCTATTTGTTGCTGGATTGTAGTGGAGGGGGAGCTAACATTGAGATTGTTTGTAGCAGGTCGTTTGCGTCGGCTGGGGCACTTCTCCCGCAACTCGTTCTGCGGGTATTTCTCACGCTGAACTTCATCTATCTTTGTAGTCGCCACTTAGCTTTGCTACAAGTGTTCTTTTTTACTGCCAGTCCTCCTGAATCAAATATCTCCTAGTTTGGCTTTTATAGTTAGTGTCGAGGTTCTCTCCCCGGTTATAGCATTTTAATTATCGTTTTGGGTTTACTAAAAAAAATTGTAACCATCCTTTTTTCTATTTTAGAATATGCTACTTTTTTGTTTGTCCCGTATGCTCTTAGTTCAGTTAACTCTCATGTGTTCATGAGATGTAAGAACGAAGCTTCACATTATATCAGTAGTAAATTTACAAGAGTCATTCAAAAAGTCAAGAACGTTTTGTCATTACATATAGTTGCCCCAACACTGCGACTGAGTGTGCGGTCTAAAGCTTCGCTCTTGGTTTCAATTTGAGCCAAGTCTCGTCGCCGACTGATGTCACATTTTATTCTTACAGCTTTTCAAAATGGTGGATTGAAAATCGCACTGAAAGTGAATGAGCCGAATTCAAGAATGTTTTGCAGTCTAAAAAGATAACTCAATTTTGAATTTATGCCTAGAGGAGTAAAAAGGGATTCTGAGAACATTGTGAGACCCTACGATAACTTGACATGTCGTACAAAACAGGCACCGTGGAAAAATCCCACCGCTGTCAATGGTGTTCATGATCCAAGTCGACACAAAGCCCGCCCTGAGTTACAGCAGCAACTTCACAGAACTGAACCACCTAAAGTGGGACATTTTCACTAAAATCATGTATAACCCTTATCTGGCCCTAAGTGATTGATTACCTTCTTTTTTAAGATGAAGGGAATTTTAAGTCAGGAAAAAATTTTCATATGAAAATGAATTGTAAGAAGCAAAATTATCAGGCTGGGTTCATTTGGTGGGATTTTCAATGGACACCCCCATTTTGAAACGCTGTCAGCATGAAATGTGAAATCAATGAGACTTGGCTCAAATTGAGACCAGGAGTGGACCTGGGGATTACACACTCAGTCGTGTAGGTGGGTCAACAGGGATAGACATAGTGAAAAAATGTTTTTTTCTTTCTGAATGTCCCTCGTATCTCGAGTCATAAACATGATGCTTGACGTAATATAATGTGGAGTTGCTTTAGTCCAGTTGTGCCCGCTACTAAGTCGATGTGAATGCCCGTATTGGTCGAGGCCAGTGTTTTATGCTCTTTAAACATTCTAATAATCAAAACATTATTGCATCGGAATACCTAAGTTTAGGCATTTCTTGTCAGTTTAAAATATATTGACATTGTATATTGTATATTATAAGAGTATTTGTAAGTATATATCATTTTTGTGACATTTAATTTTAGTTGAGTCATTTAGGTTATGCTCATTGTGATGGTCTAATACCCATGTTACAAGGTAGAGTTTATTTTTCAATACGGAAAGAATGGAAGAAAGAGTTCTCACTAAAAAACCATTTTAAATTGGTATAAATGAGTTGAATGAGATTTAAAATTGTATTATAGTTCTTTTTTCCAATTAGTTTTCTTAATTTTTTATCTCTTTTTGGTCACAACTATGAGAATTTATTGTACATTTATCGAGCTTAAATTTTTTCTTTTTTATAGTAAGACACACATTGCTATGTCACGTCAGCAGATGCACACCTTTGTATAAGGACATTAAGTTCACGTATGTTATGTAAAATATAAACTTGTCTTATCAAAGTGTTTGTTTAGTTCTTTGTTTTTTATATCCTATCACATACTGTACTGTAATCAATAAAATGTAAATACAGTGATATAGTGTAATACCTATAGTAATAATTGTAATTTCTCATTTCATGGCCTATAATGCGCTGGAATTCACTGAATTCAATTTGACAGTCACAAACCCTAAACATCGATTTACTAACTGACAACGCTCTAATATACAAAACAATGTAATTAGCGCTCTACCAAACAAATGTAACGCTCTCCCTAACTTTTTAGTTTGACTGTTTGGTTGTAATCTTTACTTGACTACACTATGGCGCATTACACGGTAGAATTTAGAATTTGAAACTATCAGCATAGCCAAGAGACATGGTCCATATTGTTCTATTAATTTAGTGTTAGAGTCTCAGGAAGCTCTGTGGTTGGCTGGTTAGTGCCATCATAACTGTAAGGTGTTTGGACGCACCTCAGAGACCCTATAAGCTATCCTAAAAATATTTCTACGACTATTACCATAGCCGCCTCTAACGAAGGCCGCGGCGAGGGAGAACTGGCAACGCTGCACCGGGTGACTAGGATTTCTCGCCACTCCACTGTAGTTGCATGGGGATTAGTGAGCTAGTGAGCTCGCCCTTGTTTATACATAACAAGGCGAACAATTTGTTATGTAGTGTATGACCACTATAGGCAGATGGTGATGCCAAAAACGTGTATTGTGCCCAATTGAAATGAAGGACGATTGTTAATGTTAAATGGCCTCTAACTTACTTTTTCGACGTATTCCCCTTCAAAAGCCTTTCACAAGTTTAGTGGATAAAAGTTAGTATTTTTGCAAGTTTTTGTGGCTATCAATTTAAAAAAGACAGGATAAACCAAATCCAGAAAGAAAATGCCTAACAGATGAGACATACGATGCACTCTTTCAAACCACTTACGTTTTATGGTAGGTAATAATTTGTATATTAAAAATGTAGGTATTAAGTAAGTGTAGGTTTGGAAATAAAATCAAACCTTCATATGTATTAACTGGTAAATTTGAGACAGATCAGAATCCAGATTTGGTCAATACTGACAATTAATGGGGGAATTATAATATTTCAGTTACGTAAGTGATGGAAGCCAAGAAGAAAATACACTTAAAGCTTGGCATCCATTCCACTAGGCACAGAGAAATAAAAGTTTTCTAAAGAAGTGGTTGTATCCTCTATTGATTCTGGCAGAGGTAACCTGTCTTTAGGGGAAATTTTAATCCCAAGTTTAGTTATTCTTGAGGATAAATTTTATGACATCCTAGGAGAGAGTTATGTTGAGAAAATCCAGTTTGATTAGTCGGGTTTATTTTATGCTTGTGGGTGTATTGCCTTTAAGCATTGCTCAAAAACAAAATTCGATGAATGCTTAAACTTTCTAAGAAAACATGAAAATCCCAATGATTTGTATTTTAATGAGATTACCAGGGGTGGTCTTTCAGTATGTTCTGATTTTGTGTTTTTTCAATGTATAAACATGTTGGGGTTGTCCAGATTTTATCTCTGCAAGAATATAAACATAATTTTTTGAATTACTACAGTCAAAGAACTGTCCTGCAATTAAGCTTATTAGGGGTTTCTACTGAAGTTGAACTTTTAGGAAAGTTGACCAGTGTTTGTGGAGTAAACGTTAAGGACATGGTTTCGAATATTGTCCTTACAATGGCTAACATTTTACAACTACACAAAAATGAGAAACACGTAAGAGCTGTCATAATAGTCGAAGAAAAATTGCCATCCTCATTTAAATTTAAAATCTTTTTTCACTGATTTCACTATCGAAAATTGTTTATTGTGAAATATTATTTGGTCACTGTACAAAATGGTATAATAAAGTAGACTCTTTTCCCGTCTTTTTTATAAAATGTAGACACATTATAAAATGTGTTCGGGTCCCGAAATTTCGGGAAATTTTCGGGAAAATGAAATTCCCGATTTTCGGGCGGGTTTTTATTTGACTCGGGAAAATTTCGGGACGGGATCGTTTTAGCGATCACAACTAAACAACGGGTGTAGCTTCGCAAAACTCGCGATCGGCCGCGGAAAACGATCTCGCGTATTTTCCGATCGCGAGTAAACGACAAATTCAGTTTGTGAAACGCGCGATCGTCCGTTAAAAACTATCCTGAATATTTGCCGATCGTAAATAAACGGCAAATGCGGCCTTGCACATACCATCGCGCGTATTTGCCAGTCGCGGATGAACGGCAAAAATAGATTTGCGCTGTTCGCGAACGGCCGCAAAATACGCTAGCGCGTATCTGTCAATTGCGGATTAACGGCCGATGTAGCTTTACGAAACTCGCGATCAGCCGTGAAAAACGATCGCGCGTATGTGCCAATCGCGAATAAAAGGCAAATATAACTTTACGAAATTCGCGAACGGCCGCGTATTTACCGATCGCGGATTAACGGCCGATATGTTTCTTTACGAAACTCGTGATCGGCCGTGAAAAACGATCGCGCGTATTGCTGATCGCTGTTAACCGGAAAATTTAGGATTGCTAACTCGCAATTGGGTGTGAAAAGCAATCTTAGGTATTTACTGGTAGCGGTTAATCAACGGAAATAACTTGCTATAAGGTGTGACAGTGATGACTGTTAATATTGTCGGCCACATTGGTCTGCTACAAATTGTGGTTTTGCCCATTGATTCAATTTTCTAAACAAATTAAGATGTCTTTGAATCCCAGCCAGCCGGAAGTATGGTTACTTTTCATAAATAAGGTAAAAAAAATTAGACAGTTGACAAAAGTAAAGACTTTGAGACTTTAAAATAGATTCCTAATACATAGATACAGTAGAGTCCCACAAACCCGGACTAATGTGGACCGAACGGTGTCCGGGTTTGTGAAAATTCCGAGTTATCGGGAAATGAGTAAAAACAAGAAAAAATAAGAATAGTTTTCTGTTATTTCTATAAAAAAATCATTTATTTATTGCATAGTAAAAAATACAAGAACTACATTATCAGCTCTAAAAAAAGAGTGTCACACCGTGCTCTGGCCTTGAAACTCAATGCACTTTATTGCTCTGTCAGGCTTTCCGAGTTATCCAGAATTCCGGGTTATCAAAGTTCGAGTTTGCGGGACTCAACTGTAATAAATATTTTATGTAACTTAAGAAATATTAAGTTTGGGAGTTGTGAAATTCAAATTTATAACTTTAAGCTTGGAAAAACTAGTCTTTAAAGTTGCCATCTAAAAACTAAATTGATTCTTAATTTTTTACTGTGGTTTAAAGTGCTGGAAAAATTATGGGCCATAGAGTCATTTTCTAAAATAAGAACTTCAAAGCCCAAAGTTTATAAAAATACAATAATATGTTAACTGATTATATATGACAGTATATTGCCAACATGCAATAACTACTAGTATTTTACTTTTGACTTTTTGGAAACCAAACAATAAAACAAAAAGCAAAACCTTAAAACTATTGTGTTTCTATCAAACGTTAAAAATGTGTTTTTATTTATTTCTTTAACACATTATTTCTGTTTTTCAATGCATTCAAATTAGAAAGATTAAAAATTCAAATTCAATAACAAATAATAAATAAAATAAATTATTTACCATTTTGATATAAGTTAGTATTTTATTTATAATTCACAATTTCATTGAGTTACTAATTTTTTAAAGTGTGTTTCTAATGTTTGCTATTTTGTCAATTGCATAGATGTTAGGTTAGTATTTTTTTCACTTTAATTTATTTCTTAAAATTTTTTGAGTTGGTAAGATAAAAACATTTATATATGATATTGTTTTTAATCTAATGCTATTATTGTAATTAAGTAAAATAAATTCGTGAACAAGCATTTCCCGAAGCTTTAGGGAAGACAAAAATCCCGTCCCGAACTGAAAATCCAATCCCGTCCATCCCTAATAAAATGTGTTAATATTGATTCCCTTGCTTTCATTTTTAGAAATTTAAATGAATTGTGCACAATATAAATATTAGTTAAGTATTTCACCACTTTAACGAATGGAAAACGTCAAAGTTGTTAGCATTACGGCGCGGCAGCCGGAGGCAACCATAGATTATCAACCGCTCCAGGCGCAGCGCGGCGTTGTCACTTCGAATGCCCGACCTTCATTCCAGGCGGCTATGCTATTAATGTCCATCATAAACCATTGCTCGGATAAAAAAAATGTTATGTTTGTAAGGTAAAATTTACAAACATAACTTATTGCTAGTAGTTCTTCTAAGATTAACTAATAATTTAATACTTACTCACTTGATACTTGGCGTAGTCCCACTTGAATCGCATCTGCGACGTGGTCGTCAGGGGCTGTAATTAGGCCAACATTTCTTCAACACCATAATAGGCCTTTTCACACAAGTGACTCTTCAGTTTCAATTTAAATTTCTTGATGCATAATTCTTCCGTGATATGTTTTGGAAGCTTGTTGTAAATTTGGACGCTACTGTAGTAAGGACTTTTCCCAGCTAGCGTAGAATTAATTTGAGGGACGTGCACATTTCTGCCACTTCTAGAGTGTTATACTGATGAACTAAGTTATTGACTATAAAGACATCAGAATGTTTTCTTACTAGTAGAGCTGATTCCATGATAAACAAAGAGGGGAGAGTCAGTATTCCTAGTTGAATGAACAAGGGCCGACAGTGTGCTAGGCGTTGTACTCCACACATTCTCCTTACTATGCGCTTCTGTAGCAGAAAGGCTCTCTCAGCAATAGGACTTCTACCCCAAAAAACAATTCCATATGATAAGATACTGTGGAAACATCCATAGTAAACCTTGAGCAATATTTCAAGTTGGACTAATTTCTGCAATCTGCAAATCAAGTAAATAACTGAAGTCAGTCTTGAAGCTATTGAGTCTATATGGCGGTCCCATTTAAGATTATCACTGATGTGAAGCCCGAGCTATTTTACCTCCTCACAAGTTTCAAGGGGAACTCCGTTCAAATTCAACTGAGAATGGTGCACAGATTTTTTCCTATTGTGAAATTCCATTAACTTAGTTTTCTCAGTGTTCAAGATCAGACGATTGTCAGTGCACCAGTTGGACATGTCATCCAGGCCAGTTTGAGCATCAAGAAACAAGACATCTCGATCGAAGTTACAAATCAAATGACAAACGTCATCGGCAAATAGCCACACTGTGCCAGCTGAAATAGCACTCGGTAGGTCGTTGACATACAACAAATACAACAGAGGGCCAAGGTTCGAGCCTTGCGGGATCCCAACATTCATTGGTGACGAAGGTGTTGACCTATAGGTTTGAAGTACATTGTCACTACTTAGATGTTTCAGCGAGACGACCAACTGGCGGTCCCTGAGATACGAAAATATCCATAAAAGTGGCTTCCCTGCTACTCCAATAGCACAAAGTTTTTGCAATAAAATTGTATGATTAAGAAGGTCGAAGGCCTTCGTCATATCATAATTAATAATGTTATTCTGCAAAAAAATACCAAACTTGATTTTCCTTTTTTATGTTCTAATTCTTATTCTTTATACAGTTAAAGTAAAGTTAATTGAGATTATTCTTATACTTGACAGAAATTAATATGGAGATTATGATTTGTGAATAAAGCACAGGGGCAAACCCAGGGAGGGATAAAGGGGAAATACCCCCCTCGAAATTTTGGAGAACAGAAACTTTGGACGACAAGACAACTATTTTCAGGTACCGCGATGCGATTACGATTTTTGCCTACTGCGACGCGAAGACGATTTTCATCTACTGCAACGCGAAGACCATTTTCGTTCACTGTGTCAACTGAGACGTGACAACGATATTTGTCTACTGCGACAATGACATTTGTCTACTGCAGCGTCTACCACAACGACGATAATCATCTAGCGCATTGACGATCTTTGCCTACCGCGACGACGATATTTACCTACTGGTACCGCGACGTCCATCCATCCATATTCGCCTATCGTGACGCGATACTCGTTTACCGTGACAACAATATGCTTCTACCCACGACGACGATTTTTTCTGCTGCGATGTGACAACGATATGTGTCTACCGCGACAATGATATTTGTCTTCAGCGACGACCATATTCGTCTACCGCGACGCGATACTCGTATACCGTGGCATCTACTACAGTGATGATATTCGTCCACCGCGACGACTATATTCGCTTACAACGATATTATTTGTCAACCGCGACGACGGTATTCGTATACCGGAACATCCATATTCGTCTATTGTGACGCGATACTCGCTTAACACGACGACCTTATTTGTCTACCGTCACATTAGCACAAGTTTTTATGTGTACCCAAATACCCCCTTCCCCCTCCTAAATCTCCCTTTAAATCTCCTCCCTAAATTAAATTCTCCGTTCGCCCCTGATAAAGCAGGACTGATATGGGACTAGGAGCGAAACCAGGGCCTGGAGTGGTACAGGTCCGGTCCAAAAGTGGGACCAGGGGATAGACCGGGGACCAGGAACGGGGCCATATTCTACACCGTGGAGGAGACCAGAAACGGGGCCATATGCCGGACCTGGGACAGTGTAACATGCGGGCCGGAGGCGAGACCAAGAGCGGGGTCAGGGCTGGACCGGGGACGGAACCAGAAATGGGTCCAAATGCTAGACTGGGAGCAGGATAACATGCGGGACTATGATAGGGACTGAAAAAAGGAATGGGACAAGGCATGGAACCAAGACCGGGTCAGGAGCGGGAACTTCTGCTGGACTGGGGCCGTGGAGTGGGCCTGGATTGTCAATATTTTATTTGAAAATATTTTTTGACTTCAACAATATGAGCAAATGTTTGTTAATATAAATCTTCGTTCTTCTCTGTTCCAGGAAGAGAGAGCGTACTAGTTACTACTAATAAATAACTAAAAATTAAAAATAACTAGCATTAATGTAACATATTACTAGGAATTTGGAATACAAACCAAATGGGTATACGAACCCTGGGTCCTTTGTTTGGATACATAGTTACTACTAATAAATAACTAAAAATTAAAAATAACTGGCATTAATGTAACATATTACTAGGAATTTGGAATACAAACCAAATGGGTATACGAACCCTGGGTCCTTTGTTTGGATACATTTTTTAGTGTAGGAACTGGATTCGATACACCTCACCGGCAACTTTTTTTTTAAGTTTCATGCAAATCGGTCGGTCAATAAACAAAAAAAGTTATTAATTTTTAGGAAGGATATGACTACAGGACCTTTGGTTTGCATTAAATTTAATTTTACGACTAGGAATCAAAATAGCCCATTGAAAATTGTTTACTGTTTACATTTCTAGTTTAATGTAAAATAGATTGTAAAAAAAAACTATAGGGATTCGAACCCTGGACCGTTTATGATACTTTTTGAATTTAGGAGTCAAAATCGACAGGCATATTAACAAATATTTTTTAATTTTAAGTTTCATGCAAATCGGATAGTAAACACAAAAGTTGTGA
This sequence comes from Flexamia atlantica, assembly GCA_035578135.1. Lineage (NCBI taxonomy): Eukaryota > Metazoa > Arthropoda > Insecta > Hemiptera > Cicadellidae > Flexamia > Flexamia atlantica. The sequence goes on from JAQJVK010000007.1 coordinate 25,284,617, forward strand.
TTTTTGGTCAAAAGGATTCGAACCCCCAGACCCGAAAAAATGGTAGAAGAATAAAAAACCTATTTGAATTGTTATTTCTAGTTGTGTACTAAATTTAAACTCTGTACTTCAACTTATTTTAATTTAATTTAGTTTGTGTTCATCTTTACACAAATTTAAAAAGGGAAATTCTGTGGCCAGTACTAAGATTGTCACTCTGTATTTATGACATATTCAGAAATACTGTTGCTGATTTCAATTATCATTCAGAATAATCAGAACTGAATAACAAAAGTAGTGGATCTCAAAGTGACCGCAGGTTGTTTCATTGAGTGTATCAACGGGCGGGCAAGAGAGAATCCTGGCCGAGGGTTCCAAGTTTCTGTTCAGTTGAGAAGAGGTCTTGTCAAAGTCACATCAGGCGGATCTCTTTGTAACCGCGATGAAACAAGGGTGTGCACTCCCCACCATTTTTCCAAGGTCAATGGATCTCACCGCGACTTACATACTGGATCTCACAGTGGTAGCACCTAACTAATTTTAAATATTAAACTTATTTCAAAATGAAAGTGATTACAGTAATATAGAATAATAATACCACTAAAGTCAAGTATTTCCTCTCTTAAACGACTCTTCTACCGGATCTTGTTTAGCTGGTGGAACGTATGGATCTCACATCGGCCTATAAACACATATGAGTGTGTGTGCGTGAGGGCACATGCGTGTGTGCTGGTGGGTGCATCTGTGATTCAGGGAATAATTCACAACAGTAAAGGACGTGGATGTTTTTCTATCTGTCTACCAAAACATTTTTTTGTCATTCAGATACATGAATTAATTTATTTAACTTATTAATTTATTTATTTATCTTACCTTATTTAAACTTCTGCCTGTCTCCTTTCGTCAAATTAGTAAATATAATCTTTACATTTTTTTAAATATTTAATAAGCTATCAATTAGATTCAAAATTAAAATCATTGAGCAGTTTTTGAAAATGTCAAATAATGACTCATCCCCACACACTATATGGGGATATGTTTCGCTTATATTAGTAGTAGTTAAGCATTAGGGTGGGCCGAAAAAAGTAAATTTTATCCGATCAAAAACATGTACGTCTTAAAAGTTGAGTAGACCCAGTATGAACATCATAAAATATTAAGCCTGTGAGATTATATCTTTAGACTGCGCAAACTGTGTAAAGTTTGGATTTTTTGTAAAGAAATTCAATTTTTTAGAATTTTTAAAATATATTTAATTATGTCCGATTGTAAACATGTACGTCTCAAAAGTCCCACCAAAGAGTCACAATGCCTATTGTAAATTAATAACCCCAAGGGATAATATCTTTGGACTGCGCAATCAGCTTAAAAATACAGTTTTTTGAGAAAAAATTCAAATTTACTCTCAACTTATTATATTGTTATTTTTATATTATAATAAGCTCAGTTAGTCAAAATAATACTCTAGATCCTGTTAAAAGGTTGTATTACCATCTAAATTTTTTTTTAAATATGTGATCTAACACATTTATTGATGGCTGGAATACTATAAATAGACCTTTCCAGCTACTCTCCTTTCATCCGAACAAATCGGTATTGAATGAATGAATGAATATAAAGATTTATTCCAGTAAAATACAAAAAAGTTACATTGCAAAATAAATTATCTGTACTTGCATTTAAACAGCAAAAAAAACCTTGACGCATCTTCATATATTATTAAGAGTAAATAAATAAATAAAGTTACATGCTGTGAATATAAGTACCTTATTAAGTATAATGTAAAAAATTACAGACTGTAAGAAGGTCTATGGAATAAGCCGACATGGGCACAAATGCCTGTGCGTCAGCTTCGAGATGCGTCCTTAATAAAATTACCTTAATTTAGACAAAAAAAAAATTGCAATGAGGGAGAACTGGAATAAAATTTATTATACCGGTAAAACTTAATTGTAAAAAGAATGTAGAAATCCAGAAAATGTAATTGAAAACTTAAAAAAAATGCAATATGAAAAACGTGATGAAATGATGGCAACACTACGACATGAAGCACTGCAGGCATGGCGGGGGAGGAGGGCGGAGAGGAGAGGCGAGCGGGAGTCGGTCAGTGCGACGGTCAAGTCATGGCGGGGGCCGCCGTCAGAGTCAGGCTCATCTGTAATCTGGCGCGATAATAATCTCGGCCTCGTCCCTATCCAGACTTAGCAACAAGTCATTGACACGCTTTTTAAAAATACTTGTTGATGGTGAATCAAATAAATTAAGGTATTGAAAGTTATTACATATATTTCGATACAAAGTATGAGTAATGTAAAATGAGTTAGACAAAGAAAATGTTTTGAAAATTTGTAACGAAATGATCCCGACTCTAGTCGAATATCTGGTGTTATGTGAGTGAGATATGCTATGAAAAATGCTACTGTAATTATTAAAAATGTGAACTAAAAGATTTTTGACAAAAAGCTGTCTAACAGTTAAGACGGAGGTTTCTTGAAATAGAGCGTCAGACGGGTAAAGTTTGCATTTCCCAAAAGCTATTTTTAAAATCAATTTTTGCGATACGTTGAGTGGTTCCGAAGTACTTTTAAAACACCCGCCCCAAGCAATTATTCCAAATGTCAAAAGAGACTGAACGTAAGCATAATACACAATTTTTAGTTCTCTTTCATTAAGAATTTGATTCAGTTGTCTGAAAGCAAAGACGTATTTTCTAATTTTACCGTTGACAAATTGTATGTGACTTGACCATTTAAGACGCTGATCGAAAAAAACACCTAAATATTTGTATGTCTCAACCTTTTCAATGGAAACACAAGAGCAATTGACATTCTGATAATTTCCACAAGAATGAATCGAAAGATCGTGTAAATTATAATCTGATATCTTACTTAAAGAAATAGGCATAAACTTGGTTTTTGAGGTATTTAAAGAAAGAGTATTTTGGTCAAGCCACATTTTTGTCATCATAAGATCATGCAAAGCTTTATTTCTTACCTCGAGCCATATCTTTCCTTTAATAAAAATCAAACTGTCATCGGCAAATAAGAAAAATTTCCCAAATGTATCGATTTTAGATATGTTATTTATGTAAACTAAAAAAAGAATTGGCCCTAATGTGCTACCCTGGACCACTCCGTAATCTACCGGCTGAATATCACTATCAATGTTACAAATTGAGACAAACTGAGATCTATTTGACAAGTAACTTTTGAACCACTCAAGCGCAACGCCCCTAACACCGATTGCTTCTGATTTAGAAAAAAGTTTTGTGCGATCGACTGAATCAAAGGCTTTCATTGTCACACTATGATTTATATTATGCGGTGTTGTTGTTTTCTGTATACTATACAGTGCCATACCAAGCACATCTTCGCTAGTTCATATATAACTACCCAGAACTCAATCTCGGGCAGGTGGTTGCATGTCGAATCGTTGAGTCCGATCCGTTCCTTTTTCTATCACCCAACCATGAGCGCACGTTACAGTTAGTACATCTTTTTTTACAATAAACCTTTAAACCCCTTTTGGACCTAACCTGCGGCCATACAGTCCTGTAATCGGGCGCTTATTCTCCATTTCTCCTTTCTTGATTGTATACTTGCTTAGCATAAATGTGTCAGTACTTTGACAACACTTTCCACAACCTGTTTACAAGTTGACAACTTCAAAAAATTCCTTCTGAGGTAAGGTCGGGCCCATCATTGTCTGGCTACAGGATTTGGTACAGATGTTTGTGACAAATGCATTTTTATCGGTTTTAGAGACTGCCATGAGTTTCCGCAGTAAAAATTATCTTTGGAATCTCAAAATTTCTAACACCAGTATATTCTGTATAGTATGCTCGACTTATTTTGAGCTGCAATGATTAAGTTTTATGAAGAGGCCTCTGTATCGGTAACAAATACTGTTTTGATACAGCATTTGTAGTCGTTTCCACAGGCGATTGCCCCACGAGTTCCAGGAACCTAAACCACGCTGGTTAGGATTGAACAACAGAATGGTTACGTTATCAATAAACTTTATGCACAGAAATTAAATGAGCTTAATAATGCCCACAACAGGAATTAGCTTAATATTAGCTTAACAGGAGCTTAGTATTCTCACAACAGGAATTAGTCAACAGCAGTAAAAAAAGTTTCAGTAAAGCATTCCAAAACAATTGATAAAGAATCATGAAATTATTAGGAACTGGTAAAATAAACCATGACAATGATAAATCCAATAGATCAAGCGTTCATCAATTGGAATGCGATAACTGTAATGCTTGTTACTTATGGGCAAACTGGTAGGTCCTTTAATGTGAGATATAAGGAGCATACACATGAAGTGGAAGCAAATAATACCCCCGTTGCAGCAGACCTGCATACTCAGCGAATATCAAATGCAAAACAACCATTTTTCAATCCAACATAGCGAGATTTTACATGTTTTTAAAAGCTCCATAAGAATAACATGGGGAATGAGTATGCAGGTTTGCTGCTACGGGAATATTAAAACTGGGTGCTTTTAATTCAATATTTAGTAGATCTGAACTAGAAGAAGCCATTTACCAAGTTTTATTAAGATATGTTGAGAAATAAGCGAGATATAGAATTTTACTTATTCCCCATAAGGTTAACATTGGGACAACGTACTGTGTTTACCACTTTCAATATCTCGGTAACCAATGGACATAGAGCAGTGATTCAAAATACTAAATTGTTTGTTTTTTGAGCTGAATTCAATAGTGCTAACAACAATTGGGTTATTTTTATTTTTCTATGTAAAAAACTCAAAAAATCCATTTTTGGAGGGGTTTACCCCCCTTTACCCCCCCTTCTGGTAGACCGATCGGGCTGGTTTTCGAACTCGTCCGAATAATTACTACTTTACATGGCTGTACCAAATTTCATTCAGATTGGGCCATTTTTACGGCCGCTATCGTGCTTAAAGACACATAGATATATATATATATATATATATATATATATATATATATATATGTGTGTATATATATATGAAAATGAACAAATAGTGTTTTTTGCTTCTAGGGGCCCCAAAACGAAAAGTTATCATGGTCTCAGGCTTAGGTCTTACCATGAGTACTACGGTAACAGCTTCTTCCCTATAGGGGAAATTCGCTAAAAGGAGCAGGGCAACAAATCAAATCAAAATTTGCGGAACAATTAATTAAACAAAGTGATAACTGTACAAATACATAGAGCTAAATGTAAAATACCCCCGTTGCAGCAGTCCTGCATACTCAGCGAATTTCAAGTCCATAAATAAATAATTTAAATGAAGTCTCGCATCAAGTAAAATCAATATACATTCAAAAGAAAGCGTGCAAAAATACTCTCCTAGTGGCTTTTAAGATCAAAAGGCTATAAAAAATAATAGCCTATACTTGGCACGAAAATGCAATGTTCAAAACTTCAAAACAGCTGGCTTTTCCAATTTAATCATATGGGGAAATGACCAGCTGTTTAAGTTTGAGTAAAAAATTTCATAAACATCATCAGTAAAAATCTGTATTCACTATAGTACATTTATTTGACATATTTAGTTATCTGGCCTTTAAGTAAGCCATATGTCTGTATCCACCATGTGGCTTTGAATCAAACATCAGCTCACATGTTTTAATGTAAACAAAAAAGCAGACGTTTTAGATCCCAATGCTACTTAAATGGCAGTTATTTTATGTTATTATTTTGTTTTCTAGCAAACTTTAAGAAATTACAGTACTTTTCCTGAGTTCCTGACATTAAAACATTTAATTTAAAGCCCTGTTCCCTCATCCTGTGATTTGCCAAATGCCACATGAGCTTCAAAAAAAGGAAACCAAAGAAAGATAAATGAACTGAACTGCCCAGCCAATGGCATGCTGTTGTTGCTTGGGGGGCAATTTGCCTTTTTTTTAGGCAAATTGCTATTCAAAAATAAATTATTCTCCATAAGATTAGTATGGAAAAATGCAGGTTTGCTGCCACAGAAATTTGAAAATGAGGTATTATAGGCTACAATCCAATATATCTAAACTATATGAAGCCACATAACATGTTTTATCAAGATATGCTGAGGAATAAGAAAGCTATCCAATTGTATTTACCTCTCATAAGGTTAACATTGGGAAAGAGAGTACACGGGTTTGCTGCCTCAGTAATTTGATGATTTGGGTATTTTAAGCCATAATCAAGTAGATATTAACTGCATGAAGCCTCATGCCATTTCTTATCAGTATATTTTGAGAAATGAGTGAACTACACAACTTATTTTATTACCCATAAGGTTAGCATGTAGAATGAGTATGCAGGTTTGCTGCAACAGGTATGTTAAAACTGGTTAGTTTTAATTCATTATTAAGATTTGTAAAAGAAAAAGAACAGAATATTAATTGCTAAAACAATAACAAGAGCACCTTACCACTCGTTCTGAAACAATAAACAGACACTCTGTGTCTGCACTTAATTTATAATATCCTCAACCAGAGCGGAGAGGTAAACATTACTGTTGACATGCAGTGAAGATCAGTTCTTGTGATGTAGTGGTTACAGTCTCCGCCTATTGAGGTTAGGGTGCCAGGTTCAAATTTTCTGTCAGATTTAATTGGAATTTGCAAAGCAGGATTAATAGTATAACATGGAATTAACCCTCGAGCGGGCGCACGCGGAGTTTTCCTCCGCACATGTTTTTTGTGTTAAAATAAACAGACATAATGGGTGTCGGCGGTCGTGTCCGGCTCCATACTTTATGCCCCTCATTCCAGGAATTTCCTAAAGCTATTTATACCCCCCACCTCCCCTTGGTACCTCGTTATATGCAATTCAGAGATGCCGTCTCAGTTTGCGAAACGCCCTCTCCCGTTACATGGACACTGATACCTATTTTAAAAATTCATAATAGCAATGAATTTGTAATTAGTATTAATTTTTTGGACTTTTCCTTTTGCTTTCGAAAAAAAGAAGCGAAAGGAAAAGTCCAAAAATGTAAATAATAATTAATACATATTTTATACTAGAAAATTACTTACTATGTTTGATTGAAATATTACACCTATTAAGTTGAACAATTAATTGAATCAACGATGAAATGTGATTCCTAATGAAGTTTGTCAACATTTAAATACAATATTTCGTTATAAAACAAGTAAAATAGGTTAAATTTGAGCAATCTAGTGTTGCGGAGTAAAACTGCGCATGCGCCCGCTCGCATTTCGCCGGTGAAGCGCCCGCTCAAGGGTTAAGCGCATTCCCCAAGAAAATATTTTGAAATTCATATTATTTTTCATTTTTTGACATTTTAAGGAAATTTATTTCTTTCTTTCTTAGGAGATCTGATAAAATGCCTGAACAAATTTGATTACACGGTACTTTGGTATTATACGGAGGTTATTATACTACTTTTAGAGTGTGTGTTTTAACTGGAAAAAACACACTGCTCTGGTGCTTACACTGCTCTGAATAAATTTGATCAAATTTGAACATTTGATATAATTTCTACACATTTAATAGTGAAATGTTCCAAAAAAACTTACAAATATAATCAAAACTTATCAAATTAGATATGCTTTTTGGAAAAAATCTAACAAAATATTTTCACTGGGGAAGGGCTTATAGTTTTTGAGAAACTGTGATTAGTGAGTGAGTCAGTCAACCATTTTTGGCTTTTATATACATATAAGATAGCAATATGATTCAAATTTCCGAGAAGCAGTAAATTTTGGGTGGTTTTCATTATTAGTAAGCACCACAAGCTTTAAAATGAAGGGTAAATCATGGAAATAATATAGAACCTTTTACAAAAACCTCATCTTTATCACTTATATGGAAACATGATTTTTATAACGTAAAGAGAAACACCCGGTCTGAGAGACCGCTATATGCAATTTATGCAGAAATGAGGGAATAAAAGGTGAACAATAATAAAAATCAACATTATTATTACAAATTTTATTTTTTATGAAATAAATTGAGCCATTTTCAGTGAATATTACCAGTATAAGTAGTAAATAATAGTATTACAAAAATGAAAAATATTACTTTTCATATTATGAGTTATTTTTATGAATACTGAAATACATTTGAAATATAAAATGAAATAAACGTAATGAAACTATCATATTACATTGAAATATATTGAAATATATGTACTTAATTGTAATTACACATTGAAGTACTTTGAAATATCATGAAACACAAGTACTTGAGTATATAATGAAACGTATCATATAACAAAGAAAAATATTATGTATAAATGTTGAAAAAATTATATTTTACACATAAATGCATATGATAAAGTGGTCACTGGTATCTTAGTTCCTCTTACACTGCCTTTGAACACTCTAGACAGACTTTCCTGCTGCATTCCAAGCAAATAGCTTTTTTGCATTTGATGCACATGAAGAAGGTTTTCCTCTTCAGTTCATACGGGCACGTTGCACAGGTTTTCCTCTTCTCTAAGCGATCCGGAGGAACTTCCCGACGTTCATTTGACCGACCGGCTTCTGGCTGTGCGTCATCATCTCCCAAAATCTTCTGGATACTTTGTTTTAACTCTCGGGGAAGGTTCACTGTTTCTGTCAGTCGCTGACGCAAACGAGGAGCAATCAATTCATAAGCTAGCTGTTTGAGATATTCAAACCTTGTCATGATAGGCACTTTCTTGTAGCTCATGTAAACTATAAAGGAGTTAACACTTCCAATGTTCACCATGCAGTAAAACATAGCAAGTGGCCACCGCCTGGTTTTTCGATTAGACGAAAACACTGCACATTTCATGTCAAGAATATCAACGCCACATTTCGTTACATTGTAGTAGCAAATTACTTCTGGCTTCTTTTTTTATCAAGATATGCTGAGGAATAAGAAAGCTATCCAATTGTATTTACCTCTCATAAGGTTAACATTGGGAAAGAGAGTACACGGGTTTGCTGCCTCAGTAATTTGATGATTTGGGTATTTTAAGCCATAATCAAGTAGATATTAACTGCATGAAGCCTCATGCCATTTCTTATCAGTATATTTTGAGAAATGAGTGAACTACACAACTTATTTTATTACCCATAAGGTTAGCATGTAGAATGAGTATGCAGGTTTGCTGCAACAGGTATGTTAAAACTGGTTAGTTTTAATTCATTATTAAGATTTGTAAAAGAAAAAGAACAGAATATTAATTGCTAAAACAATAACAAGAGCACCTTACCACTCGTTCTGAAACAATAAACAGACACTCTGTGTCTGCACTTAATTTATAATATCCTCAACCAGAGCGGAGAGGTAAACATTACTGTTGACATGCAGTGAAGATCAGTTCTTGTGATGTAGTGGTTACAGTCTCCGCCTATTGAGGTTAGGGTGCCAGGTTCAAATTTTCTGTCAGATTTAATTGGAATTTGCAAAGCAGGATTAATAGTATAACATGGAATTAACCCTCGAGCGGGCGCACGCGGAGTTTTCCTCCGCACATGTTTTTTGTGTTAAAATAAACAGACATAATGGGTGTCGGCGGTCGTGTCCGGCTCCATACTTTATGCCCCTCATTCCAGGAATTTCCTAAAGCTATTTATACCCCCCACCTCCCCTTGGTACCTCGTTATATGCAATTCAGAGATGCCGTCTCAGTTTGCGAAACGCCCTCTCCCGTTACATGGACACTGATACCTATTTTAAAAATTCATAATAGCAATGAATTTGTAATTAGTATTAATTTTTTGGACTTTTCCTTTTGCTTTCGAAAAAAAGAAGCGAAAGGAAAAGTCCAAAAATGTAAATAATAATTAATACATATTTTATACTAGAAAATTACTTACTATGTTTGATTGAAATATTACACCTATTAAGTTGAACAATTAATTGAATCAACGATGAAATGTGATTCCTAATGAAGTTTGTCAACATTTAAATACAATATTTCGTTATAAAACAAGTAAAATAGGTTAAATTTGAGCAATCTAGTGTTGCGGAGTAAAACTGCGCATGCGCCCGCTCGCATTTCGCCGGTGAAGCGCCCGCTCAAGGGTTAAGCGCATTCCCCAAGAAAATATTTTGAAATTCATATTATTTTTCATTTTTTGACATTTTAAGGAAATTTATTTCTTTCTTTCTTAGGAGATCTGATAAAATGCCTGAACAAATTTGATTACACGGTACTTTGGTATTATACGGAGGTTATTATACTACTTTTAGAGTGTGTGTTTTAACTGGAAAAAACACACTGCTCTGGTGCTTACACTGCTCTGAATAAATTTGATCAAATTTGAACATTTGATATAATTTCTACACATTTAATAGTGAAATGTGTAGACTCATGTAAACTATAAAGGAGTTAACACTTCCAATGTTCACCATGCAGTAAAACATAGCAAGTGGCCACCGCCTGGTTTTTCGATTAGACGAAAACACTGCACATTTCATGTCAAGAATATCAACGCCACATTTCGTTACATTGTAGTAGCAAATTACTTCTGGCTTCTTTTTTTCTTGGTTGTGCTGAATACTGTGATGCATTGTTGAAATCAAAACCACTGACCGATTTTTCTTTGGGACAAAACTCACAAGTGTGAATGGACCTCTAAATCCATAGAGTGTTGAGTAAACTTCTCTTTCGTTGTTGGGCATGAATTCTTGAGGGATAATTTTCTTATCCTTTTTCACAGTCCCAACAAATGTTGTTTGTCATTTGAGAAGCTCATCAGCGACTTCTATTGATGTAAACCAGTTGTCTGCCGTAACGTTTCTATTCGTCCCTAGGATCGGTTTACATACTTGCAGTACAGCTTGAGTTGGAACACTTAGTGTTTTCTCGTATTCAGAGAGAGATTTACCGTCACTTCCCTTTCCGGTGTAGATATATGCATTTAACAAATAGGATGTTTTGGCATCTGCTAAACACACAACTTTGATACCGTACTTTCTTGGGTTGTTCGGCATATACACTCTAAAGCTACATCTACCTCTAAACGGCACAAGCATCTCGTCTACGGTCATCTCGGAAGACACGCAATATACACTCTTAGAATTATCTATGAGTTTCTGAAAAACCTCAGAGATAGGTGCAGCTTTGTCGTTTTCTTTTCGCTGATTTCTTGTATCTGAATCATCGAATCTTAAACAAGACAGGAGGACAACAAACCTTTTCTCAGACATTGTGGCAGAAAATATTGGGCGGCTAAACCCATCTTTAGAAAATAATGAAAGAATTTTCTCATCATTCGATTTGAGGATCGATTTCAATATTAATATCCCTAATAGGGCATTTATTTCCACAGTGCTTGTGTTCCTATAGTTACTCTTACTTGTCCCAGCTCCCAAATTTGATCGTACTTTTTCCAGCTTCTTATTTGAATTTTCTACTACAACATTAATCATCTCCTCGTCAAAAAATAGATTCCATACCTCAGACTTGGACGGGTTATTCCCTAAGGCTCGTGCACGGCCTCTAATGCCTGGTAACCCTGTCCTAATTATGTTTCGAGCCGGGGTTCTTACCTGGGGTGCCGGTTCTGCACTTTCCCAACGATTGGGACAGCCCTTTTTAGTCTTTGTAACTCTCTCAACAAAGAATTCTGGTAGAACCACTTCATCGTGTATGAGTTCCTCAGCAATTTCGTCTTCTAGAAGTTCGTCTGGCTGGTCAGCAAGCATGTCATCAGCAATTTCGTGTTGTAGTCGTTCGTCTGGCTGGACAGCAACCACTTCATCACGAACTTCATGTTGTAGAAGTTCATCATCATCACTTTCTGAAGAATCTTCATAATTTCTTCCGTTGTTTGGTAAAACAAAGTCAGGGTCCGCATCGGAGTCATCAAAATCTTCGCTTGAAGATTCTACCTCATCATCATCGTCGTCTAATAGTCTGCGGATACGATCGCTGTAATCGGGATCGTTTGCCCTTACTGGCCGGGGCATGATATTAAAATATAAACACTAGAGTTACTGAGGGAAACACCGGTCTCTCATGTCACTGGACACGGTAAAGGAAACAACGGTCACACAACCGCCACTCAACTTACGTTAAGAGAAAGACCCGGTCTGAGACACCGACTAACTTTTCAACTACGACTTACACACCAAGGGTGGACGCATACAACTGACAGACAAGGGTGGCACCGTGGAGGGGGGGAGTAGGGAGGAAGCTACTAGGCCGGACAGGTGTGCCACACTCGCAGTTCTGCCACTACAGCAAAAACAAATTTCCCTTGGGGCCTGTGAGACCGATGTTTCTATATAAGTGTTATATGTTGGTGCAGCTAGATCAAGTGGTTTGATTTGTATGTTGGCCTATCACTGAAAATTCCATTATTGCTTACGGCATGAAGTTGACATTCTAGTCTAAAAATTGAAGTTGTACAACGCAAACTCGCACCGGCCGAGGTCGGCGCTAGGCCTGGAAATGTTTCTAAGGAAGAAAACATATGTGGTGTCGCAGAGAGGAGAATCAAACAGAGGTACCTTCTAATGTCCCCCCCCCCCAAAAAAAAATAATAAATGTAAATAATAAAAAAAAATAAATACATATGCTGAGAAGAGCTGGGCGCTTCTCAGCTGGTTTGAAGGACTTATAAAAAAATAGTTCACCATTAACGCCGCGAGAGAGCAGCACCGTCGCTGCCCTCTCCTAATTTAACTTAACTGTAGCTAGTAACTGGATGTAACTAGTAACTTAACTGTAGCTGGATTTAACTGTAACAAGCAAGCTCTTGGGCACAACAGAAGACCCATTTAAAAGCGACCTCTGTTAGATTCTTCTCTGTGGGTGTCGCAACATGAACAGTTTTTGAATTGTAATTATTCATTTTTATTGAGAATATTCAATATCAGGAATTAAAATTGGAATTGACCAATTGCCATTGAAGGCATTAAAGAAAACAAATCTTTGTTTCAAAAAGTTTTATTAGCACCTTTATGCATGTTGGTAATTATTAGCACCTATGATCTTGAATGAACAAGTTTTCCATTTACATAAACTTTGTCAATATTACGATCATCTCCCGTGTAAATAAACTTCTGAAAAAGTTCACTCAACGAGAGTTCGGAATGTACTAGCATGGGATAACTTCCAGTGTCGACAATTAAAGCATCAAAATACTTGCCAACTTCAAAGTTTCCGAGTGTCCTCTCCATGTCAAGAGCTGAAATGAATAAAAAACTTAATATTTGGAAAAGACACTTGAGACAAGTTATACAATAATTTAGTGTTTTTGGTGGTGATTTTTAAACGGCGTTTGTATAACTTTATGGTTATTGTAAGCCAATTAAGTTATACTTCATCAAAAGCTTAATATAGACATATCTCGCTACAACAAACCTCTATTTCTCTTGACAACACTAAACAAACCTTGATGTTACATAATTCTTAATACATAAATTTTGATTTCAGATTCTTCACATTCATTATATTAAGGTCATACTGCACTTTTAAGTTAGAGATGATCATATGCCACACAATGATAACAGAAGATTCAATGAATAGTTAATGAATAGTCATTTACTCAGTCTTCAAGTAACATACAACTGACATTGTCAGTTAAAATATATACAATAATTAAATAACAGCTTAAAATATAACATGGGGGTTTAGCTTGTGGGCTTTTGTTTATATAGGCCTAACTAAAAAACCAAATCACAGATAGAAGAATTGTTGACAGATAAAATTTTATTAAAATTTAAAATTGAAGGATATCAATACAAAATGTAAACTATGAAAACTTAACAATGATTAAATTGATTTTAAAAGGGTTACCATAAAAATTAAACTTTGAATCATAACAATGATTATTTGGTTACAACTTGATTGAAAACAATTGTGCAAAGTAGAGGTGTGCGGATAGTGAATTTTTGGATCGGATCGGATTCGGATCGGATAGCTTATGTTCGGATCGGTTTCGGATCGGATAACAACAGGTTCAGATCGGATAATACCAGATTCGGATATTTACGGTGTGCCGTAATGAGCAGATTTAAGTTTTCTCAGAAGCCTAAGGTGATTGCAAGGAACTACCATATTATCCTAATATGTAAGGTAAGGTTTGCCTTGATAGGCTTGAGTTGTTGATTGTTGTGATATATTATTTAAAACATAGGCCAAGAGTCAATTATTAAAGTATCCAAAGGTGCAACTAATTATCTGTTAAGAATTTAGAAATGTATTGATTCCCATTAAGCATAGGTAGTATTTAATTGAATAAGTTTATTAGGCCTAAATCAATTTCAGGATTAGGCTAAATTCCCTTTCTATGGCAACCTAAATTTGTTCACTTTTAGGCCTCTGTATTTTTTGTTCTTTTCCTTTTCATAAATCAATAAATTATTTGATCAGTGACTAGGCCTAAGTGATTAGACAAAAGAATTAAATATAAACCTTGATTCACCAATCACTTCATATTTGAAGAAAGCTTTACATTTGTATTTATGTATTAATGCCTAACAACCAAAATTTTGATTGACTACAAAACAATACTATAAAATAATAAGTCTGAGCAGTAAACTTAACCTAAATTTCATGACAAGTTCAAATGTTGTAGGTTTCAGGATTAAAGCTTAGTCATTTAATAATTAGAACAAAGGTCTATTTGTTTTAGATAATAAACAACAAGCAAACTCACTAAATTATTATCATAGGCGTAAGTTGTCAATTCAGCATTGAACTGTTATCTGAGAATGTCCATTTTAATCACGTATTGAAAATACGGCCGGCAGGCTTTGACTCGGCTTAATTCGTCAAAGATTAATATTCCAACAAAATGAAAACTTATTTTTGATCGTTCACCTTTATTTTTCTAGGTAGGTAAAAGCTTAGTTGAAAAATAAAGTAATATTGCGATTGAAAGAAATACGTTCTTGAGTTAATTCAGTTTTCAAGCAGACGATGGCATTTTAAAACGAAGTTAGATAAAGACAAACAATAAACAGGCTTCGCCAACTCTTTGGCAGCTCAAAATTATTGTAGTCATTTATTTCATCGTAACAACAGGCCGCTTCCACTGAGCTAGAGTAAAACTGGAGATAGCACTGGCAATGCAAGAAACGTCGAAAAGCGTGCCGCTGTGATTTTGTTAGGTTGGTACTGCGGTGAGGACTCGGCTGTCAGGGAATACGTGGTAAACAATTGGGATTGTTTAGTAAAATGATTTTAATTTTAACATTATAATTTTCTTGCATTATTATGGTGCGTTACTGTGTTGCATTTGGATGTAACATTCCTCCAGAAAGGGAATGGCATTCAGTTCCACAAGCAAGTCGGTTAAATAAGTATTATTTAAGGTAATTGTTCAACGAGTGCAATATTAACCCCAATGAGCCGGTCCCATATTTACGGTTTCTTGGGAATTAATTAAATACCTTTTTTCATAATTATTATGATTCTTTGATATTTTAAGTCGAAGATTGCACAGGCCTATGTCTATACATTAACCATACACGAAAGTTAACACATATTTATCCTAGTTTTTGGAGCCAAGGTAGGCCCATTTGTGAATTTAGTGGGTGTTTTTGTAAATGCTAATCTTTCCTAATACTTTAGTGAAGTAATTATAAATTAGCTTTATTAACAAGAAACTGAACTAGACAATGCTAAGTCTTATAACTTAAAACGGTTTAGTGTTGTGGTCTAAAATTAGGCCTAGGAATAATCTTACTACTAAGGGAAAATCTAAAATATTGACCAGACGAAAATTTGTTGACCGGGTACTTAAAAAGTTGGATTTCCACCACATTTAGAATGAACGTTCTAATAAGTGTTCTACACAGCCATTCTTGCATAAATTTCATAAAAATATATCATTAAGGGGGTTTGTATAAAAATAACATTGTTGACTAGCATTAAAACATGTTGACTGCGTACCTACTTCAAAAAGTCGGATTCCCACCAAATTTGTTAAGAACATTCTAATAAGTTTTCTACACAACCTGTAAACCTAATATCTCATTAGAGTATCATGTCAAGGGTGTTTGTATATGGAAAATGTGGTGAAAATCAAATTTTTAGAATACTCGGTTATCATGTTATTATGCTGGTCAACAAGGATTTTTTGGCATACAGACACCCTTATTTAATGACATATTTTTATGAAATTTATACTGGTTATGATGACTACTTATTAGAACATCCATACCATATTTGGTGGGAATCCGACTTTTTCAAGTACTCGGTGAACATGTTTTTATCTACTAGGCCTACAAATTGTCATTTTTAACATCAGCACATTATTTTCAGATTTTCTAGATCCTCATTCCTAGATCATAGGTCATTTTTCTAAATTGTATCATTCCTGGTTTCTCTATTTCTTTAAATTTCAATTTTTAGTGAATTCTCCCTACATATATTATTTATATATAAGTACGCAGGTTTCCTGCAATGGGGTTATCTATTATTTATATCATGAAAGTTAATTTATGACCAAAGTAAATCTTAAAATTGGTAATTTTTAACCAAACAAGCTTATAAATAACCTATTTATGTTTTAAAATTATTAAATAAATTATTTGTCCAAATGATATGTTTTGGGTGGAAACAGAACTTGACACCCTGTGAATTTGATAAAATAATCAATGCGTTAGGCCTATAAGATTGTGTTAATAAAATGTATTAAAAAATTTCCTGACTTCTTATTGTAACCCTAAATTACATATAATTTACAACAAGACTATGCGGTAAGACATGTTTGTTTTCAAAACTTAGGTCTTAGATTAGGGCCAAAGGTGAATCGAGAGAAGCCTAGACGAAGATGAAGAAGCCTAGAGATCAGCTGCAAAAACTCTTTGATCATGGTTTGTAATATTATTAACAACATGCAGATAAAATTAATTAAAATTTTTACAACGAGGTAAAAGTTTGAAATATTCTGTAGTTTGTTGTTGGATTAATTTGATTATTAATCAGGAGAGCTCCCTAAAGGAAATTTCTACAAAATTTTACTATTTAAGTCTACTTAGCTGTAGCCTATTAAAGGAAAGACCTCGTCATGAAGATTTGTAGGAAACAAATTTTATGAAGGTTAGCCTTAAAGTAATAGCTTTAGATGCCTTTCAAGTCCTTTGTTCATCCATAAGATTTATCATGGAAACAAGATTAAGTAAGGATGGTAAAAATTAAGGTTTCTGTCATATAGTATACTTTATTTATTTCTTATTATTATATGTCGTAAGGTTGGTACTAGCTTAGAGTGGCCTACGTGCCGGCTCATTTCATGTATAATCAAAATTAAAAGGTAACGCCCATTCCAATGAAGTGACTTGTGCCAGAACAATGTCTCGTCATCTTTGATAACCTCGACCTGTGTCCATATCTCATATGGCGCAGTCAGGTAGAAGTGAAATGTTTACAGTAAATATAAGTTTAACAAGTGAAAGTTACAATATCCATCATTTTACAAGAAAATGACTGGAAATAAAGATCTAGAGACACAAACGAAGAAGATGGATTCAGGTGAGGACAAGCCTACCTCCATATTAGTACAAAGTTCGGCGTCTCCTGCAATAAGAGCACCATCGGAATTAAACTGGACAGGGAACATGTCTGAAAATTGGTCATTTTTTAAACAAAAATTTAAAATCTATATGGTAGCAAGTAAAAGTGACAAAGAGTCAAGTGACTACCAAATAGCTTTGTTGCTCTCAACCATAGGTGATCGTGCTTTGAAAATATACAACAACTTTCAGTTTTCATCAGGTCAAGATAAAAATAGCATTGATGTTATCATTAACAAGTTTGATGAGTATTTGGTACCTACTAAAAATGTCACGTATGAGCGTCACATTTTCTTCTTACGTGAGCAAAAAGAAGACGAAAGTATCGATAGTTTTGTGACAGACCTTAGGGACTTGGCCAGCACTTGTGAATTTGAAAAACTCACAGACAGTTTGATTAAAGACAAGCTAATTTTAGGATTCAAAAATAGATCTTTAAAGGACAGACTCTTGCAGATTAAAGATTTAGATCTTAATAAGGCCTTAGAAATATGTAGGGCTGCAGAGACTGCTTCAAAACAGTTAGTTCAATTGTGCAATGATAGGCCTAATTCAAATCCAAGTGCAGAAGTGAATGCTCTTGCAAGCAAAAATAGCAAGCTAGGGAACAGTGGGAGCCTGGCCATGACGTCACGCTCTCGCCACCGAAGCAGAGAAAAGAATTATAATCCAGCCGACCAGAGATCGAGGAGGCAGCGCTCCAACTCCAATTCCAAACACAGTGGCCGCCACAACTTTCAACAGAAGTGTCAACGCTGTGGCTATGAACATGGTTATGGTAAATGTCCCGCTTTTGGGAAAAAGTGTGCTAAGTGTGGCATATTAAATCATTTTGCCAGTAAGTGCAGAAATAAAAACAAACATGTAAATATTGTAGATAGTAGCTCCAATGATATTGATGATGATTTGTTTATAAATGATATTCATGTAATTTCCAACAAAAACAAGTATGGTAAGTTCCAATGACATACTGATTTGCTTATTAACAACAAACCTGTTAGTTTTAAGTTAGATTCAGGTGCCGATATTTCAATCATTAACAAAAAGGTACTTGATGAACTAAATGCCAATGTTAAGCTACAGCCAACCAAGGCTAAACTAACTTCATACACCGGCCAAAAGTTGAACATTTTAGGAAAATGTTCGTTAAATGTCAAACATAAAAATGATGTTCATTGTTTAGAGTTTTTTGTTGTCAAAAGTAAATCTCCCTGCATACTAGGTTTATCCGACTGTGTAGCTTTAAACTTGATCCAAAAAGTGGACAAAGTAAGTTTGAATAAAAATCCTAAGGTAGGCCTAGGTACTGGGTCAATTCTTGACGAATATCCTGATTTGATGTCAGGTATAGGTTGTATCCAAGGTGAACATGAAATACAGTTAAAAGATGGAGCTGTACCTGTAATTCACGCATCGCGTAAGGTGCCTGTAGCACTGATGCCTAAATTGAAACGTAAGTTAGATAGTTTGAAAAAACTTAAGATTATTGAAAAAGTGGTAAAACCCACTGAGTGGGTTCAGTCGATTGTTAGTTAGCACATGCGTTTGTGTCTAGACCCGAAGGACTTGAATGCAGCAATAATGCGCCCTCACTTTCAGATTCCCTCATTTGAAGAAATATCTTCAAAAATGTCTGGCGCTAAAATGTTTAGTACTCTTGATAGTAAAAATGGTTTCTGGCATGTAAAACTTAGTGAAAGGTCCTCTGACCTATGTACATTTAACACTCCCTTTGGACGCTATAAATTTCTGAGGTTACCATACGGGATATGCTCTGCCTCAGAAGTGTTCCAGCAGAAAATGAGACAAATTTTTGATGGTATGGAAGAGGTCGAGGTGTATGTTGACGACATTATTTTAGGGGACGGACCAAAGCTGAACACGATGCGAGACTAAGGTTAGTATTAGATAAGATGAGATTTGAAAATATTAAGCTTAATAAAGATAAATGTAAAATCGGTACAAATGAAATAAAATATTTAGGGCATAAATTCACTGAAATTGGGATTGATGTAGATGATAGCAAAGTCAGAGCCATAACCTGTATGGAGCCTCCCAAAGATAGAAAATCTTTACAAAGATATCTAGGTTTAGTCACTTATGTTAGTAGGTATCTACCTAATTTGTCTGAGCATAAAGCTCCCTTGAGAGCAATTTTAAAAAAAGATTGTATTTTCAAATGGGAACACGAACACCAAAGTGCGTTCGAAAAACTTAAAACACTGTTGTCTAATAGGCCTGTACTTCAGTACTTTGATGTTAATAAACCTATTGTACTCACTGTAGACAGTTCTCAAAATGGTTTAGGTTGTGCATTACTTCAAAACAATTTACCAGTATAGCCTATGCTAGCAAAGCATTGAATGAAACACAAAGGCGTTATTCGCAAATAGAAAAAGAGCTTTTGGCTGTAGTGTTTGCTTGTGAGAGATTTCACCAATTTATTTTTGGGTCATAATTTACTGTAGAAACAGATCATAAGCCACTTGTTGCAATTTTCAAGAAAAATCTGGAATCATGTCCACCTCGATTGCAGAGGATGTTAATTAAATTACAGCAATATTGTATCAATTTAGTTTATAAGAGAGGTAAGGAACTTTCCATTGCCGACACTTTGTCGAGATTTTATGATGTAAATGACCAAACTGAACTTAACCTACACACAGAGGAAATCGAAGCCCATGTTAGTCTTATTTAGAAAAATCTCAACATAAGTCCTGTAAACTTGTCAAAGTTAAAAGAGCTTACTGCTAATGATGTCGAACTTACACAACTAATGAAATATGTAATAGGTGATGCCTAACCACAAAAGTCAACTTCCTGTACAAATCCGGCAGTACTGGTCTGTCAGGAATGAACTTAGTTTTTTTAATGGTTTGTTGTTTAAGGGTCCGTGTATTGTAATTCCTAAAGAAATCAGAAGTGAAATGCTGAGGAGACTTCATTATCCTCATTTAGGAATCATTAAAACACAACTCAGGGCCAAAAATGTGATGTACTGGCCACATATGAATTCTCAGATCGCAGATGTAATCTCAAAATGTGAAACATGTGCTGTCCATGCAAACAGTAATGTTAAGGAACCTCTAATGCCGCACAAGATACCTAAGCTACCTTGGCAAAAGGTTGGTATTGACATTTTCTTTCATAATGATAAGAAATTCTTACTAGTTGTAGATTATTTCTCAAAGTATGTTGAAATTAGTGTTTTGCAAAATATGACTAGCCTATATGTAATTAATTGTTTGAAATCGATATTCAGTAGACATGGTGTACCTAAAGTTGTTGTCTCAGGGTATGACACTAGCTTCAATAGTGAGGAATTTAAGAAATTCTCTGAAAATTGGGAATTGAAGCATACATGTACAAGTCCTCATTTTTCTCAGGCCAACGGTATGGTCGAAAGGGCTATTCAAAGTGTTAAAAACATCATAAAAAAGTCAATGCTTGAAAAAACTTATCTGTACCTAGCTCTGTTAGAATTTAGAAACACACCTATCAGTAGCAATCTTCTGTCTCCTGCGGAGATCCTTTTTAGCAGAAAATTGAATGGTATATTGCCGTGCCGGCAAAATGTACTTTATCCTAGGGTACATAAGAATGTGAGAAAAAACTTGATGTTAAGACAAAACATTCAAAAAATGTACTATGATAGGGGTGCTAGGCCCTTAAGGCCTCTTAAGGTAAATGAACATGCTTTGATGAAAAGTAACAATAAGTGGATAAAAGGTAAAATTGTTGGTAAAAGATCTGAGCCTAGGTCTTATATTTTTCAAAGCGATCATAATGACAAATGTTATGTTAGGAATCGACGTCATCTCCGCCCATTGTATAATTCACATAGGCCTAACTATGATTATGACATAGAGCAAAATGTGACACGAGTGTCACCCAGAAAAACCAGATCTCCTCAAAAAAGTCCTTATCAAACTCCTAAAAAATCCATATTGTCACCACCCAAGGAGTCAAATCCTGTCAATACCGGCAGTCCTAAACATGTCCACTTTCAGAGTCCTAGCTCTCCTGTGAATCGTAATACTGATCCATGTCCTAATCCTGATGGATATACAACCCGATCTGGACGTGGTGTAAGACCAGTAAGCAAGTTAAATCTGTAGGTTATATTTTTGTTAGCCTATCGTTATATTTTATCTTGGCCTAAGTATTGCTCATATTATTTTTGAAAACGTTTTGAAATGATGTTCCATTATTAAGTTGTATTTACTTAAAAAGTCAAGTACAAGAATAAACTTAAAAAAGAGTTAATTTTGTTTTGAATAAGAATTTGTTTATTTTTTTTGTATAGGCTATATTAACCATATATAAAAAAAAATAAATAAAATAAAACTTCAAGGCCCAAGCTTACCGACTAAGTTGATAATTTATTGTAAATGTCATTAGGCCTAAGTAGGCTAAACTATTTTCCTTGTCTAAGTGTTAGGCTACATTTTTTTTTATTGAAAAGGGGAGATGTCATATAGTATACTTTATTTATTTCTTATTATTATATGTCGTAAGGTTGGTACTAGCTTAGAGTGGCCTACGTGCCGGCTCGTTTCATGTATAATCAAAATTAAAAGGTAACGCCCATTCCAATAAAGTGACTTGTGCCAGAACAATGTCTCGTCATCTTTGATAACCTCGACCTGTGTCCATATCTCATAGTTTCCTTACCTTTAGCTTAGCCAAGTTCAGCCAATCCAAAACAAAATTTAATGCCACTTTTATTTTTAGTAGACTGTTCTACATAATATTATTAAATAATATTAAATTAACATTTGTTTGGTTGAAAAGAACTAAAGTCCTTCTCAAAATTTATTTTATTTTTTCATACATTTAGAACAAATCCCAAAAAGCATGTTCTAAGGAAAGTTTGAACAGGTTTAAATATTATAATTGAAATAAAAGTAAAATATATTAATCTGATTGAACTTACTGTGGAAGAGACAGTTCAAAGTATTGCATTTCATGTTTTATTTTGAAGTCAGTTTGAATGCGCGCGTTAACCTATCCTCACGGCAATATGGCGGCCTGGCAGCCTGACGGCACGCTTTTCTGACACACAGTGCTACCTCCAGTTATACTCCAGCTCAGTGGCCGCTTCAGATATTTACAGCCTGAAATAGTCGTACAAAACATCAACACGACTATTTATTTTTGGGGTATTTACGGGATATTTCGGTTTGGCAATAATTGAAGACGACTGTGTGCACTGTCGGTCATTGGCGAACTCTGATTTGTCTTGACTGCGATTCTCTCTCCTCTCATACCAGTTGAAAATCGATGTTTCGTCGGTAATGGATTCCGATCGGGACAGAACTAATAAAGGATGTACTATTATTTGTTTACTGATTTAATGCTACAATACAAGAATTGATCTTAAGAAAATGATCTTTATCGCGTTGGTATTGCGCAGTAGTCTGATCGTATACAACGATCTCGATCTAATCACGAGTCGCGATATCAGCAACCGAAATACATCGCATGATGCATACCATTACATAATCGCATCGTTTTGAGGCATTGTTCTGTTGTTCTAGCCACAATCGCAAACGTCGCATTTCAAAGCGTCATTTTTGCTCCGCGATGTTTTCAGTGACTACTGTACTTTCGTCGGCAGTGACTTGTTCTGTTTGGAAGACCTTCCAAACTTAAAATTACCCTTTTTATTAATTTACCCCAAAATATACAGTCTATCCGATAGAGTCGGATATGTAGTCAGTCTTACCGGATAGTTATAAAAGCCTCGGATCGGATTCGGATATCCGATCCGATCCGAATCCGATCCGAATTTTCGGATATCCGCACACCTCTAGTGCAAAGTGACATTTGACTGGAATGCAATGTTACAATAAAATGCTTTCATGCTCAAAAAAGTCAACTACTTCATAAAAAGGAATAGCAATTTTAAATGAATGACGGCAAAACAACAATACTGTTAGTTACCAGTGTACCTTGAATTTGAGAAAAAACTTATTTCATTTGGAGTAATGTATCTGATTACTGTATTTTCTATCACTGCCAAATTAAATCCGTGATATACAGGGTCCCTGTAACTATCTGGACAGATGTATATGGCGTTCTTGTTTAGGTCAAGACAAACACATTTCACTAGAGGAACATGGGTTTCTGGTACCTAGTTTCCCATCTGTCTCTCTGTACGTGTTTTTAACATTATTATAGTATTATAGTAAAAGACGATGCAATGAAAGACTTGAAAGAATGAATACATAATAAATGGAAAAGGTTTCTCAAGATTAAATCAAAAAATTTGACATTCCCATGTGGAAAAAATTTCTGTAGCTGTTTAGTGTAGCAGTACTGGTCAGAACCTAGAAAGTAATGGCCAAAACCTGGTCCAGAGCCTGGTCAGTAATGGCCAGAACCTGATCAGTGGTGGTCAATACTGGCCAGAACCTGGTAAGTTTTGCCAATGTTCTGATCAGTAATGCCCAGGTTCTGGCCAATAGAGCTCATGTGTTAATGACTGGAAGAACTTTTCAAAAGAAGCGAATGCCATGAAATTCACTCACAAGGACACCAAGAGCATTGGTAAATGGCAAGAGTAACTTTCTGAAGGACACGATCTAATCACCCACCATTGTCTTATATCTCAAGTATGAGAATCTACTGAGGACAAAGGGATATAAAAAAATTGATATCACTTACCAATTGCACCCCCCATTGTTGCAAGGTAGAACACTTCATGGTACGATAAATGTAAGTAACCTGGTTTGGCAAATGACAGGACTAGAGATGTGTTTAAAGAGCTTCTCATTGCATCCAAAATCATGTGACTGCAGCCCCCTGCAACATCTATAATCATAGATAATACATGGAATTAATTCTGAAAATGAATCATGTTTGCTGATTTTCAAAGGCGGTTTCTGCTGTTACATCACATCGGTTCGACTGTTTTACACTGAAAATCATATTTGTTTTGATTTGATTTTGTCTGTGAATGTTGTCTGTTTTATATGAAAGCCTTGAAAAGAGAGAGGAGTCTGTAAAATATCTTTTTAGTGGGTCTATTAGAGGGAGGGCCACTATATAGCCCCCCCTCGCCCCAGGGGAAATTTTCAACTGATATACTTTTTTGTTGGTATTGATAGATACTTTTAGGTTTTGTT
Organism: Flexamia atlantica; assembly: GCA_035578135.1. Lineage (NCBI taxonomy): Eukaryota > Metazoa > Arthropoda > Insecta > Hemiptera > Cicadellidae > Flexamia > Flexamia atlantica. The sequence continues at coordinate 25,309,170 of JAQJVK010000007.1, forward strand.
TGTCACTTAAAAACTACAGCATAACACAGAAAAACAAAAACATTCGTTTGATATGATAATAGTTTAAAGTCAATTAACATTTGACCATTTTGGAAAAAAGTTACTTGACTGCATTTTTCTAGATTTTGACAAACACCTATCATTGTTGGGTGGTTAATTCTTTATTTTCGCAGGACACTAATTTTCAACCACCATCTTGGATCTGCCATATTGGATATCAACTTTAATTTTTCAAAAGTAAAGATGGTAATGTGAAAAATCGTTATGAACTAGATTTTTATGCTGATTACAATGTTGAAATCCGTTTTTGAAAATCTTGATTTGTCAAATATATATGCTCCATTGAAAATTTATCACTAAATTTCTACTAGACGTTCATAATTTTAATATTTTTTTTGGATTATTTTTCTTTTATCTCCAATTATGATTAAGATATGGAGCTAGTTAATGTCTTAATATACTCAGAGGTATAACAACTTTCACTCGAAATATTGATAATGAAAATCAGACATGCTAGGGCCAAACTTGAAAGCTCAATGTACGAGGGCTGTCCAAAAAGTAACAGACGCTTGGTCTTAACATCTAGCCCAGTGGTCTCATCTCCGTGACTGATAGTGGTGACCTAAACCTCCACTCCTGGTCCAAATCTGAGCCAAGTCTCGTTGCCGACCGATCACGCATTTCATTCTTACAGTGTTTAAAAATGGCGGTGTCCTTTGAAAATCTCGCCAAATGGATTTAACCTGATAATGATGCTTCTTTCAGTTCCTTACCATTTGCAAACACTTTCCTGCCTAAAAATTCCCTTAACCTTGAAAAAAGTTATTCACTTAAGACCAGACATTGGTTATACAGGTTTGTTGGAAAATGTCTCACTTGAGGCGGGAAAGTTCTGTGAAGTTGCTGCTGCTCCATGGGATGGGTGCCGCGTCGGCATGGATCAGCAACACTCTCGCTTGCAATTGGATTTATCCATGTCACATGTTTTGAATAGCACATCAAGCCAACGTAGGGCCTCGCAATAGACTCAGGATTACTTTTTCTCTTCTAGGCTTAAATTCTACACGGGATAAACTTTTTAGGCCACAAAACACTATCAAAATCACATTACTCACATCGGCAGGATTTTCAATTGACACCGCCATTTTGAAAAGCTGTAAAAAGGAAATGCGTGGTTGGTCGGCAACGAGACTTGGCTCAGATTTGGACCAGGAGTGGAGGTTTGGGTCGCACTATCAGTCACGGTGATGAAACGACTGGGCTAGATATAGAGACAAAATGCCTGTTACTTTCTGGACAGCCCTTGTAATTTAAAAATCACTTTTTCAGATATTAGTTTTTTGTTAAATATTTATATCTGTGATTACAACTAAGATACTTAGTTTGTTTTGGTCTTGAATTACCCAGTGGAACATCGGCTTTTATTTGAATTGATACATAAAATTGGATAAGTTATAAGCAGTATTTAAGGCTCATTACGACATGAAGATTTGTTCTTTTTAAATTTTATGCCAAATAACGGATCATAACTCACCCTGAACTTGTTCGATTAAAATAATTAGTCTGAAACAAAAGCTGATATCTACCTAAGTGTTTTAAAACCATTTACAAATGCAGACTTGACCTAAAATTGGAGATCAGTCTTTATATAAAAACAAATCTATGAGAAATTGAACTTTATGAGGTATTTACCATCACAATTCACCTTAAACTTAACATATTTATATGATTCATACGTTAAATGAAGGCCAATAACCAACTGAGTTGATTAAGACCTTTACAATTATGATGATTAATATCTCAAATGAAAGCCAGTATACCATACCACTGAGAATTTTAAGACCAAAACAAACTATATATCTTTTTTATAATTGGAGATATAAATAAGAAAAATAATACAAATAAATATGAAACATCTGTAAGAAATATATGGGGACGAATTTTCGTTTGAAAATTTTCATTTTTATACTATTATTAATGAAATGTTCAAAAACGGATTTCAGCATTGTAGTGAGCATAAAAATCTAGTTTGTAATGATGTGTCACATCGCCATCTTCATATCTGAAAAAACAAAGTTTATATCCAACATTGCGGATCCAAGATGGCGACCAAAAATAAGTATCCTGTGAAAATAAAAAAATTAACTACCCAACAATGATAGGTGTTAGTCACGAGTCAATATCTCAAAAAAGGCAAGTAAAAATGCAGTGAAGTAACTTGCTTCCAAAATAGTCCAATTTTAATTTTCTTTAAACTATTATCAACATTTTTTTGTTTTTCTGGGTTATGCTGTAATTTTTGGGCAGCAAACAAGTAAAACCTTAAAGTGCATGTCAACACCAAAAAAAAAGGTTAGTCGAAAATACCCACGGGGGGGGGGGGTGGGGAGGAGGAGAGTTTCACGTGGTGGCCCATGGACTATATCCTAATTTACTCTTTGATATTGTTATTTTTATTGTATTGACATACTGGTAATTGCTGTTACCAGAGGAGAGACAATAAAAACTGATCCTTTATTCCTTGACACAGTGTTGATGTGAGTACACAGACTTGGTACAAGGCACATCTCACTGCAGTTCAAGTCGCATTTTCTAATGCCCTCTAGATTTCCCCAAAAAAGCTTCATACCTTTTACCTTTAACTAATCAGAGGACAAAACTTGAATTAATAAATTAATGTACTTAACTAAAGTAGAAGTTCACTCCATGAAACATCTCAATGATATAACTACACCGCTGACTTTTCCTTACCTGTTCCCAATGAAACATTGACTCCAGCATCAATAAGCCTTCGCACATCACATAGCCCGCTCTGCAGGCGGATATTAGAGTTAGGACAGTGGGCAACAGTGCACCCCCTTTCCCTCAACAATGCCACTTCATTGTCGTCCAGAAACACACAGTGGGCCAGGATTGTCTATATCACACATAACAAATGACACTATACACAACTCATAATTACATGCTTCAATGCATATTCCTGTGGGTTGCACGCACCAACCACTACAGGTTCTGCTGTGGCGGTTTAGTTTGGTCAATTTATCTTGAATGTGTCCCCAGTAGCAAATCCAATCCTGAGCTGAACAACAGGTTATAGGGCTCTTGAGCATCTTGAACACATAACTCACCTTTTACTGGTAAATGAAAAAAGAAGTTTTGAAGGAGACAGCTAGGATTTTTTATTCATTTTTATCTGATAAGATGATTGAACAATAAATTTTTCCTGGATGTCTTAAAATAACAGTTACAGTCCCATTATTTAAAAAGGGTGAAAAAACTGATCCAAATAATTACAGACCTATTTCTCTTATCCCAACCTTTTAAAAGTCTCCGAGTGTTTTATTCATCAGCAAATATATTCATATTTTGAAAACCACCATCTCTTCGGTGGAAGTCAGTATGGTTTTTGATCAAAATTATCAACAGTTAAGGCTTTGGAAAATCTCATGTAAGATGTTTGGTCAATTTCATGGTAAAATTAATGTGTGCGCAACACTAATTGACTTATCAAAAGCTTTTGATTCTATTTCTCATCAAATCTTCATAAATAAAATTAGCTCATCATGGGGTACTTGGTAAATCTCTGAACCTTTTAGAGTCATATTTAAATAACAGATTCCAACCAGTACAAGCAAATGGCGAAAGGTCTAGCATGTTAAAAATTAAGAATGCAATACCCAAGGGATCTATTATGGGCCCTTTTCATTGTCTTAATAAATGATTTACCTTAATGTATTCCTAGTAAAACAACTCTTTATGCTGATGCAACATTTCTCACAATTGGTTCAAATTTAAATGAAGCGGTAGAGAGTAGTACTAAATAAATCATTTGAAAACTGAAATAGTAGTTTATGCAACGATTGTATAATGAACCAATCGTTGTATAATACAATCGTTGCATACACTATTTTATCTACGACCAACAATATACGACAAAATTTCCCCCGAAGTTAAACAAAACTCATGACTTTTACTAATAATGGAATAGGTCAACTAAAATTTGAGGTTAGGCAAATAAGCAGACTGAACCATGAATCGTTGTGGAACAATCAGCTGATGGGATAAGTAAACTCAAACATGAATCGTAATGAAACAATCAGCTGATGTGCGAATTGCGTAATTGTTATTATGACACTACTTCCGTCAAATGCCGAGCTCTCATTGGTCTAGAACCAGTACTCTAAAGTGACTCCAGTACTCTAAAGTTGTCATTAGAGTACTGCTTGGTTTTTGGTGTTTTAATGTATATCATTATAATGTTTATTGTAATACCATAATTGGTGCTTATTGCAATGGTCGTAGATAAAATTCATTTTTGACCTTAGGGTAACTGCACAAGAAAACAAATCAGTTATGACTTCAGGAGTTTATATGGACCAAAGGCTGGATTGGAATGAACACACCCAATTTCTTTGCAACAAATTGTCACAATCAATAATCCTTTTGGAGAAAATAAAAAGCAATGTTAGCAATAAATTAATTAATCCTTTTTTCATATTTTGCATTTTTCATTCTTATCTGCAGTACATTATTTATCAGTGACTTATCAAAGGGTGAAAAAACTGATCAATCACAATTCAGAGAAAGGGGGACTGTGGGTGGTGTTCTTCAATCACAAGATAAGTGTACTTTATTTTGATGTTGCTCTGCTTTAGGTAAATGCATGTCTATTTTCTTTTTGGCAATTCAGTGGGATCAAACACAGTCTTTAGATGACAAAAAAAAAAACTATCAGATATATTCTGGGTTTAGAGCCTTGGATCTCTTGCAAAGACCATTTTAAAACCATTAAAATTTTAAGTCTTCTGAGTATGTATATTTTCAGTTGTTTAATGCATGAAAAAGAAAACATTACCCATATACCAGAAATTCATAGCCATAATATAAGAAATAATCATCCCTTTAATTTGCCCCTGCCAAGACTTACACTTACACACAATAGTTATAAATACCTCAGAGTACAATTTTTTTTAACAAATTACCTCCATCTGCATCTACTTCGCTCATGAAGAAATTTAAAGCTGTTATTGACACTTGGTTAAAATGCAAAGCATTTTACTCTATAGAAGATTTTTTTTTAACTGTGATGCTAGTGATTTGATTTTCTAATTTCAAAAAGATACAAATTTTGTTTTAACTTGTTTTAAGATTTACTCACTGTACTTTTTGACAATGTTAGTTGCTATGTGCTTAAAGACAATAAAGAGATTTTAATTTTGATACAAATCAGGAGTTTCACAAATCAATGACTAAAAGCTTTAAAAGAGTTAAGCTAAGTACTGAAACAATTAATTCATATCTGTCTTACCTTTTTTGTCAACAATTTGGCCTTATCATAAGCGTCCGAATAGTTTTTGGTATGGGGAAATAATTTTCTAACTTCTTCTACTTCTTCTTTATTCTCAGACATGTGAGTCTAAAAATAATTAAATTATAAGAAACTGAAATGTTATTATATTTTTATGACATCACCTCAGCAGTAAGAGAAAATCTCAAATAGCGACATTTTTTGCTTTAGTTTTACTTTAACAATATAAGTGTACTTTATAAATGAACCTGTAAATTTGTAATCTATAACTAAACAATCTTGATAAACTGTACGCATGATTTAATTGAAACAAGTGTGTACAATCATCCAATCATTGGGAATGTGGATCAGGGTCTTGAGGCGCTAAAATAAATCATTATTTGATGTTGCTCTGCTTTTGGTAAATGCATGTTTAAATAAATTTTGATTGAATTGTGTAAACACACTCCTCATACACTATGTAAAAGTATTTATGAGGTGAGCACCATGATAAATAGAATTGATAATTTAAATGTAACCAAACTTAATCAGTTGTATTTGCTTATAAAACTACAAAAATATAATTTTAGAACTACAACAATAATATAAATTAATGTGTTTTGAATTTTTGCACCATCAACTATTTGATAGGAATTCTTTTCCACTAAAAAGTAGAAAAAGTGGGGGCAAATTGGAAGCCTGTAATTATGATTTACAGTCGACTCTCGCTAACTCGAAATTCCACGGGACTGCGATTTTTCTTCGTGTTACGTATAGTTCGTTGTAGGCATAATTCGAGTTATAGAGGTAAACCAAATGAAAATTCGTGATACAGAGGTAAAGGAAGATGTAGTTTATTCCCTACATCTTTGACAAATCTAATCTTTTAACTTATTTTAATATTATATATCAATGGAAAATATAATATTTCTAATATAATAACCTGTAAACACAAAAAAATAAGATCATATTGATTCTTATTAAAAAGTCGGTAATCATCCTCTGATTATTTTATTTACTTACGTCGTTGCAATCTCTTGATATTTTTTCTGGTGAACATGTTTCGGCACTAGGCCATCTTCAGCACCTCGAATAAAATCCTTTACATAAGGTTAACCATCTTGTTTTTATTTTTCGGCTGTAGGGCCACGTCAGTTTGTACTTTAAAAATCACTACTGTACATTTACACATTTACATTTAAACATATAAAACACTAGAATTGGTTTAATAGTGTTTTATATGTTTAAATGTAAATGTCTAAATGTACAGTAGTGATTTTTAAAGTACAAACTGACGTGGCCCTACAGCCGAAAAATAAAAACAAGATGGTTAACCTTATGTAAAGGATTTTATTCGAGGTGCTGAAGATGGCCTAGTGCCGAAACATGTTCACCAGAAAAAATATCAAGAGATTGCAACGACGTAAGTAAATAAAATAATTAGTTATATGCAATCAGTGCTACGTCACAAATTAATCATCTTCTGCTTAAATATATGAAAAAAATCAAAGCATAGATCATAATTTTCATTTAAACAACCTTCACTTGCATTTTAATTTTCATTTATTACCTTCACTTGCCTGCTTTTCAATTTCCACCTAGTTTTAGCGAATTTCCTTAAAGGAATAAGCTATTACGGTAGTACTCATGGTAAGGCCTAAGTCCGAGACCATGTTAAATTTTCATTTTGAGGTCCCCAGAAGCAAAAAACACCATTCGTTTGAATTTATATATATATATATCTATATATATGTCTGTTAACACGATAGCGGCCGTAAATATGGTCCGATCTTAATGAAATTTGGTACAGACGTGTAAAGTGGTAATCACTCGGACGAGTTCGTGAACCAGCCCGATCGGACCACTGGAAGGGGGGGTAAAGGGGGATAAACCCCCCCAAAAATGGGTTTTTTGAGTTTTTCACATAGAAAAATAAAATTTATCAAATTTTTGTTGGCACCATTGAATTCAGCTAAAAATAACAAACAATTTAGTATTTTGAATCTCTGCTCTGTGTCCATTGGTTACCGAGATATTGAAAGTGGTAAACACAGTACGTTGTCTCAATGTTAACCTTATGGGAAATAATCCCATCTATATCTCGCTTATTTCTACACATATCTTGATAAAACTTGGTAAATGGCTTCTTCTAGTTCAGATCTACTAAATATTGAATTAAAACCAACCAGTTTAAACATACCTGTAGCAGCAAACCTGCATACTCATTCCCCATGTTATTGTTATGGAGCTTACAAAAACATGTCAAATCTTGCTATGTTGGATTGAAATATGTTGTTTTGCACTTGAAATTTGCTGAGTATGCTGGTCTGCTGCAAAGAGGGTATTTTATAATTGTTGATAGCGTACTACCTTAAACCTGGCAGCGATGTCTTCCTTTACCGCCCCGCCGTTCACCAACTTTGTTATTTCTAATCTTTCACCAACAGTCAATGCTTTGGGTTGTCTTTCCGCACTCATTCTCGAATATTTCACGCACAGTCATCACACACATTCGAAAAGCCCCGCACAATATAAACAGACCAGAGACTGCGGACAGACTAAGACGTTTTACCCCGGACATGATTCACCGACAGGTTGCATCCTGAACGCCGGGATTTCGTATTAAAGAGGTCCATTCTGAAAACTTCTTAGTATGGAGGTAAACTTCGAGTTATGGAGGTAAAGCGCGAATCGAATTCGTCTTAACTACTCAACTTTGTGTTATAGAGGTAATTTTTGTGTCCATTCGAGTTATAGAGGTAAAATATAACCCAAAAATTGATTCGTGTTATGTATAGCAATTTATTCATGTTAGACAGGGTTTTCCGAGGGGATTAAAAATAATTCGTGATATCGAGGATTTTGTGTTATCAAGGTTCGTGTTAGCGAGAGTCGACTGTACATATAAAGACATGAGGAAACATAACAGAAAAAGTCTCTAACAAAATAATAATTCTCTGGCCAATAAATAGTAAATTATTTATGTCCAAAAACCATATAATTTATTTATCTACTACTTGGAATTTTTTTTTAATAAAAACTTTTATAAGACAGAAGAAATTATAATAAATTCAATATATCTTAAAAAAAAATAATTGCAGACAAGCCTCATTAATATACAATAATTGGGACCAAACCTAGTTTGGATTAACAAAATTATTGAAGTCCGGCAAAATTTGTGTGCTGATCATACACAAGTCTCTTTTTGGCAAGGTTACTTCTGCTGATTACTATAGATCATCTTTTTAAGACACATTTAATTTCATTGATCCCTATACAATTATCTTTTACAATGATGTTTTCTTTATCTCTACATGTTTCTTTATTAACGTTGCTTTATCTTATACAGTGCACCTCAGATTATCTGGATTGTTGTGGCAGGACACCGATTTCAATAGCAAAAAATCCAGATAATCCGAGGTGCTTTGCAATATCAAGGCAGTGCAACATTATTATTTTTACACCCACTCATTTTAAAACTTAGTGTCAGTTCACACAAAGCTTTCATAACTATGAACTAGGGGTGCGGGAATAGTGATTTTTGAACTCGAGCCGAGCCGAGCCGAGCTTTTTCAAAAGTTTTCGAGCTCGAGCTTTTTCGAGCCGAGCTTTTTAACAATCACCAAATTATTAAAAGAAATTATGAAGCTTGATTTTAATTTTTAAAGATACAATAGACTAATGTTTGCATACCTCAAGTGACCGCCAGCTCAAAAATAAAAAGCTTATCCCCAAAACAAGTGAATTATCTCAAAGGTTCATCAGTATTTTGTATTTTGTTACATAAAATTAATCAAACTGGCTCAACAAATAATTTATGAAGAAAAATACCAAATTAAAAATCTACATTTATCTACATTATATTTAAGTGATAACCAATCCCAAAATACTTTACTTTAAAATAAATAGTTAAAATTACATAATTAGACTAGTTACATAAAGGTACTACAAAATTTAATTTCAAGAGTAGAAAGAAGTAGTTGAAAGGTTTTAAAATAGTTATATCTAGTAAAAAAATCACACATTTACACTTAGTCAGGCACAAGATTGATTTTTTTTATGTTCACTAAGTAAAGATGATAAAAAATTATAGCAGTCCCAATTGTGGCATAATATTCATGGCTAAACTTATTATTTCAGAATATAATATATGAATGAAATAATATTTAATAACAACAATAATTTATTGTAATCCTAAAATTAGTTGCATTTCTAAACTTTTGTGAAGAAAATAATGTACAATTAAGAAGAAGAAAGATCATAAATAAATAAGGATGGAATAGAGAGAAAGAAAGAAAGAAACAGCTAACCCTCTCTCTTTCCTTATCAGTGGCCAGGGAGAGGGGGGGGGGGGTGGAGGTTGTGTACTTCAAGCCCCTTCCCTGTTTTTTGCTCTCGTCTGATTCAGTGCGTGAGTTAATTAGGAGATAAGGAATTCTTACTACAAAATACAAAAATACAAACTACTTGTCATACAACTATAAATGACGGCTCATATTTTTTGTCTTATTTTTATAAATCAAATGAGACCAAAATGAAACTTGTACGATATACCGTTTAAGAGATAAGCCTTGATAAAACAATAGACTTAAATGCTGTATTTCACGTTCCCCAAGGTAAACTAAATATAGCTCCGATTTCCGTCTAAATGGAGATAATATTTCTTGTTACCTGTCAATGTCCTTTCCTTATCACTAGGGAATGTTTTTCGCTTGTTTTCGTGGGAGGGAAACGCTCTTCCGGTTTAACGTGTCCAAAAATAGATTGCAATAATTATCTTTCCGATAAGAACTCTCTTATCAAAAGCTCGGCTCAAGTGTGGAGCTTTTTAGAAAAAAGTCGAGCCGAGCCGAATACTGAAAAGCTCGACCTAAAAGCTCAACCGGTCGAATACTCGCACACCCCTACTATGAACACAATAACTGATAGTAACAAAATATTTAGTGAAATCGTCGTAGGTCAACCTTGTGTTGATTACTGCTAGCCCTCATGGCAGCAAACTAAAACTCTTGAACGAAAATGCTGTAATTTACTGTGAAGGTAATGTGGCGACTTCAATTTTCCTGATAACAAATGTGAACAGTGATGTATTTCAGTGGCATCTTATTTTTTGAAGATACTCAAATAAAGTACTTAGTGTCTTTACTAGTGGAATACTTTTATTCCACGGATGGCCGATCCAGAGAGTGTGGGATCCGGACAATCCGAGGTGTACTGTATTTTACCAATTTTTTGTTTTTATACTTCTATTGCCTAACTAGTTTGGATTAACTGGAAGTTAAGATCGTTGAGATTCAGATTGGAGGGGTTCTATACCTTTTTTAAGCAAATTAGGACCTCGAATGTGACAGTCAGAGGTCAAATTGAATATATAGCTAACGCAAGAGAAAACTAGCCTAATGGCCGCCAATAGACTCAAAATCTTGACGTAGTTCTGACCGCTCTCGCTAGGTAGCGCCATCAGTATTGTACCTAGTACTGCCGGCCTCGCTTGGCGCGCTCGGGTAGCCATGGAAGACGGTTGTAGTACTGACTTTCGTCGCTTGGCGCGCTCGCGTAGCCACGGCGGATCATGACCTTGGTAGCGGCAGCAGGTGTTCAACCAAATTAATTATTTAATTTCGCCCGCTCCGCTCCGTCTCCCGCCCCCGCGTCACTGCGTCAGTGCAGTCGGTCGCGGCAGCGGCGGCAGAACGGGGAGTCAGTCATACTTTAAATTCACACTTATTGTCAATACTTGTATTTACAAATTAATGATTAGGAAGCGATTTTACAAATGCTGTGTTTATTTGCGATGTTTTAAAACAATACAGGAAACTTATTGTTATTATAATATATTTAAAACTACAATCCCAATATCATAAAACTATGTATTTTATGTCACTTGGATGTATCTAAAGTAACACTAGTTTGTAAGTATAAAGTGAAAATTTCACTGTAATGAGAAAAATTTAGTAGACCTTTTTAAATGTTCACTATGAAATATTATTTTTAACAACAAATGTAGTTTTCGTAATTAATACAATATTATTTTACGAAACAAAACATTTATAACATTGATAAAATAATTAGAAGTTTTATTTACAATCCACTTGCTCAGAAAGAAACTGAATATTAAAGTTTATTTTGAAATAAAGTATCAAGGTGAAATTTACATGCAGTGTGTCAGCTATCAAGAATTTAAGAAACAAAGTAATATTTCAGAGGTAAAATGGAGATATCCGGGGACCCTTAAACAAATAACGTATCACTGTATAAAATAGATTGAGAAATTTGTAGGCCTATAGCCTCTTCTTGCATTCTTTTCGAAGTATCAATACATTTAATACAGTTTGCCCAATAGAATAATAACATACATTTCACAGTAACTTGAATAAAAGTAATATAAAAGTAGTAAACAAGAGTGTTCTTCTAGACAGTAACATTAGATGATTAAATTAGTAGCTGCAAGATTCTGTATACTGTTAAATACACAGAATACATTATGAGGAGTTAGCTTGAATCTAAAATGAAATAGATCGTAAAATCTATTTTTCTAAATAAGTAAATACAATATTATAAACTTACAGAGTTACCTTATATAAATGACATAATATTAATACCTATAAGAACATCAGATTACATTAGAGAGCGCATTGAAGAACCACGAAAGATAGCGATCATAATGGAAACGAGTATCTTATCAGTGTTTACAATGCAGCGGACAACACGAGGTCCTTGATCACCCGTCACATTCCTCATCAGACCTACCTACCTACGGATGATACCATTGACGATACACAGGGGACAGCTAGCCCATGTCCCATGTCCAAATTTAATACGAAATAAGTTACTGCCACTAGCCAACAAAGCATATAGAACGAACAATGTCCGTCGAGAACCATGAAATAAAACTTATTTTATAAAATTACACAGTAACTTAGGTAAAGAAAAATTATAATACAGTAGCCTATATTCTTTATATACACAGCGTCAGATATCAGCCTATATACATCAGCATCAGCCTATATACACAGCATCAGATAAAAAACAGCTCCAAGAAAAAAGTTTTTCTTGGAGAAAAAAACAAAAAAGAAAGAAAAAATAATTTTATTTTTTAGTGTTTTCAGTGGTATGTACAATTTTTTCATTTCTTGCATGTGAAATGACTGTCAGTAATTGTTTTTACAGACGTGCAAATGGATTAAGACTGGACATTATATTAACATTTTAACTTTTAAAAATTAGCTATCCCTATTTCTCGATTTGAAAATTGGTCGAAATTTTGACCACTGGCGATTTTTAGTATTGTTCAAAAACATATATTTGGGGGGAAACTACTAAAAAATTTTAAAGGAAAATGGTATTTACATTTTATCCAGTTTTATCGTTATTAGAGAACGCACTCGACTCACCCACCAAGGCGGCTGGCCAGACCAATTAAAAATCTGTCTTTCTTTGTTAATCGGAGGAAACTGTTTTCTTAACACTATCACATTTTTCGAACGCCACGTTTTTACACACTGCAGATGTTAATCGCTTTAATAAAGTTGGAATTTATAGAAGCTTCAAGGTTAAACATATATTTAAGTCATGTGATTTATTTACAATAAACCATTCAACAAAACCATTTATTATGAAGCTGTTTTTAAATTACCTCAAAGCTTCCATTTATTTTAACTTTATTATGTCAATGTTGATAATAGCGCACTCACTCACTACTAACTAGCCAGGATGGCTAACCTTAGCAACAACGAATGCATCTCTGTCCGTTGATCTTCGGAGACTAGGTTTGTTGACACGTTCGTATCACTCCATCATTGTTTATCAACACGTCATTGTATATGGTCAGTGATGACATGGACCGCGTAGTCGGCACGGACTCGCAAGTCGTCGCCCTGGTTGACAGGGGGACGAGCCCCTCTATCTCCCCTAAAATATAAAACGGCGCCCTCTTGTCCCAAAAGATGTATATCTGTAATATATATATAATATATAATTTTACCTTAAATATTCCGGATATTTATTATTACTGGAATATAATAAAATGCCAGTATATTTAAATCACATAATCTGTATCAATAATTTAGTTATGTGTATCAATATAAAAATAACATTTTGTAAAACATGAAAATTAACTTCTATATATGTAAACAAATTGTTTTACCATTACCATTACCAGAAGGCGATCTTTTACCAGTAGTCAGGACGGATCTTGTAATTTAAAAAAAACCAAAGCATATTATTTAAACAACCTCTCTAATAACAATAACAGTACCGTAGTCTGTAATAAATAAAGCCAAAGCATTATTTATCCAGGATTTTTAAGGAAAACCATAAGTCCGACACTCATAAACCCCATACATGTATGTATTGTATCTGCCAGTTAAAATGGAGGTAAAATATTGGTTTTGATAAAAATTTTCCTAAGGGCACAAATGCTTGAACAGCTAATTATAAAACCATGTTTTGTTAACAGCTGCTGAGCTAGCAGCGCACGTCCTAACTTAGTACATACACCTATTGCCTAAACAATGTTTTGAATATCTAACTTAAAAACAGACTATAAGCTATGCTCCCCCTTTTTATACACATTGTATGTATTAATAGATAGGAAATAGCAATAGTCGTAATCAATTTTATGTTAAAAAATAAATGAATAAATAATTCATAGTGAATAATGATTCACGGTTAAGCAAGTAATGTGAAAGTTTTCGTGTCAGTGCTGTGGGGAGATACCATACATAGTACATAGTATTATTACATTATGCAATTAGTTTTAATATATCGAGCTCTTTAATATACACGCGCCAAAAGTCAATAGGCCAGGTCAAAACTTCAGTTCACTGCGTAACAAAGCGCAATGGTGCACAGTGGAGTAAAGCGCGAATAACATTGTATTAGCAATTGGGCTGATCTTTGTCAGTGACAAAGCTTTCATATAATCCATTCTACAGTTTTCCTTCATTCATATTTGCTTTCATATACCCCTTACTGGTGGTCGGCGTCTCACCTGGAGATCTTAGTAATAAACCAAACAAACTGTTTTACTAAAATTGGTAGAATTTTGTATAAATGACGTTTGGAAAGCTCCAAACAGTAATAAAACATTATTGTGAAAGCCGATAATGCGCGAGCGATCTTCATAACCTGCTTGTTTAATCTGCCGCTTTATCTCAGTGCGAGACGCTTGCTGCACAATATATATTTTTAAAGTTTCTTTGTCTATTTTAAGTCAATTTATGTTCAATTATAATTTTCTTGCTTAGTTTAACCTTAAACCAGAGTTGGTCCAAACAATCAAAATACACACACTAAAAGTTGGTACCACAAGAAGTTAAAAAGGAATATTTAAAAAAATCCATACTGATCGACTAATAACAAAAAACAAGGCGAGGAAGGACAATGTTCAAAAATATGGACGTTTTTGCCGTGACCTAAAGAACCAACATTACAATTTTTTTTGCAGTACTTACTTACAGGAAGATCCGTATATTCTTAAACTAACGTAATAAACAATTTGTATAATTATATAATTTCATTGTGTAATCAATAGTATTTTCCAAAATCAGGCCACTTTTAATATACTGATAATTTACAGCTGGAAGTTATCGTTATTTAAGTAGTTTCAAACAATATGAGTCAACAATTAATTAATTAATAACTAGGCCTTCGTAGCTTTAAATAATTTTACCATTGATTACCTAACCAACGAAATTATTTTGATTTTGTATTTTTCTCCGGGCTCTGCCCCACGGCGCGGCGGCGCGGTGTGAACAGCTGGCTGGCACGCTGGGCTGATAAGTTTGGTGTAGGGGGGAGAGGGGGGAATATGCAGCAGCGTCGCCGCGCCCGCCATTCCGTCTGGGACAGGTAGATAAGTAGTTCGCCTAATCGCTACCAGGGGCAGCACGATACTGCCCCTGAATTAACGATCGCTCTCGCCAGAGCGCGCTCAAGTCGTTGCTCACAATCCGTTGCCCGCGGTTTTACATCTATTGCGTTAGCTATATATTCAATGGTCAAAGTCATCATAGCCAATCAAGTGATTCCAGGCAAAAATCACAATCAAACCAGTTACATTTTATAATATGTATATGGATGTTTGCTTAGGTGCTTATTATGATTATGTACAATCTTTATTAAAATATGGTATCATAATCTGGGGTATGACATCAGGAGGCAAAAATGTTTTCAAAGCTCAGGAAGCAATTATTAGAACACTTTGCCACATTAGTAAAACAACTGGATATAAACCTTTAATAACTAAATATACATTTTTTTTAATGTTAACATTCTCCCAGTGTCATCTTTATACATTTTAGAAAAAGCAAATTTTGTCCATGAACACCCTGAAATTTTTAATAATTACACATTTAAACATAATTACAAGAAATAACCATTTATTACAATATCCTGCACACCGGTGATCAAAATTTAAAGATAGTCCATCATGGGCCATGGGTCTTACAATTTATAAGGTAATCCTAAACTTATAAAGTTCTGACTCACACAAAATTCACAAGAGATGTTAAGTCCCTTTTGCTCAACAAGTTGTACTATTGTACTGATGGTTTTTTAATTGTTTGATGATTGTTTAAAATCAAATATTCAACAAAACCTGAACTAGAATAAGCAATTTGACACGTGCTGCTCAGCAGTTTTCAAGATGGCCAGTCCGAAAAAATCAAAATCAACATTTTTAGCATTGTTAACAAACATAGGGACAAGAGAAAATATTCAAATTAAAGATTTAGAATCTTAAAAGTCTGAATTAACCAGATTCTACTGTACTTAATTATTGTAGATAAATGTCAGACCTGTATATGAATGTTAGAGTCGGAGGCTAGCTGGGACAACCGTGTCATGAGAGCTTCGGAACAGGTGACTGCGAATCTCGGGGTCACCACCGGCTGCACGAGCTCGCTCTGCACAATCAATAATCTCACTAAATATCAAGATTAAGGGGGCTACAATTTTTTTCAGGCTATAAAATTGCCTGAAAACATCCTTTTTTGTTTCTTGTGGTACAACAGAACTATGATAAACTCATTCTTTTTTCTTACAATGTTATTTGATGAGTGGCAACATGTTTTATTGGTATAAATTCCATCCTCTTGAAATTCATGAACTTTGATTTTAACCGTCAGCAAACAAAATCCTAAAAAGCCTTTTAGCGTTCTCCTAAAACCACTCTTGGCTTAAATGAAAAACACAAAATGTACAGGTGAGTCTTCTAAGCCGTCAACAACAGATTTTAGACAAATGGCTTATCAAAAAAGACAAAACCAAACTTTTCACTGCTAAATCATACCCAAGGAACAATGTAATTTTTTTTAACTTTTTTATAATACAGGGTGTTTTAATATCACTTAATGTTAATGGATGCAAATTTAAATGCCTTGAGTAGTGCATACTTAACATGGGCGTTATATAGGTAATTGAGTTTTTTGTTTATTACTACAAAATTACCAAAGGCAGAAGATAAGTATAAATTGAGAAGTTGTAGCTTTCTGCAAGATCTTTATATTGATATCCTATTTAACATATATTGCCTTTAAAAAATTTTAATATTCAGTGCTAAAAACAACATCTAAAAAAATAAAATGTTTTTAAAAATGTTATTTTTTTCAAATGCTGACGTATTGTATATCAAATTAAAGCTGAGTTTACAATGATTGAGAATTTTCAAACAGAAAAAAAATTCTTCAGTTGTTTTCAAGACACAGGGAATTCCGTAAATACCAATATTTTTCAAGAAAACAGCCGCCATTTTAAAAATAATAAAGATAAGTGAATTCTGTTTTCACCAAATAGTTCATCTTGCTTAGATAAAGTAATGCATAATAAGACATATTTTAACATTTAAGAAGTCTGAGATTCAAACTCATGACCCCTAGTTTTTAAGACACCTTGCATTTTAAAAAGGTTAAAAATATCTTTATGTTGTTCCTTGGGTATGATTTGGCGGGGAAAAAGTTTTGTTTTGTCTTTTTAATGTCAAGCTGTTCTCTATAATATGTTATGGACGGCTTAGAAGATTCACCCTGTATAACAACTGCTTATTGGTAAACAACATTCAGATACAAGAAGCACGATTACAAGTTTTGCTCTTGTGCATGAAAACTGCCAGTGATCCAGGTGAACCTCTCGGCGAGGTAGGGTACTAAGTGGCATGAACTGCTGAGTCCTATTTACTTTGACATAATGCTTTTCTACCAAACATCCTATAAAATTCATCTCCAAAATTATTAAAGTGTAAGCTGAAAATAAATTTCTACTCCGTCATGCATACTGTTTGCTCAAAACTTCAGGAATGTGACTTCACAACTAAGAAGTTTCCTTATTAGTTTTAGAAACAATGTTTTGTCATTTTTTGAGAGTTCATTGTTCATTATGTGAAGGTAAAATGGGTAAAATTTTACATAGCTTCACACATATATGTAACTGATCTGTATAAAGGAATTGAATTCAAGGAGAAGGAGAACCATGCAAGTTTTGAGCACAACAACCCTGAATGGTTAGTTGGAAGTACAGATCAGGGTTTTTCAGTTGATTATTATCGAGTATTGTAAGTTACAATAAGAGTAACTTACAAGTACTGGGGGTACTTGTAAGTTGAGTGAGTCGGTGGCGCAGTTGGTAGCGCACTCGGCCCCGGTCCTGTGGCGGCAGCGTCGCAGGATCGAGTCCCGATGATACTGCATACTTTAGGTATCCTTGTACTGTACCGGCTCACTCCTTGGTTTGCTTGATGACTTCCACGCACAGGCCTGAGGCCCATGTGGGGGGGCAAATGCAAGGTAAAAAGAGGCCGCTACCCTCTTTTAAAAAAAATCAAAAGACGCACACTCAGTCAACAACACATTACAAGAATTTTTCCATAGCAAACCTCCAATCAAAAACAACTACGACAAATCAGGTATATATAAAACCAACTGTGATGACTGTTCTAAATTTTACATTGGTCAAACTGGAAGATCTTTCAAGCAAAGGATCAAAGAACACATACCAAAAAATTCACACAATCAACAATCTACCTTTGCATCAGATCACAATCAAAAATCCACTTAGTATCAGAAGGTCACAATTACACATCAATTGAAAAGAACATGGAAATCATCGAAATTCTACCTAAGAGTTTTAAGCTTGACGTGAAAGAAGAATTTAACATTTACAAAGCAAAAACGACTGACCCCATTAACGTTCTCAATGACCAAACTTCATTCCAGTCAAATATAATTTTTGATACATATATTGACAGATCAAAATGCAAAGAAGCATAAAGTGAGAACAAAAAGAACATTCAAACCTGTAATACACAAGGCAGTGGATGAAAGTAAGAACAACAACACCTTCAGTGAGTCAGTCTTATTCAGTCTGTGATAGTGATTAGTGCTGCCCAGCATAGCTCTAGATTTCATAATTTTTAACCTTTTAACAACATGACAACTTTTATCTACAGTGACCATGACTACAGTGACCATGACATTTTATTGAATCAATTGACTTGCCACAATGTAATGATACATTGATGAATGTGGCTGCATACAATGATCTGATGATATTCTAGGGAACGAAACATGTCATCATTGTATAAGGTAATTTTATTTCATTAAAAATCAAAAATCTAAAGTATTACAAAAAGCCTCAGTCGATTTTCAGATGGCCTCCTAACAGTTTAATTATTGAGCCTACTTTGATGAAATGATAAAAAACAAGAACACCTATTGTTTGGCACCCCAACAAAGTAAGGCGAAAGAAAATGGCAAATCGATTGTGGTTTACTGAATGAGGTACAGGAGGTAAATAGATCCATTTTTTTATATATTCATTCAGTCCAGTCAAAACAGGGTTTGAACTGGAAAAAATTCCGTTAATTTTGAAACTTTGCACACTTATTTAGAAGTACCTAAGGATGAAAATACCAAAAGTCCTGGAAAATATATGGCGAGCTCTAGTGGCAATTGACGGAAACAGGGTACTTTTTTGGTTTTTCTTAAAAACCTCGAGAACCGTTAGTTGGAGGTACAAACTTTAAATGTAGAAAATAAAGCTTATTAAATTTGCTACAAAAATGGTTCTGTACATTTTCTTTGTACTCCTAACGGTTACCAAGTTAAAGAGCACTAAAAATATGGGGTTTTCCGCGAGTTTCCCTAAACATGAGCAAAGTTTTGTTTTTTAGTTTTTAATGGATTAAAATAAAAATAATCTAACTTTGGTGGGCACCACTGAATTCAGCTAAAAACAAACAAACAATGTAGTATCCTGAATCATTTCTTTATGTTCATTGGTCACCGAGATAATGAAAGCGGTAAACACCTCTTACATTGTACCTTTGTTAACCTTATGGGAAATAAAAAAGGTTCTATATCACGCTTATTTCGCAACATATCTTAGTAAATCTTGATTTGTGGCTTGATATAGTTGAGATAAATCGTATTAAAGCTTAAAATTCCCAATGTTTACATCTACATGTCAGCAAACCTGCATACAAATAATACGAAGAATGGAGTGAGCAGGTTTGCTGACACATAAATGTGAAAATTGGCAATTTTAGGCTTTAATACGATTTATCTCAGCTATATCAAGCCAAAAATCAAGTTTTACTAACATATGTTGCAAAATAAGCGAAATATAGAAGTTTTTTTTAATTTCCCATAAGGGTAAGGGGTGTTTACCGCTTTCATCATGTCGGTGACCAATGGACACAAAGCATTGATTCAGGATACTACACTGTATGTTTCATTGAGCTGAATTTAATAGTGGCCACCAAATTTAGATTATTTTTATTTAAATACGTTAAAAACTAAAAAACAAAATTTTGCTAATTTTTAAGGGAAAATTGTGAAAAAAAACCATATTTTTAACAACTTATAACTCGGTAACCATTATGAGTTCAAGGAAAATGTACAGAACTGTTTAAGTAGCAAATTTGATAAGCTTTATTTTGTACACTAAAAGTTTTACCTCTGTCCAAAGGTTCTCGAGATTTTTAAGAAAAACCAAAAAAAATACCCTGTTTCCATCAATTGCCACTAGAGCTCGCCACATATTTTCCAGGACTTTTGTATTATCATCCTTAGGTACTTCTAAATAAGTAAGCAAAGTTCCGAAATTAACAGAATTTTTTTCCAGGTTGGACCATTTTTTTAAGTTTTTTGACTGGACTAATTAGGCTTACATGTCTTTGGAAGGTAATTTTATACCAATTTTAAATTATTAAAGACAAGTTTAGAACCGATAGTATTAAAAATAATTAGAGCAATCTTAATAATATTAAAATATAAAGTCAACCATTTTTTTTGCTCCTCTCGCTCCTCTTTCAAGCATAAAGAAAAGTTTTTTTCATGAAATGAAAATAGTATTTATTCCACATAAAATATTACAACATAATTACATTTAAACTGTTGGGAATGATTAGGCCATCTAAACCAGTTTTGATAGCACAGTGTCCTTCAATTTCTTGTTGTTCAGTCCTCCTTATCTAACATGATAGCTTGTCCACTGCAGATAAAGGGCTCACAGATTAGATGAAATATAAAATATTATGTGAAACTAGACACCCTAAAAATGAGGAAGACTTATACTGCACAAAAATACAAATTTAAAATATACCCTCTTTGCAGCAAACCTGTATACTCAGCGAATTTCAAATGCAAGAGAACTTATTTCAATCCATCATAGCGAGATATGAAATGTTTTTGTAAGCTCCATAAGAATAACATAGCGAATGAATATGCAGCATCAGGTTTGTCAATACTGGGTGTTTTTAATTCAATATTTAGTTGATCTGAACTAGAAGAAGCCATATTCCAAGTTTTATCAAGATATGTTAATAGATAAGGAAGTTACAGCATTTTTTTATTTCTTATAAGGATAACATAGGAAATGAGTATGCAGGTTTGCTACAACAAAATTGTAAATATCGGGGATTTTAGACTGATTAGATCTCATCTAGATGAAGCCATAAACCAAGTTTTATTAAGATATGTTGAGAAATAAGCAAGATATAGAATTTATTTAAAAGGTTTTCTTTTTCTTATTCTCGCTGAGTTGAGTCTAAGGGTTGTGTCCGTCTGCCTAATGTCACCATGTAAAGTGTGATTGTATCTTATTATGTAAAATGTAGACTGTGTTATTGCCGTAGAAAAAATTAATTCTGTATTCTGAAAGTGTTATTATTATTGCCCAAAAACACATCAGATTTACAATGTAATCTTATGGCGTCACGTAATATTTGGGTGATTTTACTCCCTATCATAAAACATAGCGATCATGGAGAAGACAGCTTGCTAATGACATGATCAGCCGTGAAAGAAGATTTTGTATTTTTAGTAACTACTGATAAATTCGGTTGAAATTTGGAAAGCTAAGTACGGATGTAAAAAACAATCACGCTCATTTACCAACGTCTGGTAAATGACCAGAGTAACTAAGCTAAAGATTTACAGTGGTCATTGTTTAGCCAGCTATGGGGATTCATATTATTATTACTTGCCTTCATCTCCAAGACTTCTTTAATGAATGTCTCTGTATCTCTGATGGACTGCTGAGTGTCTTCTATCATTTCAGGCACACAGTTCATGTCCATGCATACCTTGCCTACCAGAGCTCTCTGACCCATGCTGTGGGCAATGTCAGCTAACACCTTACAACTGTCAGTGTGAACTGTGCCGAAGTAGACAGCAGTAGTTGTACCACATCTAAGCGTTGTTCCCTGAATTAAAAGGGAAAAGGAATTAGGATCATTTCAATAATTGTAAAAAAAGATACTAATACTGTAGTACTAAGTAAAGGTTGTTAAACATATATATGATAATAACGGCACAGCAGTATCCTGGTAACAGGTGAAATTCTTCCAGCAGCGGATGCGGACACTTTGTTTACACTATTGTATGATACAACCTCTAGTATATATATGTATTAACCTTAGGTACCTCAAGATGCAGCACAATCTCAATTTCAAGGTTCTTCTTAGCTCATAACAATCTCAGAAGTCACCTTAAAATTACGAATCATTACTAAAATAAATTACTAACATCTTACCACAACGAGCCTGTAAACTTCTTCTGCAAACTTCACATCACCATACTGAATCTCTAGTGGGAATGTGTAGTGGTTGAGCCATTCCAATAATGGTTTGTCATACCCCAGTCCTGCATTGGGGAATTGTGGGGCATGAAGATGGGTGTCGATGAAACCTGAACAAACAGTTCACCTATGAAGTGTCAGTTTTTTCATTAATGCAGTAAAGTTAATGTTAGTGTTAACCAAGTTCATTATTATGGTACAAACCTTTTTAATTTCTTCCCCCAATACATAGTATTTGGCAGGGACGCCACATCTCAGAGCAGGGCCCATGGCGGGATTCTGACAAAACCCATTTATAATTGATTTAAAGTTTCGGTGGTTGAATCCAATGTCTAAACACCTACTAAATTACAATTTTCAAACCCCACATTGTTTTTAAAAAAATATGTAAAAGGGACATTTCTTCGTTCTATTTCTTGTACATAGCATTTAACAACTGAAGTGGACTATTGAGGTTACGTGGAGAACTATAGAGCAAATTTAATAGAGGTATAGAGGTTCCCTCATTAAAAACGTAAGCAAATAATAATAATGATGTCACAAACAGACCGTGTTTGGCCTCCCGCCAAAACATTTTTGTAACAAACGGCTAAAACTTCCTAAATTCCCCCACCCTCGCCCAGTTAGGTCAGGGCGCGGGTTGTTTTTTAAGGGAAGAAAGACAGTGTTTGTGGAGACCTCAAGCGGCAGAGACGCACTCAGCGTCTCCCGTTATTTTATACTTTACACTCAATTCAATATAGTCCGCTTTTACCGTAATTATCGCATATTTCATATTCACTTCTTTCCACTAGTTTATTGAACTGTTAATCTCCATTTATTTTGTAAAATCAGTGTGGTTTTTTTAGACATTAAATTCAACAATAGCCAAATTCAGTGTGTTTCACTTCAAACCCCACATTACATGAAATAACTACCATTACCAACTAACCAGCTGCCAACAGCACAAACATAATGGTCCTTCGACGGGCCGGATTATTATAACTGGTGACCACGTGCTCTCAATTTATCATAAACTCAGTGACTTTAAAAATAATTCTGCCACGATCCACCAGTGCGATGAATTATCATCAATATTACACGTTACAGTGCATCATTCAGTGCAACATTCAGTGGACAATCAGTTCGCTTTAAACAGTTATGTATTTGGCGCGAAATACAGTTCGTCATTTGTTGTCTTCAGTCGCCACAACGGCGCAAAGAGGAGAGACCTGCCATCCATTGTCTTTGGCGTCGGAGCAGCAGCCTTTGTCCACGAGTCAACCCCAGCCCAGCGAGCTCGCAGCCCCTTACGGACGGACATCGCGACCAAGGGCCTGCCATTGACAACCCCGGTCATTCACCCTCCGGAGTTTATGAGGTTTGGGATCAACACCAGGTGTAAGTGCCTCTCCCAGTTCATTCATAACTTGCTTCCCAGTTCATTCATAATTTGCCTGTACACAACCCTTTAAATATTACCAAACGATTCTCCAACCTTTCTTATCTAATCTGAATATACCTAAACTAATTAACCTTATCATTTTATCCGATCAAATACTTCCTTTGCTTCTATCATTTGTTTAGTTACCGTTCAATTGATAATTAACAATGACAGACGAAGAAATGTTGAAGTCACTCTCGCCCAAACGAGGTCATATCAAAGCTAAACTAACAAGATTCAATACTTACATGGAATCTGTAAAACAAACCAATGACACATCTCAGTTAGAATTAAGGTATGGGAATTTTAAATTGTGTTTATCAGACTTAGAGAATATTCAGGCCCAAATTGATATGCTGTCTAACGATCCTAGTGATCAAGAACAGGAGACTGAACGTGAGTCATTTGAAAACCAATACTATGATTTAGCATCAAGAGCTGAAAGCCTTCTCAATGTCAGTAACAGCACCCCTAGCCCGACATCTGAAAGCACACATACCTGCTCAGCAACCCCTCTACCCTCTGTAAAACTACCTGCCATAAACCTGCCAAAATTCTCAGGAGACTATGACGATTGGCTTCCCTTTCATGATTTATTTAATTCTTTAGTTCACAACAATGCATCACTGTCAGATGTAGAAAAAATCCATTATCTTAAAACCTCACTTGACGAAAAGGTAAAACCCATCTTAGCTTCCTTGGCTTCATCATCACAAAACTATGCAACAGCATGGTCGTTGCTCAGGGAACGGTTTGAAAATAAACGAATCATCGTTAACAAACACATTGGTGCGCTAGTTAACATGGAAACAGCCACACAAGAAAACGCTTCCCAACTTAGAAACATTCTTGATAACATAAACAAACATGTCAGATGTCATGTGTGTGATGTCTGTGTGTTTGTCAGATCTGCCTGTTGACAAATAGGACGCTATTTTGATTTATTTATTGTCAAAAAAACTTGATTCCTTCACATTAAGACACTGGGAAAATCAAAACACCAGTAAAGAGGTTCCATCAATGGACACTTTCATTCAGTTCCTACAGAATAGGTGCACAATCTTAGACGCTATGGATGACAACAAAACAGACAAAAAGCCTGTTACAGTTCCTCAAAGGATTTCAGGTAGGGGTAATCATGCAAATCTGCCCAAAGGCCAAGGATTAAGTTTTAGTCATGTAGCCACTAACAGTCAGTGCCAGCTCTGTGCCAATGCTCATCATAAGATATTTGCTTACCTAAATTTCTGTCGAAATCCCCATCAGAAAGAAATGCCACAGTGAAAAACACAAACTCTGTACAAATTGCTTATCCCAAGGTAATTCAAATGTGAACTGAACCTCAGGTAGCTGCGGACTTTGTTCTAGGAAACACAACACACACTAAAACAAACCAATCCAAAAAAAAAAAAAACACAACCCCAATATTACACCATCCAAACAACAGCACCCCCAACAACGGGGGGGGGGGGGGGGGGGGAAGTTGCGACACCCACATAATACACCAACAAAAAGCCCCCCCCCTGTACTCCCTGTACATAATATCTTGGCTCCATATAAATTACCCCACGCAGAAGCAAAGTCCTCCATCTCAACTGCAGGCAATTGATCCACCACCTCCTACTCAACAACAGTCAAATAATTCACCACCTCCAGAAACATCTGGAAACGCTTTAGTTACATCAAATCATTCTACCACAACTCAACAGGTTTTATTGTCAACCGCAGTAGTATACGTGAGAGACAGTCACGGTACAAATCACCCATGCAGAGCACTGCTGGACAGCGGTTCACAGACTAACTTTGTTACAAGCACGATGGCATAATTGCTCAACCTTAAACAATCTAAAAGCTGCATTCAGATAAGGGGAATCAATCAAACCCCATCTCAATCCTTAGGGACAGTGACCTGTACAATTAAGTCAAGGTGCACCGACTACCAGAAGCATCTGGAATTTCAGGTCATTCCCACCATCACGCAACACATGCCTAATGTGCCCCTAGCCATTGATACCCGGGAACTGCCACCATGGGTTGAGCTAGTAGACCCTCACTTTGGGTCGAAAGACAAATAAGACATGTTGATTGGAGGGGAAATATTTTATGAGCTCTTGTGTGTGGGCCAGTTCATCCCTGCTCCTGGAGCCCCAACCTTTCAGAAACTTGGTTGGGTTGCCGGTGGAAAGGTAACAATGCCTTAACAGGACAGCGATAATTTATGCCTCCTCACTACAAGTAACGACTTGCAGTCTCAAGTGAGAAGGTTTTGGGAGATAGAGGAGGTTGCCGAACACGGGTTATCAACAGAAGAAAACACATGCGACAACTAAACGACTGCCTTCAGGAAGGTATTGTGTTAGTCTCCCTCTCAAAGACAACATAATAAATCTAAAGGTATTGCGTTAGTCTCCCTCTCAAAGACAACATAATAAATCTAGGTCAATCATTCAATCAAGAGAGAAAAAATTAGCAAAAAATCCAGAAATTTAATGTAATTACGATTCGTTTATGTAGGAGTACTTATCCCTCAACCACACGGAACCCATTCACTCAAAATCAGCAATAGAAAATATATCAGACAACTGCACTCAGTACTACCTCCCACACCTACCAGTAATTAAGGAATCGAGTTCAACGACCAAACTCGGGGTCATATTCGATGCGTCGGCAAAAACCACTTCAGGTCTTTCACTTAACGACACTATGAGGGGAGGCCCAACCATTCAAGCAGATTTATTCTCTATAATATGCAATTTCAGAACGCACAAGTACGCCATGTCTGCAGACATTACTAAAATGTACAGACAAATCCTAATAAATGAAGATCAACGTGACCTGCAGAGAATTTTGTGGCGATCCAACCCAAAAGAAGAAATACAGATATTCAAATTAAAAACAGTGACATACGGTATAGCAGCAGCCTCATTCTTAGCGATAAGAACGCTCCACAAACTGGCAGAAGACGAAGGCTTTAGATTTCCTAATGCATCGAAAGTATTAACAGAAGACTTCTACGTGGATGACATGATGACAGGAGCGAGTAGTATTGAAGAGGCAAAGCAGCTCCAGCATGAAATAATACTGTTACTTAAAACAGGGGGCTTTGACCTGAGAAAGTGGAGTGCAAACCACCCTGAACTACTTGAAACAATCCCCATTAATGACAGGGAGAACTCATCGAATACCATCACAGATGACGACCACTCGGTTAAAGTCCTAGGCATGCAATGGAACTCTAAATTTGATTTTTTCCATTTTACCATTAAAGATCATTCCTTTCATTCCGTAACAAAACGGGCAATATTATCCGATGTTGCTGGCCTATTTGACCCATTAGGCCTTCTTGGGCCAGTTATTGTGACGGCCAAGCTATTTTCACAGAAATTATGGGCCTAAAAACTTAGATTGGGACGAGTCTGTCCCACAACACATCCATGCATCATGGAAGCATTTCAGAGGTGACCTATATATAATCAAAGAATTGAGAATTCCTAGAAATGTCGCACCTGGCCAACCAGGTCAGATAACACTTCATGGGTTCTGTGACGCATCAGAGTCAGCATATGGAGCATGTTTGTATATAAGGCAGGAGAATGACAATGGTGACGCAAGTGTCACGCTTCTTTGCTCAAAATCACACGTCACTCCCCTAAAACAGCAAACTATACCTAGATTAGAATTGTGTGGGGCACTTCTCTTAACAAAATTAGTTTCCAAGATTGATAAAATCAAATTAAATATTTCAGACTGTACCTTATGGTGTGATTCCAGCAGAGTTTTAGCATGGATTAAGACAGAACCCACAATCTGGAAAATATTTGTCTCAAACCGTGTGCAGACAATCAACAGACTAACTGCAAACTGCACATGGAAACACGTGAGCGGAAAGGACAATCCAGCAGACCTAATCTCACGAGGTTTATTGCCATCACAAGTTATTAACAACAGTCATTGGTGGCACGGACCAACATGGTTACAGCAGCCAAAAACCACATGGCCTATCCACCAAGAAGAAGACATTGAAGAAATTCCGGAACAACGGAAAACCTCATCAACTAAGCCAGTCTCTTCAACATTAATTTGCCAAACAGAAAATACAATCACAATAGATCCTAAGAAATTTTCCACCCTTCAAAGACTCCAAAGAACAACAGCATATTGCTTAAGATTTGTTAACAATTGTCGATCCCCCTTAGACAGGCAGTCTGGCGTGTTAACAGCTAAAGAACTTGGTGACACATTAAATCATCTAATCAAAGAAGACCAGTATCTTAATTTATCTAATGAAATGAAAATAATACAATCAGGCAAGCCATTAACATCTAAGTTAAAATCTCTTCAACCCTTCCTAGACCAGAAAGGACTACTTCGAGTTGGTGGATGACTCGAAAACGCAGCAGTGGAATCAGACCAAAAACATCCAATTATTTAACCTGCTAAATCTCACCTTACAGATTTAATCATCAAACACGAACATCAAAGAACATTACATTCTGGCCCGCAGCTATTACTTGCCACTGTCCGGCAATGGTTTTGTTTTGGCCTATTGGAGGCAGAAACTCGACCAAAAAAATAGTCCGTCAGTGTACAGCCTGCTTCAAGGCAAACCCTAAAAATGTTCAGCCCCAAATGGGTAACATTCCTGCCAGTAGATTAAATCAATCACGACCTTTTTTTAAGTACAGGAGTCGACTACTGCGGTCCCATCTTTATTAAATCTAGTAATTTATGGAAATCAAAACTGTTAAAATCATATATTGCAGTTTTCGTGTGCTTCACAACAAAAGCAATACATTTAGAGCTTGTATCGGACTTCACAACAGAGGCTTTCTTGGCTGCATTTAAAAGATTCATCTCTAGAAGAGGAATTTGCAAGGACATTTATTCCGACAATGGAACCAACTTTGTAGGAGCATACAGAGAAATCCAAGAGCTGCGTAGATTACTCCAAAATCAATCTCACCAGAACATAATAAAAGACGAAACATCAACCCACAACATCAATTGGCACTTCATACCATCCAACTCGCCCCACTTAGGGGGCTTATGGGAAGCAGGCGTCAAGTCTGTAAAACGTCACCTGAAACGAGTTGTAAAGAATGCTAATTTAACCTTCGAACAGCTATACACGGTACTAACAATGGTAGAAGCATACCTGAATTCATGCCCCCTCAGCCATCGGCAGGTCAACCGACTGTCCCAGTGGCAATGGGCGCAGCAGATCCTCCAGCATTTTTGGCGGCGCTGGTCAATTGAATACCTGTCACTGCTCCAGCAACACCAGAAGTGGGCATCGGACGGCAACCGCTGTCTTCAACCGGATCAAGTTGTCTTGGTCAAAGACGACGCACTTCCTCCTTTGAAGTGGGTGACAGCTATCGTGATAGACACTCATCCAGGTGCTGGCGGGAGATCCAGTGTGGCGACAATAAAGACTTCATCGGGAGTCAATAAACTGTGTCCACTACCATTTGAAGAATGACTTTGTATATATCAGACAGTGGCGACGCGTGACATTTTTGAGTGGTCATCGCTGATAGTGTAGGAGTACACGGGACTGCGCCGGCGCCGCGCGGCGGAACGGCTATATTGCTATTTATAGAATAGTTGCGACAGACCTGCGCTTGACCGGCCCGGATATCCGTCCCCCAGCGTCATTCATAGACCCCACGACCATAGATAAAAACATCCATGACTCTACTGAAAAGGCAAATGGAATAATACTGATACTTAAAAGCTCTCGGATGAAAGTTTAACATTGAAAAATGCAGCTAGCTATTTTATTAAGCAGTTTATGATTTCATTTTTATAATTTTTTAATCAGTTTAGTTTTATTTTTATAGTTGTTTCAGTTTAACAATTATATCAACTTCTCCTTCAGTCACTGTTGTGCTCATCGATTAATAATAAAACATGTTAAAAATTTAATTAAACCACTGCAACTTCACTCATTGAAACTACACAAACACAAGCACAGCGCGCGGCGCGAGAACTGTGCGCATGCGCGAGTAGCGGAGCAGGTCTCTCTGCACTGTGAAGTGAACTATTTTAGGTCTCTTTGCGCATGCGCGAGTAGCGGAGCAGGTCTCTCTGCACCGTGAAGTAGCACTGGCAGCGACAATGAAGTCGAGAGTTGCTCGTTACGTGGCGAAGGCTGCCGAGTACAGCCGAAGGGAGCCGGACGCCAACCGATTATCCAGCGACAGAGAATCGCTTGGCCGCCTCTATACAACAGCGGTGTGAGTGGTGGGGATGGACGCGGGGAGGTGGGCGCTCCACTAGATTGGATTCTCCAAAATCGGAGAATCGGTTCGGATTTAGTCAATAGAGAATTACGGACGTGGCGCATCTGGCGCGCAAAGCAAAACGCCGTGCATAAAAATAGCCTGATACTCCGAAAATTTATGATTTTCTTTTGAAAATAATAGACATTTACGCTTCTAACATTATGTTATTTGTAGTTTTATCAAAAATATTTACTTTTAAAATTGAGTTAGTCATCGGCGAATCTGTAGATGACCGCACGCCTCGCCACTGATATCAGATAAGGGTTAACATGTCATTTTTTCGTTGCAATTGATTATTATTGCTCATTTATAGAATTTAGCGTTTTTGTCAAATTTTCATCATTTCATCACTTTATTATTTCATTATTATGCATTAATACGTATTGATTCATCTTTCAGACATTTTAACAATTCAATGTAGAATTGGTTTGTCATATTTTATTTTTATGATCACATGTATAGATTGCTTCTTCTTTTTGTATGAATTAATTAATTTTTTTTCATTTATTTGTTGAAGTTTTTCCAAACGTTCAACGGGGGGGAGTATGTTTGGACTCCCGCCAAAACATTTTTGTAACAAACGGCTAAAACTTTCTAAATTCCCCCACCCTCGCCCCGTCAGGTCAGGGCGCGGGTTGTTTTTTAAGGGAAGAAAGACATTGTTTGTAGAGACCTCACGCGGCAGAGACGCACACAGCGTCTCCCGTTATTTTATACTTTACACTCAATTCAATACAGTCCGCTTTTACCGTAACTATCGCATATTTCATATTCATTTCTTTCCACTAGTTTATTGAACTGTTAATCTCCATTCATTTTGTAAAATCAGTGTGTTTTTTTTAGACATTAAATTCAACAATAGCCAGATTCAGTGTGTTTCACTTCAAATCCCACATTACATAAAATAACTACCATTACCAACTAACCAGCTGCCGACAGTACAAACAGACCGGAAGGATGCAGCTTGTCTGTAGCTACCAGATGAGACAAATACATATCTTCGCTAATCAGAAGATTCTTACTAATAACACCTTAATTGAGGTTTTTTACCCAATAGGCTGTTAGACAGTTTTCACAAATCTATGAGGTTACCGTACCATCAGCAACTGAAATACATCGCTTGATGTATACCACTATAATTGCATCGAGTTGAGGCATTGTTCTAATAGCAATACCACCGACGCATTTCAAAGCGTCGTTTTTGCTCCGCGTTGTCTAATGTCATTACTGTACTTTCGTCAGCAGTGACGTATTTTGTTTGGGTCACTTTTTAAACGTTAAAATTTTATCCTTCTTTAAAGTTTACCCCAAAATACGTAGTCTATCCTACATACTTGGATATCTAACTAATCTTACCGCATGGCCACAAAACCCTCAGATCGGATTCGGTTATCCAATACGATCTGAAACTGGACTGACTTTGCGGATATCCGAACACCTCTACTAATAATTCTACGGAAGCCCTGAAGGGCCAAGGAGCAATAAACTTTTTGAACCCACCCATGTTGCAAAGACGGCATGCCATGTTCTTAAGCCAGCATGCCATGTTAAAAAGATTGCAAGCTGTGTTTCAAACACAGCGAGCCGTGTTATATAGTCGGCGGTGGCTGCATTCGAAGATGGCTCGCCGCGATTAAAATTTAGCGATATAGTCAACAGAACAATCTACACAGGACTGAACTAAAGAAAACCAATATATCAGTCGGGTGTAATGAATCGTGATTGCATTGGTAATAATAAGTAAATTTCATATGTGTGATGCTCAAGATAAAAAATTTATTAGGGGCCGTTCTTAAATTAGGACTATGTCATCGCTTTTTGGCCATTTCGGAACCCACCCCCTCCATAAACCACCTTACCCCTAACATTTGGAAAATATATTGATAGAATGCAAACTTCTAATTTAAATAAAAAAACTAGTTTTGAGTAAAAATGGTAATTCATTGATCTAGTAGTCTTAAATTACTTAGCAAATCATTGGCCTTTATACGAGCTAATTTAAATTGGAATCAGACGAATTTCAGGTGAGTTATGATCCTTCATTCAATGAAATATTTATTTCTTTACATTTTTTTGTTTAGATAAGGCCATGTACCAGTCTTGAAATTTACAAAGCCCTTAAATTACTCACAATATCATTGCCTTTAATTTGAACTATTTATAGCTGAAATCAGCTGAGTAAGAGGCACGTTATAAGCCTTAGACTAAACAGGAATTTTTGTAAATAAATCAATTTTATACTTAATGAAGGATCATTACTCACCTTAAATTCACCTGCTTACAACTTACAATTGCACATGTGTGCGCTAATTATTTGCGGAATAATTTACGACCAGAACAAACATTTTATCTTATGTAAAACCTGAGATATTTAATTTTAACTACATTTCAGATAGGCTAAATCAAGTTTTTTGTTGGATTATGAATGAAAAAAGCTCTGTCTCTTTCTAGCCTGATTCAAATTAACAGTTTCTCTGGCTGATACCGTTGTATCACTGAGTGTTTTAAAACTAAAACGACCTTCATGCTTTGATAAGAAGCGGAGATATAAGGAATATAATCCTAAAAAATATTTCAAGCTTCAAATGTCTATAAGGAATGTATAGGGCAGGATATTTGTTTGGGTATATAACGAATTTTAGCATTGCAATCAGCATGGAAATCTAGTTTAAAATTATGGGTCACAACAAAATGTTTAAATTTGGAAAAAATTTCACATCCAATATGACGGATCCAAGATGGCAGCAAATAAAGAGTCACCCTAAGAAAGTGAAGTTCTTACCAGACGTTAGGTATTTTTGATTTGGAGACATTAGTTATCGACAGCAGTATAATAAAACCAGATTCATTCGCATATCACCTATGACATTAATTTACTACATCTTCAAAGAAGATTACCTCATTTTTATCTCTATTTGGGTAGCCATCTATGTACTGGGGTGTACATAAGGATGAAAAGAATGGCAGAAAGTCATTTTTTATCCTGAAGTACTCATTAACAATTTCCAAAAGTCAGTTCAATTTTGACAGGCCAGTCGAACGGAATATACACACCAGCCCATATTAAATGGAGGTGTCAAATTTCTAATATAATTTATTAAATAATTCTTTAGTACTGTTGTACCTGGAGTAAGGAATTGTCCATTTTTCAATGTCGTGGTAGTGGAGGGTTTGAATTTCTTTACTATCTTGTCCAAATGATTGTTTCCTGTGATGTGTTCGACAGCAGCAATCTGATTAACAAATGTTTCATGGTAATTAGCCGATAGTACAGTTCATTACTTAGCCATAAATGACTATAAATTGATAATAACTTTACAACAACAAAATCAAACTTTTATAAAAGCAAAGGAATTATTTCTCGTTCAAAAGCGTTGTACACCTTTACTTTTTAACCTGATTCTTTGATGCCAATAATTTGATTATTTTAATTTACTGTATGGCCTGAAATAGTTGGATGAGCACATAAGGATATTTGTTTTAGCGATTTCATTGCATTGTGTCTGGGTTATTTAATAATGTAATATTTAATAATGTAGCCTACATTTTTTCAAATTTTTTGCAATTATTGTTACATTATTAAATAGATGTGGTAAAGATACATTTTTACATACCTTTCCACCTGAGACATAAATAGCTGCTTTTGATATGATAGTAACTTGATGTCTGCTGAGAGAATGTATCACTGGTCCTACAAACAGTAATGTCTCCTGTAAAAAGATCTGTTCATAAGGGATCAAGTTCGGATTAATTGAAAAAATTATTTTTTTATGAAGAAAGTAAAAATAAACAACAAGAGAGTTTTCTTGGATTAGGCCTACAAAAACTACAATTTTATGATTTATATCCACCCTGAATGTACATAAAAATTCAAAATTATCTTTTTTCATGGGAGCTTACCAGTTTGGTTGAAAATATATACCTAAATAACAGGCTACTAACCTTAATTTGTCAACGATTCCTTAGTATCCTCTATTGGTTTGGTTACTTGTACTTAAGAAGCCATTCTCAAACCATATTTATGACAAACTTTACTTCATTATTTGGAAGGGAGTCGTACTTTTAAAACACTTTGACACAACATTAAACACAAATAATAAAAATAGTCAACATTTAATTTGGAAATTATATGTTCCAGCCGGCTGCACACAATCAAACTCAATTGAAAAGCTGGTTAGAAGTTGCAAAACTTGGTTGACATTTGAAAAATTAAATTAAATAACGCCTAGATACAAGTTCACTTGGTGGAAATAATACTATTCCCTAGGCTGACTTTTGACAAATTCAATTTAATACCTAAAAAAATACAAGAGGTTCTACTGTAAATCTTGTTCATCTAAAAATTACAAAGCTTCAACATTTTACCTCAGATTCCATTATTTAACGTGCAGTATTGTTGACATCACTCTTCCTGAAATCACACAAGAAGTTCTTAAATAAATCGCTTACAGTTCTATTATTTACATTCATCAAATCCTAACAGATTTGAAAGGATTTGTTTCTTTGTAAGCAGAAACTAGACCATTTCTCTAAAATATTTAGTTCTTTTATTATAGCTTGATCTCCAGCACAACAAACCCTGAGATCGCAGTTAAGTTCATTTTATGAAATAAGTTTCTTCTCATAATAAAAAAATAATGGATCTACTAATCACATTTATATAATAGAAAACTCAACCATTTTTGTGAATTAAACTATACATTATAAAATATTTTTTCAAAGTTGAAAGCCAATTTGACACTTATTTACAAATAGAGCAAATGAAATTAGTATTCCTGAACACCTTAAACTTGAATGGTTTTAAAACAGTATAATAGGCCTATTGCTACACTAATGGGCTTTGGCACAATTTTATCCAGGGAGTTGAAAAAGCAAGGTTAGTTGCTTTAGTTGGATAGTGTGGGGGGGGGGGCGTGGACATTACTTTTTAAATAATTTGTGTAGGTATACAAATGCAAACGTTATTTTAGCAACATTCGCACACTATAGAGGTAGTACGGTAGTGCTATCTGTCGCGGTCTGCGAACACACTTGGCACTAGTGTTAGGGGCTGCAAGATATTGCACTTGCACGCCCCTGGCTCACAGAAAAAAATCATAAAAGAAAATAGTTTTATATAAATATGTTTCCAATTCCGCAGCGTAAGAATGCTATGGCATTGCAGGAATCTAGAAACCAATCTGCTGTCCATGGTCTTCTTGGCACTAGGCTTATTGCTGCTACTGCACTGTTGAGCCACTATGGCTGCTGTTAATTTATTAATGCATTTACAATATATTTCGTATTTCGAACCATCCCATACTTAAATTAGCACCGTTCCAAATACAAAAATATTTGATTAATGAAAACACGTTTGTAGCGCAAGAGTCTGCTATCACGACATGGTGCAGCTGCCTCTGAGTCTTAAGGAACTACATCTAAACGTACTGGAACAAAGTACAGCGCCGTACGGTGGCTTTGCCATTGGTCAGGACAGAATGAAACAATTGACTGCGGACAGCAGATTGGTTCCAAGTTTCCGGGGCGCCATAGCATTCCTGCGCAGCGGAGTTGAGATCATATTTGGATAAAACTATGTTCATTTTTGAATTTTCCTAGATGTTTTGATTTTTCTCTGTGAGCCAGGGGGATGCAAGTGCACCATCTTGCACCCACCTGCCAGCGCCTATGGCTGCACTTGATATGTCCTTGGACAGAAGATAAGCCATCCAATTGCTGAGCTTATATATTTGGCTCTAAATCTAAAAAAAACAAATTATCTATGCATCCAAACATCTCAAATAAAGAACTCAAAATTTCACAGAACTCCTAAAGTTATTACAGATGAAGACCAGCTTGAGGGAACAGATGAGGTCTGCTTTCTAGGATTTAGGCTGGATGGGAATCTTAATTGGGGAGAGCATATAAATCTTTAGAATCAAAATTAGCTAAAGGGATTTTTGTATTAAGAAGATTAAATAAAATAGGTAACATCCCCCTCCTCAGGTCAGTCTAATTCAGCTTCATTGAAACTCATATAGCCTACTCTGTGATATTGTGGGGAACAGTCCAAAATCTTCACTTTGCAAAAAAAAATCAATCAGAGCCTTGTTAAGACTGCCTCATAATACAAGTTGCAGAGAGGCTTTCATAAACTTAGGAATTTTGACAGTAAGTTACC
Organism: Flexamia atlantica; assembly: GCA_035578135.1. Lineage (NCBI taxonomy): Eukaryota > Metazoa > Arthropoda > Insecta > Hemiptera > Cicadellidae > Flexamia > Flexamia atlantica. Next base: position 25,345,403 of record JAQJVK010000007.1, read on the forward strand.
TTGTCTTTATATTTTTCAGGCTGTCACATTAAACAACAGGTGCCAATCCACAAGTACAACAACAGGAACAATAGGGTTTTTTCTCAGCAACACAGGCTAAAAATATTTTAACAACAACTAAAACATAGCGGCAAAAACCTCTTTCAGGCACTTCCAGTTTCCTTAAAAAACATGAATAAGACAGATGAATTTAAACAGGAAGTAAAAAAAATACCTGAAAAGTTTAGCCTATACAGTTTAAAGGCCTTTCTGTCTCCCTCTAACAATGCCTGGCAAATAAATCCCTAAAAAAAACCTGTTGCTAATATTTTGACCGGCTAATTTACCTAGCCTTAGATCAGTGGTCCTAGCTAATTAGGACACTTTGACGCCTTCAGTGCCTCAGTGATGAAGACCTACAAAGAAGAGAATACGGTATGTATATATAATGGGTCTCATAGTCATTTTGTATTAAATGAAAGTGACTTTTCGAGGAATTATCTTGTTGAACTATTGCAATTTAGACAGAGCAGAATTTCAAGCGTTGACTTTTAGTGAATGATTTCCTCAGCAGAGGGAAAATTACTCTGAACAGGGGTTCCCACTCCCTCCCCTCAGCAGTGTGGTACTGTAGACTACTGAACAGGGGTTCCCACTCCCTCCCCTCAGCAGTGTGGTACTGTAGACTACTGAACAGGGGTTCCCACTCCCTCCCCTCAGCAGTGTGGTACTGTAGACTACTGAACAGGGGTTCCCACTCCCTCCCCTCAGCAGTGTGGTACTGTAGACTACTGAACAGGGGTTCCCACTCCCTCCCCTCAGCAGTGTGGTACTGTAGACTACTGAACAGGGGTTCCCACTCCCTCCCCTCAGCAGTGTGGTACTGTAGACTACTGAACAGGGGTTCCCACTCCCTCCCCTCAGCAGTGTGGTACTGTAGACTAGTGAACAGGGGTTCCCACTCCCTCCCCTCAGCAGTGTGGTACTTTAGACTACTGAACAGGGGTTCCCACTCCCTCCCCTCAGCAGTGTGGTACTGTAGACTACTGAACAGGGGTTCCCACTCCCTCCCCTCAGCAGTGTGGTACTGTAGACTACTGAACAGGGGTTCCCACTCCCTCCCCTCAGCAGTGTGGTACTGTAGACTACTGAACAGGGGTTCCCACTCCGTCCCCTCAGCAGTGTGGTACTGTAGACTACTGAACAGGGGTTCCCACTCCCTCCCCTCAGCAGTGTGGTACTGTAGACTACTGAACAGGGGTTCACACTCCCTCCCCTCAGCAGTGTGGTACTGTAGACTACTGAACAGGGGTTCCCACTCCCTCCCCTCAGCAGTGTGGTACTGTAGACTACTGAACAGGGGTTCCCACTCCCTCCCCTCAGCAGTGTGGTACTGTAGACTACTGAACAGGGGTTCCCACTCCCTCCCCTCAGCAGTGTGGTACTGTAGACTACTGAACAGGGGTTCCCACTCCCTCCCCTCAGCAGTGTGGTACTGTAGACTACTGAACAGGGGTTCCCACTCCCTCCCCTCAGCAGTGTGGTACTGTAGACTACTGAACAGGGGTTCCCACTCCCTCCCCTCAGCAGTGTGGTACTGTAGACTACTGAACAGGGGTTCCCACTCCCTCCCCTCAGCAGTGTGGTACTGTAGACTACTTAACAGGGGTTCCCACTCCCTCCCCTCAGCAGTGTGGTACTGTAGACTACTGAACAGGGGTTCCCACTCCCTCCCCTCAGCAGTGTGGTACTGTAGACTACTGAACAGGGGTTCCCACTCCCTCCCCTCAGCAGTGTGGTACTGTAGACTACTGAACAGGGGTTCCCACTCCCTCCCCTCAGCAGTGTGGTACTGTAGACTACTGAACAGGGGTTCCCACTCCCTCCCCTCAGCAGTGTGGTACTGTAGACTACTGAACAGGGGTTCCCACTCCCTCCCCTCAGCAGTGTGGTACTGTAGACTACTGAACAGGGGTTCCCACTCCCTCCCCTCAGCAGTGTGGTACTGTAGACTACTGAACAGGGGTTCCCACTCCCTCCCCTCAGCAGTGTGGTACTGTAGACTACTGAACAGGGGTTCCCACTCCCTCCCCTCAGCAGTATGGTATTGTAGACTACTGAACAGGGGTTCTTCCCCTGTAAAAAATTATTATTTTAATGTAACTTTCAGGACAAAGAAATGCGATTATTCACTGGACAATTAAAATGCTTAATGAATACTTAAAATGCTGAACATACTGACCTTTAATAAATATCTATAACTATTTACTTCTCTTATCCTTATAATAAGTCAACTAATATCATATTTTCGATTTATACCGAAATATCATAAATTTGTTTGATAGTTTTTTTATAAATATACACCATATACATAGCAATATGTTGTTTAGTGAATATATTCAAAATGTGACATTTTAGTAATATTTTTTATGAATATTACTTGTAATCCTGCAACAATATTTGTATATTTAGAAACATACATTCGTAAAGTGTGTTAGAAATATGTTGCATGTGGTTGCATCGTGTTTAAGGTTAGTATACGATACATGTCCAGTATCGTCAAAGTATAAAACTTTGACTTATTTTTGTGTTGGGTCAATTCAGCAATTTTTTCAGATGAACCAAATTACATTTTTACTAAAAATTTACAGATATTCTGTGGCTCATTCCCAGCAATAGTGATGTGAGATGACGATGGAGATGACTCGCTGCTTCCCTGAATAACAATGCCTGGGACACAGGCCGGTCCTCTAGGCACGCGTAACATGGTTAAATTACGTCTCAGAGGCCTAATTGTCCACTGGTTCAAGGGTAACAGAAATTTATTTTTTGTACTTCGTACACGTACAATAGCAACAATTTTGACGCATCGGGGGCTAGGGGAGGAGGGAAAGTCTACTCCTCTACTCAAGCCCTGCCCCTTCACTGCTCCTAAATACCTTTTTAGAATTTTTGAAGCTCGCTATTATTTAAATCGTTTACAGTAAAAATAAAATATTCCAATTGCAGTAGGTTAGCAGAATCAGCGAATTTGATATGCTTAGATAAATCATCACTTTGAAACGTCACATCAAGTTTTGAAAACTTGTTCTTAATAACATGGAAAGTGATTGAGCAGTTTTCTGCCACAGAAATGTAGAATGGGGGATTTTACGCCAAGCAGATCTCAAGAAGATAAAACCACAAACAAGCTTTATTAATATATGTCGAGAAATAAGGGAGATATGGAGTTTCATTGATTTCCAATAAGAATAACATGGAAACGATGTACTGTATTTACCTCTCATAATATCAATAACCCCCTGAAACTAATGGAGATATGGCAATGATTGAAGCTATTAAAATGCTTGTGTTTAAAACTAAATTCAGTGGTACAAAAATACCCCCGTTTCAGCAAACCTGCATACTCAACGAATTTAAAATGCAAAAAAATATTTCAATCTAAATACCGGGTTTTCCTAAAGTCATGGAAACATTAAAACAACTTTTTTCACGTAGAATTGGTTTGGAAATGCATGTTTTATATACACCAATTTGAAGCTTATTTTATTAAGTTTAATGTAGATCATTCGGGAACCAATGTTCTCGTTAATGCTTGAGATGTAACAGTAACATGTAAAGTTTCGTCTACATTGTGAAGAAGAATACAAAATCAAGTTAAATTGTGTTTTTATGGTTTTATGAATCGAGTACACCGTGAGGTTGGATATAAAGAAAATTTGTGCATAAAATTGTTAAAGGAATTTTGCGGAATTTCCCCCTACTGCAGCTTTTTTACAGGCCTTACACCAATTATTTGATGAATCACATCAGTTATTAAAAAAAGTAGTAATCCTTATCGAAGGATCTTTCAAAGCTACCATTAAGAGAGTAGAATTACCAAAATTTACAAGTGAAAATCATTTAAGAACCAAACATTAAACATAATTTAGCTCAGTTCTATTCATTTTTATATTCTTTGCATCATACCATGCAAGCTTCAATATTACTTGAATTTGATTAAATCTAAGCTCAGAAAAATGATTTTTGTTTTTTATCAGCTGAGACAAATCTTGGACGGAAAAGAACTCAAAGTTATTTATTACGCTTATGTTCAGTCCTATTTGCAATATGGTTTAATTGCTTGGGGAGGTAGTTTTCAATCAGTTCTTGAGCCATTAAATGTTATCCAAAGATCTATTATTAAAGCAGCATTCAAAAAGACGGCGCGTTTCCCGACTATACAGCTTTTTAAAGAGTCTGGGCTTTTGTCAGTCAGACAGTTATTCATAAAGAGCTTATTAACGTTTTGTTACAATAATCCAAACCTGATAGTGGCTCCTGTGACTCACACTTACCGTACCCGTAGCGCGGTGGGCGTGGGCCTGCAGGTTCCTCGAGTAGTTAAATCTATTAACCTGACTAATTCTTTTTACATAGCAAATTTTTTGTTACGGAAAATACCTTTAGAAATACGGAGCCTGCAGGTTCCACTTAGTACCTAAAATAGGGTCGTGGCGGCCTGGCTGGCGGAGATAGGCCCGGTTATCGCTGAGTCGCTTATCGGCCCAGAATATCCTACGTGACCTTGACGTAATTCCACTTTCACAAACAAAACAACCCATGCCTCACGCAGTTTCATAAAATTAAATTAATATTTATTTTCTCCATTACATGTATCCTATTTAATCTATGTTACACGTTATCAGCAGCTGTTTAAGAAATTAATCTTAATTAGGCCTACCTACTAAATTCTTATAACTATCATTGATTTTACTTCTTGTGGTTTTGAATATACAATTATTGTTTAGTTTCTTTGCATAATATTAACGCAGCTATGGACTTGAACTCGCCACACGCACAGGTCTTTGACCCATGTGAGGTTTTTTTTTAATTTTGTTATTATAACGCTGCTTTGTTATTATTTCTTGAAATAAAGAATTATTTGATTTGATTTGATTTGATTTACTTAAACAGCTGTTCACTTCTCTGTATTTTAAATGGAAGTTACCAGGTGTTTCAGTAATTTTTCAGGCCTGCGGTGATATGAATCTGTGAATATAAGCCAAAGCAACCACTAGCCTATTACCGTACGATAATTGAAGTGTTGCCCAAAACCTGTAAATAAAAAGTGATGTGTACAGCTGAAAAAAACATGTTGATTATATGTATCCAAAACAAATAAATAAAATTTGATTTTGAACCAAGGAAGGTAATACAAGGAGATGCAAATTTAATGAAAAGAAAAAGTATCGAACATCTAAAAAGAAGAATTACTTTCAGTGAGGAATAAGGATGGGAGCTGTAAGAAGATTGAACTGGTAATAATAGCATATATTTTATGAACTTTGAGGGGATAAAACTAAATAAACTGAACTGAACTAAACAAAACTGAAAAAGGATATCATTCATTTAGCATGAGGCGAAATATGCAACCTAGAGTCTATATGATATAATAAGAACCTTAAAAGAAAGATTTATTATACAAAAAAAGTACATCAAGTGATCCAAGGGCAAAGAACTACTACCCTGATGAGAATTTTATGAAGAAGTTATTATATCTAGCTATGGGCAAATTAATAATTAATGATATGCATGTAAATAGGACAATTTGAAATAAATAAACCAATTTTTAAAGGAGTTAAGATTTGTGAAGATTTATTATAAATCATATAAATTTAGTAATAAATACTTATTAAGGTTTGGGGGATAATAAGCCAAATTTCATAATTGCTGATTCTTGTTACTTGTGTATTCAAAACATTGCTCAGAGAAACTTTCAGCTTTTATAAAATAACGAAGGTCTGGCGGTCATGGGCTCTTGCTCTATTATATAAAAAGCAAACCAACATTAACACTTGATCCAACAGGAAGATAAGACATATGACTGATGATTGTTTATATTTAAGGTCAATTTAAGTTTAAATTCACCGTGATGATGGTATAATTACCGTAACGCGTGTTCCCCATGTTACTCTTGTGGCACATAAAAATGCTATTCTGTATATTTCTTAATTATGAACATATTTTGTTAAGACTTGGTACATAGCTTCTTCTACTTAAGATGTACTAGAAATGAAAAAAAACACCCAGTTTTAACAGATCTGTTTCAGCAAACCTGCATACTCATACCCCATGTTATTCTTATAGGGAGCTTACAAAAACATGTCATGTCTCTCTATGATGGATTGAAATATGTTGTTTTGCATTTGAAATTCACAGAGTATGCAGGTCTGATGCAATGGGGGTGTTTTACTTTTATAGCAGCAAACCTGCGTATTCATTTTCTAATGTTATCTTTGAAATAGGGAAATAATTCAATATGGTAATTTAGTGATTCTTGAAAATAATTATTCAGTAAAACATTTGAAAATCACTGAGTATGAATAAGTAGCAAAGGGGGTATTATTAAGGTATATATAGAGACAAGAAGGAATGAGATATTTCTGTATATTTCCCGTAAGGTTAACAATGAGAAGTGAGTATGCAGGTTTGCTGCAATAACAGTGTAAATCTGGGGAGTTTCAGACAATTATTAGGTAGATCTCCACAAGATGAAGCCATATGCGAAGTCTTGTTTAAATATGTTGAAAAACAACTGAATTGCCATTTAAATTAAATTATTTCCCCATAAGGATAACATTAGAAAATAATTAAGTTTGCTGCCATAAATGTAAAAAGGAAAGGGGAACCATAACCATTACCTCTCAGTAAGTCAAAGCAACATACCAAGTTTTATTCAAATGAGTTAAAAAATAATCAAAGCATAATTTTTTTTCAAATTTAAGTAATACAGTATTTGATACCTTATGATATTTTGAGTTTAGACAAAAATAATCCTCATATTAAGTATACTTAAATTGATATTTCTTTGTTCTCCATCAAATTCTAAACCATTTGGTGAAGTTGCAAACCAAACACTTAAACGGTTGCAATATGAAGAACTGTTAAAAACAAAAAAATTTTGGTTCTTAAATTTTAAGGAAAAACTTGATTTTCAAACAACTTTTTCTCAGTCACACTTAACATTTTATCATAAAATAATTATGAAACCTCTTTAAAGTTTAGGTTTTATCACAATATTATGTCTACTTTCCAATCTAGCCGTCAAAATGTTCAATAGATACATTGAAATTAGAAAAAAAACCTTTTCACTCATAAATTGAAAAGGAATGAGTTGAGGACTTATGTTTATGGGTAATTTTTTTCTAGTTTTGATCCATGGAACCATATCCTGAAGTTTTTCAGGGTTATCGTGAAACACCCGTATAACAATTCGAACGTATGGTGTTTTTTGCTCCTGGGGGCCCCAAAATGAAAAGTTAACATGTTTCCGGGCCTCTGTCTTACCATGAGACCTACGGTAGGTAATGGTTTATTCCTTTAAGGAAATTCGCTAATAATCTGAAATAGACCTATAGCATTATAAAACTGTGCAACATGACCTGCTCTCTGGATCCATGAATGACGATATAGTGTCGGTTGGTTGTCGGTATAGTGAAGAGCTTCAAGCCTTTCATCTTGAATCTACTGTTGTTATAGTGCCTATAAGAACAACGGGAGTCCGGCATATTGATAAAAATTGCGGCTATTTTAAAATTTGAAACCTGGTGGATTTTTAAATTTTAATCACAACATACTCTCTCTAATAAGAATGCATGATCTATCTATAACACACTTGAATATAGTAAATGTATGCCTGCCTATAGGTAGCAAACTTTTAATTAAAAAATTACGCTAGTCACATTTTTTGGCAGTAAGTAACAATGCCTTTCATTCAGCGATGAACGAACTACTGTAGTCAGATAACGAGTCGAGATAATGCAGTGTTAGTATAAGGACATGGATAAAAACATGTTTATCTGATAAGGAAACGTTGAGGGAGGCTTCGCCAGATTTGGCAACAGCGCGGGCCTTATCCTGCCGCTGCGGGAGCGAATCGTCAGATACTCGACGCCTACGCTCTCTGTGAGCGCTTCCTGGAACGTCTGTGCTAGTATATACCTATTCTTGAACAATGATGCTAAATGGATCACTCCAGGGAACCATCGACAAGTGACAAGCTCAGCAATCACTAAGTTACACCAGTAGGCCTATATTGAATATTTTGTTGTTGTTGTTTTGTTTAATTCACTCTGAACGTTACTAACAGGGATTCCGTACTGTCCAACGATTACACTTTTCCTTACCTATTCAGTTTTGAAATGTATTGGAGAGCAAGAAAAATCGTTAATGGGTCACACCGTTACCCAAAAGGGATAACTTAATGGTTTTTCTCCCTTTAGATTAGAGATGGGGCAGTCAACTAGAGGTTTTATCGACGTGTTGGTCATCTAGAAGATTACCGGTAGTCAATTATTTTGACTATAGTCGATATTCCCAATAGATTATTTCAACTAATTGATATTTCATCTTTTTAACCTAACCGCATATAGTGTCAACGATTAGACTAGTTGATGTTCGAAAGTAATCAACTAGTCACTAGTCGATAATGGAAAGCAGTCAATGTTCCCATCTCTGTTTTAGATAAACTACAATACTTTAATATTTTTTTTGCAGGATATTTCTAAAAGCACTGCTTTAAAGAAAAGCAGGAAATCAATCAGTAAAGTTCGCTTAAAATGTGGGCCTTCACTGTTTCAGTAGGCCTAAAGTAACAGAGGGTCAGACCGACACTTTCGGAACCGCTGGTCTAGCCTCTGTTCGATTTCATAAAATTGAAGCTTTTGACCTAGTGGTTCAGGAACAGTTTTCATTCAACAATAATTTTCTGAAGGAATCCAAAATCTACATCATTTGTAACTATTATGAATGTAAACATAACCTAAAACTACTGTATTGCCAATTTCTGTTGATAATTTAGCTGTGCAAGGCTAGAGTAAGAATTAGCTTTTTAAACAAATAAATTCCATTTTCAAGCCTGTTGGAATAACAACAGGGCCCTATCACAGTTATAATTTTTATAATTTACTAACCTGAAATGTCTTGTTGACGCGAGGCCAGTGAGGCAAAAGAACTAACTAGGGATGGCAACGATATATCGATATTTTTTATACATCGATATTCTGGGCCCGATATATCGATATATCGCCATCGACAAATTCATCCCGATAGTATCGGAAACATCGATATTTTTTGGTCCGATATATCGGATTCATAAAATGACAAAAATTGTCATTTTATTTGTAATTTTCTTGGGAATTCAAGTTCCAATCGCAAACCCATATAACATTTTGAATGTATTTTTTAAGTATCCACTAATTTTAAAGAGGTTTTATTTTTTATTTAAATGGTCTCTTTTTTCTTTTCCCCGTGTTTGCACACTTGAACTTACAATAAGCAGTTTTCTTGTCAAAAAGCGAAGAAAATGTTTCGATATATCGTTAGCTCGATATATCGATATTTTGGGGGTTGATATATCATAGACATCGATATATTGTTCCCGATATATCGGAAAACCGATATATCGACAAATCGAAAAATTTTGCCATCCCTAGAACTAACGTAAAGCATGGTTACACGATGCCAACTTACCGCGCGCGAGTAGCCAGTAGCAGCCGACGTTCTGGCGGTCTACTCGCGACCATCAGCTCAGGACTACATAATAGAAGGGCTGCGCCGCGCGGAGTCAAAAAGTGATGCCAGCCGGCATAGTGGCTGTGACGTCACGACCGCGGCGATACAGACCCACTACGGTGAACGCGCCGCGCCAGTGTATGTCTTGCCTCGTTTACTCACTCCTCTATGCTTCTAAAAAATTATGTCTACGACGAACCTTATATATTCATAATCTGCATAAATCGAGGAATCTAACTATGTTTTGTATAAGACTGAAAAATAATTATTTATGAAGAAAAACTTAAATGTATTGTCATAATTGTGACTTGAAAAAGTTGGTCGGCTACTACTTTTTTATTTTTAGGTCAGATGAGTTTCGTCTGCACGAAGGTTGTAGCTAATGAGATGAACTTTACACTTTGTATTTAAACTTTTTTTCTAGCACGTCTAGTTTTCCCAGAAACTCAGGTTGAACAAAGGAGACTACTTCGGCCGCGAGCCCGCGACGCGCCTGCCGCCACACCCGACCCGTCATTGGGTCTGGCATAGTTAATTACATGTACATCATAATTATTTACGATTGTCCATTATGTCTTACAAATAACTACCATCAAACAATTTTAAACCTTTGATGTATAAAAAAACAAACATGAGTTAATTTGATTTATATCGCAATTTCAATACATAAGTACACATGTAAATCTTTCTTACAAACTGACTAAAAACAATAACTTACAACAGTTTGAAATTAATCTTTTCGTGATTTAGCCCATTTTTCATTCTTTTGGGCGATTTTCCTCTTGTTCCAGGACAACTGACATTTGTTGTTTAGATGTCTATATTTCTAATAAATAGTTAAATAGTAATAAATAGTATTCTAAGTTCGGGAGTCGTTTCTGCAAGAAGCTACACTAAAGGCCACCATTATTCAAACACATTTTAAACTAATAAACAGCTTATCAAACAAAACTAAACCTAAATAGGCAAATAATACACTTATATCGACACGAACAAAAATTGTTTACAAGAGTGTAGGCGCGCGAAACAGCTTGTACGAGCAAAACAGTGTGTCCAATTTACAATTTACGGAAGATAATATCCCACGAAAAAACAAAAATTCCCAATTTATCGCTCATTTCTCCAAGTATTGTGTCATATCCCATCTTTGGGATAAATCCCTAAAGTGGAAAAACTGGAGCAGTAGCTCGAGTTAAGACGCGGCCGCCCGGGTTTTTCGCGCGTTCCACTAATCAGCTCGCTCTCCGGTCGCTCTTGCAACCTGCGATTCTGGGAAAACTAGACGCGCTAGAAAAAAAGTTTAAATACAAAGTGTAAAGTTCATTTTATTATCTACAACCTTCGTGCAGACGAAACTTACGTGACCAAAAAATAGAAAAAGTCGTAGCCGACTAACTTTTCAAGTCACAATTTATACAATACGTTAAGTTAGTTGTTGTAGAAAATTATTCATAAGTCTTATTTGGAAAATATTTACACCATAAGATTCGTCAATTTATACAGATTATAAATATATAAGGTTCCACCCAAATATCTCACTTATGGACATGAAAAACAGCGATAGAAAAGCCACGCGTATCAGTCAGACAAGTAGCAGCCGCCAACAGCTGTGTATTGCCGCCACGTCACTACGGGGGGGAGGGAGGAGAGTTTGTGCACTGTCGGCTTTTAGCTGAGATGAAAGGAGTGGCACAGCCCTTCTATTCTGTAGTCCTGCCATCAGCTGGCGCTCTACTGTCACTTTGCGTGGAGCGTAAGGCCTTGTTTGCACGACGACCAGACAGTAGGACAGTAGAAAAAAATTCTTTTGATCTCTTTTGTTTAAAGGTGTTACTGTCCACTGTACTGGCCGTCGTGCAAACAGGCCCTAAGGCCTTGTTTGCACGACGACCAGACGTAGGACAGTAGAAAAAATTCTTTTAATCTCTTTTGTTTAAAGGTGTTACTGTCCACTGTACTGGGCGTCGTGCAAACAGGCCCTAAGACTTGCGAGTCGCTTTAAAACCGCCCCGCCCGTTTAAATAAACCTTTTGTTTCAAAAATAACTGGAGAGCGGAGGGTTCTTGTCGGCATGTTTTATATACGGACATATTAATTTATTCATATTTATTAGATTCCAATTTAGTATAATTTGTAAAAATATTGGCTTCATTTATGATTTTGCACACTGCTACCATAAGTAAATAATTAATATAAATAATGACATCAAACATGAATAATTATCATTATAATTGTACTTGAATAAAAATAGTTGACAATTTAGTTTTCATTACATTGATAATATTTGTAGCAATAATTAATGTACATGGTGAGTTGATTATGTTAACGTAAGCAATACCTCGTGATCTTTTATGAAATACATGACAACATTATTGCAAGAGCAAATATATGTTTTTATTTCCGCCTGCGCCTGTTGCTTATAATGAAGTCTGTCCTCTGTTACATCCTCCCCCCTTGTGTCATTAAGATATTTTTATTTGTTGCCTTTGAAATAATGTCATTATTATGTTTGCTGTTGGCTACGAACAATTGCTTGGTAATTCAGTAAAATCTTATATCATTTCTAACAACAATACCGAGTTATTCAAAAATTCTTTAACTCTCCCTTAATTGCATACATGCAATTCATTTGTTTTTAAAGTTATAAGTTATGTGAAATAGTTGAAAATTTTGGAATGCAATTAAAAAACATATTGTTATTTACATTTAATTTAATTTTTCATTTATAACAATTACAATAGCTATTAATATATATTCTGTCCGTTGTTTACGTTGTGTAGATCACAAACTTTGATGAAAAATCTCTGTACAACTAACGTTGTCAGTTTACACGGTGGGTGCTAAGTAGCAAGTACAAGTAGACCGCCAGCGGCTGACTGACTTGATTGACGGTGTACTATTTCCTGGTGGGTCCGGGTGGGTCTAGCATCCTCTTCGACTCTTCGGTATTTTTTCTGAGTAGGCAAGCCAAGATGCTAAGATAATTCCTGCAGGCTAGAGGCTAACAACGCAGAAACCCTTCCAGTTCAAGTCGACATCTAAAGTAGTATGGTCTTGTGCGAGATAAGTGTAGCGTCGTGGTAGCGTGCAGTTAAGGGTCGTTTGCCACCAGTGCAAGTTGTTTCGCGAAATACTGTTCTGCTTGATTCATATTGTGTTTAAAGCGATAGATAGAAAATAAATACATAGATGTTTACACAAAAGGACTTCATAAAAATTAATTTAATTAATTTTTATTAAGTGCTTTTATGTAAACATATACGTATTTATTTTCTATCAATCGTTTTAAGCACAATATGAGTTACGCAGTACAGTACTTCGCGAGACAACTTGCTCTAGTGGCAAACGTACTTAATTTTACTGTTGTTGCAATTGTACCAAGCATGAGTCGGTGGACCGAGGTGCAAACTGCCAGTTCGTGGCTCTTTATAAAGGAAAAGAATGTCTATGGAATGTGTTGGACAAATCGTACCATAACCGAGAGAATAGGATAGCAGTACTGAAAGAAATTTTGGAGGAATTGAACATGTCAGACCTATAAATTTAAGATCTAGAAAAAAAAAATAAAAGTCTTAAGGTCAAGGTCCACTTATGTACAAGAAAAGGGAAACATTTCAAGAAGCATGAAAAGTGGGGCTGGGACTGACGAGATATATAGTCCATCTTTGAAATGGTACTCCGACATGGATTACATCATGATAAATTGCAATTTTGTGGAAAAAATACTCTGTCTAACCTGGTGAGTTAACCTTAACAATAAAAACAAATACAGGAAATCAATATCGTTTTGCAAATTATTTGTAAAAAAAAATATTTTCACTACCTTCTGTTGTTTAATTATTTACATTAAACATGCTATGTGCTAAAAATCTTTTCTCACGCGGGGCGGAATGGGGCACTTAGTGAATAATACTATATTAAACAGAGAATTTAGGTATAAAGAAAAATTTTAGGACAAAAAAGTTATCTTTGACATTTATTTTACATAACACACTTTGGTAATACACCGTATTTACAATTGAAAAAAATATATAAGTTTTTGAAAATAAATTGCTCAACACCCCGTCTCGCCCCACACACGGGGCGAAACGGGGTTGGGTCTTAAAACTTGGGGGGGGGGGGGGCGAAACGGGGAACCAATTCACTGAGTAGTCAATTTCTTAACATAAACTCGACAAATAATGTTCGATCAATGTCTTTATTCATTTTTTTTAACATTGTCTTGACAAAATTCACAGATGTGGACTTCTTCATCGACTTCACTATCAACCCCATTCCGCCCCTGCCCCATTCCGCCTCCAATGCATTCTTTGAGGTTACCCATACTACGGGTTAACTGTAATTCAATATTTAAATACATTAAAATGTTCTTAAAGGCATAAGCTACAATATTAAATACTAATAACATTGATTATTAATTGTTTGATGTTACTTAGGGTAGATGTAATATCACAAAATGTTGTGAGGAGTTCATTAAAAACTGAAAAACTTGCATATTTCAAAAAAACAGTGGGACAAAATGGCCGAAACCAGTTCTAGGCAGTTTGCACAGGAAAGCTCAAGTAGTTACACGATCACCCACTAGGTTGCAACAACACCTGCGAGATGAAAAATAAGCATTATCCCGTTCCGCCCCACTACCCCGTTCTGCCCCGCCTTCCCCTAAGTAAAAAGTTTGAGGAAACATTATTCCCTTGATAAGGTAAATTGGAAACTTTAATTTTTAAACATATACAATAATAAAATAATGTTTAAGTTATAATGTCATAAGGAATTGTGTTTACTCAAAACATTAATGTCAATACTGTTTAAATGATGTACAATGATTATCAAACAGAGTTTTGAAACATAGCCATTTTTCATGGGAAAGAGAAGTTTCCGTGTGACAAAACAATAACAATACAGTGTGTCCGGATATTATAGTAAAATATCTTAGTATATTATTGTATAGATAAATATAGGGCCAAAAGTTTATAAGAACATGTAGATGTTAAAGTGGCTTGTTTTCCGTCTGTGTGTCAGTTTGTGTTTGGTACATATTTATTTATATCTCATAAATCTATTAACGTATAACTTAAAAATTGGTACATAAATGACCACTATTAAAAATATTTTTTTCAGAAGTATTAAATTTCTACTCTGTACCATTTGAGAATGGCGACAGTATATAGTTTTTAAAGGTAAATAACGTAAAAACCGTAAATTTTAAATTAATTTGGGATAAAAACAGGGGCATTATTTAATATAATTAACACCAATATTAACATTATGATGATCGGATTATTAATAACGGAGATATTGTAACTTTTCTGAATGAAAATATGGTTCTTAAGTACGTACTCTATGATATTTGCATGTTCTTAATCGGAAAGTTTACAATTTTTCAGTTGTTAATGGTCCAGCGATTGTAATCTTAATACCAGTGTTAATTAAATTAAATTTTGCATTTTTTTGTATATTTTTTCTTAAAACTACATATTGTCCATCTCCAGCTTGCTCAACACCTTGCAGTATGATCAGAGGCTGGTCTGTATTTGCGTCCATCACGGTATTTCTAATTTCACCAGCTCTTTTTGAGCTGCTGCTTCGATATGCCTTTTTCTATCTTTTGTAAGGACCTGCTGGATTTCTAGATTGGCATCTATGACCTATTCTGTTAGTTTTCTGAGCTGCATGGTAACATGCCGCCCAATAACATCACATTTGTCCTCTTTGTCACCACCCTTGCCTACAGGATTTTCTAAATGAAATTAAATATTGTTAATTTATTTTAACTTAATTAGAAGTTATATTTCAAAAAGGATATAATAGGACTGGGGCAAAGAGTTAAGAGATTAACGGTTTAATTGATCATAATTAAAGCACTGTATTTAAAACAACTGATGGGTAAACGTCCTCAGTAAATCCGCCATTCACTGATAAGTCGACAAATTACAACAAATCTCTGTTGATTTCGATCTTTAAAAAACATAGATTAATTTATTTACCATCCACACTTTTAACATGTATACAATCTCAAGATAAAATACCTCCGTGTTGCAGCAGAACTGCAAACTTAGCGAATTTCAAATGGAGAAAAAATTTTCCCATCTGACATGCGAGATATTACATGTTTATTTAAGATCCAAACATGGGGAATGAGTATGCAGGTTTTCTGAGTCACGTGTGTTAAAACTGGGTGGTTTTATTTCATTATAGAGGGTATTGATAAAAAAACCTTCAGGACTTCGGGATTTGGTTACTTACATCAAAAATAAGAAAAAAGTTCCTATAATTATGGGTCCTAAAATGCTCGGTTATCCGTCTGTCGGTCTGTATATGTTTTAACATGATTTTACATAAATTTGGAACTACCAAAGACATCAACTTAAAACTTGGTACGTATATGCTGACTAATAGGACCTATTTTGATGCGGAGTATCAAGTTTCTACTTTGTACCATTTCAAAATGGCAGCCATTTTTATATTTTAAACCTTAGTATCTGGAAAACCGCAAATTTGACAAGCATTGTACAGGAGACAAGAAAGTTGAGCAATTTTGTTTCCTACAAAAGCATATAAAGATTATGAAGATTGAACTACTATCAACGGAGTTATTGTAATTTTTAAATAGAATACATGCTTGTTTATGGCAGTTAGTAAATATTCGCATTATTCTGTCAGAAAAATTGCAACAACTCCGTTAATTGTTGTCCGATCGTAATAATCTTTGTATGGTTATGTAGGAAATAAAATTGCGCAACTTTTTTGTCTCTTGTGCAATTTTTTTAAATTTACGGTTTTTAAGATATTAAATTTTAAAATATAAAAATGGCTACCATTTTGAAATAGTACAAGGTAGAATCTTGATACTCCGCATCAAAATAGTTCCTATTAGTCAGCATATACGTACCAGGTTTGAAGTTGATGTCTTTAGTAGTTCCAAAGTTATGCAAAATCATGTTTAAAACACACAGATGGACAGACGGATAACCGAGCATTTTAGAACCCATGTTTATAGGAACCTTTTTCTTACTTTTGATGTAATCAACCATATCCAGAAGTCCTGATAGGTTTTTTATCAACACCCTGTATAGTAGATCTAAACTAGAAGAAACCATTTTTACTAAGAAAAATACAATTTATCGAATTTTTATTGGCGCCATTTAATTCAGCTCAAAAAAACAAACAATTTAGTCTTTTTAATCACTGCTCTATGTCCATTGGTTACCCAGATATCGAAAGTGGTAAACACAGTACGCTGTCCCAATGTTAACCTTATGGGAAATAAGTAAAAATCTATATCTCGGTCATTTCTCAACATATGTTGATAAAACTTGGTAAATGGCTTCATCTAGTTCAGATCTACTAAAAATCGAATTAAAACCACCCAGTTTTAATATACCTGTAGCAGCAAACCTACATAGTCATTCCCCATGTTATTCTTATGGAGCTTACCAAAACATGTCAAATCTCGCTGTTGGATTGAAATATGTTGTTTTGCATTTGAAATTCGCTGAGTATGCAGGTCTGCTGCAACGGTATTATTATATATATATATATATATATATATATATATATATATATATATATATATATATATATATATATGTATGTGTGTGTGTGTGTGTGTGTGTGTGTGTGTGTGTGTGTCTGTTAGCACGATAGCGGCCGTAAAAATGGTCCAATCTTAATGGAAATTGGTACAGACGTGTAAAGGGGTAATCACTCGGACGAGTTCGTGAACCAGCCCGATCGGATCACCGGAAGGGGGGGTAAAGGGGGTTAAACCCCCCAAAAATGGGTTTTTTGAGTTTTTTACATAGAAAAATAAAATTAAACGAATTTTTGTTGGCACCATTGAATTCAGCTCAAAAAAACAAACAATTTAGTATTTTGAATCACTGTTCTATGTCCATTAGTTACCGAGATATTGAAAGTGGTAAACACAGTACGTTGTCGCAATGTTAACCTTATGGGAAATAAGTAAAATTCTATATCTCCGTTATTTTTCAACATATCTTGATAAAACTTGGTAAATAGCTTCTTCTAGTTCAGATCTACTAAATATTGAGTTAAAACCACCCAGTTTTAATATACATAAGCAGCAAACCTGCATACTCACTCCCCATATTATTCTTATGGAGCTTACCAAAACATGTCAAATCTCGCTATGTTGGACTGAAATATGTTGTTTTGCATTTGAAATTCGCTGAGTATGCAGGTCTGCTGCAACGGGGGTATTAATATCTCTGAACCAATAGACATAGAGCATTGATTCAAAATATTAAAATTACTAAATTGTTTGTTTTTTTAGGTGAATTCATTGGTGGTAAATACAATTGGGTTATTTTAGTGAATTTCCTTAAAGGAATAAGCTATTATCGTAGGTCTCATGGTAAGACGTAAGCCCAAGACCACGTTAACTTTTCATTTTGGGGCCCCCAGAAGCAAAAAACACTATTCGTTCGAACTATATATGTCTTTTAATACGATAGCGGCCGTCAATATGGTTCGATCTTAATGAAATTAGGTACAGACGTGTAAAGTGGTAATCACTCGGACGAGTTCGTAAACCAGCATGATCGGCCCACCGGAAGGGGGGGGGGTAAAGGGGGTAAACCCCCAAAAATGTTTATTTTTAATTTTTTTACATAGGAAAATCAAAATAATCCAATTCTTGTTGCCACCATTGAATTCTGCTCAAAAAACAAACAATTTAGTATTTTGAATCACTGTTATTGTTAGTAGGGGGTCTGGGGGCTCCCATCCTGAGGAGGAGCGGTGGAGCGTGACGTCACAGGTCACGTGCCCCCCCCTCCCCCGAGACCACCCACGACGATCTCATTAATTATGCAAAAACTAATGAGTAATTAATATAAAAATAATAATGGGTAATATAATAATGGGTAATTAATATAAAAATTAGGTAATTAATATGCAAATTAGGTAATTAATATGCAAATTAGGTAATTAATATGCAAATTAGGTAATTAATATGTAAATTAGGTAATTAATATGCAAATTAGGTAATTAATATGCAAATGAGCTAATTAATATGCAAATGAATGACGTCAGCCCCCCCCCCTATTGTGCAATAACTATCTTTGATGTTGGGAGTCATTCTCAGTTTGACACGGGTTGACAAGGCTTTTAAGAGAAGAAAGGCGGTATGTTGGTTGTAAAGGAAGGGTGTTATTGTGTCGTGACATTGACGAGGGTTGAATAGGAACATTTGTGTCCCATTAAGTCCTGAATGACGGCTATTATCGCAAACTGACACGGGTTGACAAGGCTTTTAAGAGGAGAAAGGCGGTATGTTGATTGTAAAGGAAGGGTGTTATTGTGTTGTGACATTGACGAGGATTGAATAGGAACATTCGTGTCTCATTAAGTCGTGAATGACGGCTATTATCGCGAACAATAAGCTTCTAGGAGGATCTAGAAAGATCTGGAAGGAACCTTTTCGAACATATAACAATAAGGAACGACGCATTAGTTCTCGGAATTGTCGGTTTCGCTCCCCACCCTTGTGGTGCACCGCTCTACCTTCAGTTTGGTTTGGGAGCTTGTCGACGACGGTCAAAAACTCATGGACTGCTGGGACAACGCTATCAGCGACGAGGTGTTGGTTCAAGCCTGCGTCGAAGCTGAGAGGATGGAGGTGGACGATCATCATCCGCTAAACTACAATTGGATAAACTGGAAGAATGAAGAGCCTATTTTCCCACCGGAATATTCAGACCTCGACTGTCGGTACTACATCCCGACATTGGAGGGTAAACTACACACCTTGAAATCCGAGATAATGCGGCGGAGCGAACTCATCCATTCTGTCTGGCAGTCAGCACCAACGGACGATAATCTGGATGACTATTTCCGAGACATGAACTACCTCGACTTCGACTACCACATCGAGTATGAAGAAACCTGGCTACCCATTGAAGCTGAACAACAGTATTTCAACCAGGTTTTGGAGTATTACTTCCCCGACGTCTATCACTTCTACAGACCCCGGCCACTCTGGTGGTGGCCAAAGGGGAACTATATGGAATGGCTTTGAAAATTCAACGAAGAACAAAATAATAAATAAAACATAATTTCACCTTTTTTATCCTTTACCTCCATCCTTTCAGCGATAAAAACGGCCTTTCTAAAGGCCACCCTAAACTTTTAGTTAGAATCAAATTGAAATACCATACACCCGCGCACGCTCGATTTCTTTCCACCTATGACGTCATCAGTGACGTCATCCCTTCCAGTTCTCCCTCGAACTTTCTAGAAACATCTAGATTCATTCGACCATGACAACCGAATATGCAAGGAAAATCATCGATATATCGTTTCGAAAAATCATTCATATCGAGTACAAACGGAGATGTTTACGTGAAAGAGTACTGATTAATAGCGTGTTATGTGTGGCAAGACATTCGTTTACGAATATTATGCATTGTAGTTCAGAATTACACCGCGAGAATGCACAGGTGCTTGAATACGATTACACGCACCTAGAGGACAGCGCGTAACGTCAGTTGAGTGTGTGCAGTCAGTGCGTGCGGACGTGTTTCGTAAGTATTATGGCGGCTACTATTAATGAAGTGGATGAATCCATTCGTATGCTGATGAAAGAACTTGAAGCGATGAATCAGTCAAGTGTCGGTGATGGTGAAAACGATAATGCGGTATATTTTCCATTACAACAACAACAAGAACAAGATAAGCATCGAGTTTCAAGAAAAAAGAAATCGAATGACGTAAGTGTACAAACCGACAACAGTACTTCCAATACAATAGAAGGCGGATGGATTGTGAGACTGACAAACGATTCACCAGCAATTACTTGGATCGATTGTGGGTTTCAATATTCAGTACAGAATCCGGATAATTGTGGGAAAATGTTACTGAAATTACATGTATACGATGGAGGAGTTCCGACATACACATGCGGTATTTATTTCAACCCCGATGATGAGATTAACAACAATTTGAAACCATTATTTTCATATTTACAAAATATGTGTGTTGATGGGAGTACAGGAGCCCCGAAAATTAACGGCTTAACACAAACAATGATGCCGTTAGCGGCTTGGCGTAAACCGTCAGAGCAACAATGTATAATTGTGTCCCAACCGACTCCAGTGAAACGCAAAAGATCATCGTCAACAGCGGTGTGACGAGAAACACGTAGAGACACTCAGTCACGGAACAAAAAGAGACAACAAAAGACCGAGGGTCGGGATTCCAAGAATTAATCACGCACACGTGTGAGAACAAAGAAGGCAGCAGAATGTTCTAGAAACTATTTCACAACAGGGGGAGACGGTTGGCGCCAAAACAACAACAGACCGAGGGTCGAGATTCTAAGAATTAACCACGCACACGTGTGAGAACAAAGAAGGCAGCGGAATGTTCTAGAAACTATTTCACAACAGGGGGAGACGGTTGGCGCCAAAACAATAACAATAGACCGAGGGTCAGAATTCCAGGAATTAGTCACGCACACGTGTGCGAACAAAAGGCGATGGAATGTTCTAGAAACTATTGCACCACAGGGGGACGTTTGGCGCCAAAACTATTTCACAATCCTCCCCCCACCAGCGTCGTCCCCACCACAGGGAGACGTGTAGCGCCAAAACTATTTCACAATCCTTCCCCCACTACCACAACCCCGACCGCCACAGCACCATTCGCTGCTCAGTCCTCGTACCGTGTGGACGTGTTTCGTATTGACTCTCGTGTCTCGAATGCATAATGTCTTCCATACCGGCTGTGCTTAAACAAAGTATGGCTTCGAAAGTGGACTTGAAGTCTTGTTTGAACTCTTGCAAGCCGGGTGTGCCGTACACCAAAATTACCGATCTCCGCGAAGAGTGCCGTTATAAAATTGCACAACTCGAGCGCATCAACACTCAGTACGGTGAGACCATCTTGGCCACGTTGGAGGGACAACTCGGCGAGGACTACTACTTGTACGTCTACCTTCTACGTCGCTACAACGATTCCATCACCGACAGCATGATGGAGCAGTACAACGCCGGCTACGGGGATCGCTTACACTTGGTGAGACGTGCAGCAGCACCCGACAGTAAATATTCTCCATTGGAGTTTGTTTGAAGCAAGAAAGATTCCATTAAAATTCATTTTGTAGCCCCTGAACTGCGAATATGACTAAATATAGGTTACTATACCTTATCTCTCCGTCAGCAGTTCAATTTTCTTGTCAAATTATGTTGACATGTTTCGGTTTTCAAAGAACCCTTCTCAAAACACAGTAGCAGATAACATTCTGTTAATTGTCACAACAGTTAAATTGCACAAAACACATACAGGTACACACTTAGTCAACATAATTACAACATGTCACGTACAACATGTCAACATAATTTGACAAGAAAATTGAACTGCTGACGGAGAGATAAGGTATAGTAACCTATATTTAGTAAAGATTTCATGTTTGTAAAGCAAGAAAAAGAAGATATTCTTTAAAAGATTATAAATTTTGATAGGTTTCGTAAGCAATATATATAGCCTTCTTCATAGCATTAAAACCAGTCTTTTTGTTTCACAAACCCTTACTCCCTCAATTAGTAATAAGAGTGAAGGTAAGTCGGTATTTGTGATCAGTCTTTGCAATAGATCTGAGATGGCAACATCCATTTTCAGCCATAGTAGCCGGACCTTCGGGTTCGGGGAAATCATATTTTGTGTTGAGATTTATCAAGTACTTGAATGTAATGTGTGACACTGTGTTTGACAATATTTTCTAGTATCATAGTCCGGGGATACAACCGGACAGTGATGACATTGATGTAGGGATACAATACAGACAAGGGTTACCGAATATGGAAGATTTTGATGGTACGCCGACATTAGTGATTGTGGACGATATGATGCGTGAGTCATCAGCCACTAGCGGATCTAATATTATAGTAGATCTGTTTACTAAGGGGTTGCATCATAGAAATCTGAGTGTGTTCTTTATAACTCAGAATATTTTCCATCAAGGACGGGGACAAAGAGACATTTCTTTGAACGCACATTATATTGTGCTGTTTAAAAATCCTAGAGACAGGGCTCAGATAAAACATTTAGCTCGTCAGGTGTATCCGGAAAATACCAGGTTTATCGAAGAGGCCTATACAGACGCAACTCGTAGACCACACGGATATTTATTATTGGATTTGAAACAGTCTACACCGGACGAAATGCGGGTATGTACGGGTGTATTGCCCGACGAGAAACAACAGTACGTCTATCAACCGAAAAAGTATAAATAAGTCAGGGTACACGATGACCGAACAGTCACTCGGTCGTTATGTCGCAGTGTGTCAAGAGAGACGTTGCTCTATTGAGGGCGCTGATACACGCTAAGCCGAAAGAACGTAAAGCATTGTTGAAAGCTTTTGATGCCAGTCGTATCAGAACAGTGTGCGAGTGCGCATACAACTTGTTACGCGGTAATATCCGGCTGTCGGATAAGCAAAAACGTCAATTGCGTAAACACAAAAAATCGCTCAGACGTCTGGTGAAGCGTGGAGAGAATTGGTCAAAGAAACGTCGATATCTCGTGCAAAAAGGCGGTGGATTTCTATTACCTTTACTATTGAGTACTGTATTGCAGTCTGTGTTACATAACGTGACTAATTAGAAGGGGAAAAAATGGATAGTTCGAATTTGGAACACTCGAAGAAAATGGTGGTCGTACCACAAGAACTGATCGATCGAATTCGTAATGAGCCGTCAATCACAAATACCGCTGTTGCACAATCAAAAACGTCGACAGCGGCTGCCGGCACTAACAGTTTGGATGCTGAAATGCATAGTATATTACAAGACAAAACGTTGAACGACACGGAGAAATGGAAACAATACCAGCATGTGTTGCAGAGGTTTTTGTATTTTACTTCACAAAAACGTAATCCTATTTCTTTACCGGTGATACAAGAAGCGAACGACGAAGAGGATATCGTGCAAACATTTCCGGGTACATATCAAGTAGACGCACGTAACTTGGTGAGATTCATTAAACGTCATAGTAATGTTATTTCGTGGGATCCGGATGGTACGATTATCGTTTGAAATGCGAGAATACCCGGCTCGAATATTGTCGATGTGTTACACGCGATAGTGCGTGTACGTAGAATGGAAAATGTCCCTACGGGTTGGCACGAAGTTCTAAATGCACTGAACGAAATAAATGTACCGTCCGAGTACGTGAGCAATACGCTAGCTCGTCAGTATATAGGACGTGAACCGTATGCGGAGGAAGGATTAGCAACACCACCACCACCGTCATCGTATCGAGAACGCAGTTCATTATTATTTCGACCAAGAGCATCGTCTACGCCGCACGTTCGTCGCTCACTATTGTTACCGCCGACACCGAGTCCGTCACCGATAGCAAAACGATTGAGATCGAAAACAACGGCGGGTGCAGAGGCAATAGCACCTCAAATAAGATCGCGTAGTAAGCCGACAAAAGGTCGATATATAAGTGAGGCTACTATTCAAAAGTGGGAGCCATTTAACCCGTGGACGTGATGGAAAAAAAGGTGTACTACAATCCCGCTAACCCGGGCTCGTTCGGCGGTATAAGCCCGCTTCATCGAGCGTTACGACCGAAAAAACGTCGCGAAGTAGTCGAATGGTTACGTACACAAGATACGTATACGTTGCACAAACCCGTACGTAAACGCTTCTTACGTAACAGATACGTGATGTACGGACCGAACTAATTGTGGCAAGCCGACTTGAACGATATGCGTGGGCTCAGTTCGCACAATGACGGCTACAATTATCTGCTAACAGTGATCGATGTGTTCAGCAAACGATTGTTTGTCAAACCGTTGAGACGTAAAAGCGGCGAAGAAGTGGCAGCCGCGTTCGAACGGATTTTTAACAGTCCGCACACCGTACCACCGCGGTGTTTACAGACGGACAAAGGAACAGAGTTTATAGGCGAGAAAGTGAACCGCGTGTTCAGAGATTACAATGTAAAATATGTGACTACGCAAAACCCCGATGTTAAGGCAGCCGTAGTGGAACGAGTGAACCGTACATTGAAAACACGTATGTGGCGTTATTTGACGTATAAAAACACGTACAGATATATCGACGTATTGGACAAATTAGTCGACGCCTATAATAACAGTGTGCATAAAAGTCTGGGTGGTAGACTACGTCCTGTCGACGTGGCGAAAGGAGACAAAAGAACGGTGTATCGAGTGTGGCGTCACATGTACAAACCGAATACACTACCGAAACGAAGAAAACCCAGATTAAATTCGGGTGACACGGTACGTATCGCTAAGGAAAAAGGCACATTCGCCAAAGGCTACGAGACGAATTGGAGTAAGGAATTGTTCACAGTCGATCGACAGTACGGTGCATTTCCACTACCATTGTATATATTGAAGGATTTGAACGGTAAACCGATAGTCGGTCGTTTTTACGAGCACGAACTGCAAAAGGTCACGATAGGCCCGAATCGATTGTACCAGATCGATAAAATACTCGATACTAAAGGTCGAGGTCGCAGTAAGCGATACTTCATCAAGTGAGAAGGTTACGGAGAGGAATTCAATTCGTGGATACCCGCATCCGAAGTGAAACGAATATGAGACATCAACAGTTTTATCTGACACTACCGAGTACTAGTTCGATGAACTATTATCCGAATAATACGTTGACCAATTATCTGACACATTTTCCGTCGACTATCAAACTCAATGACGACGAGTGGGAAGTAGCGCTCGTCGAAGCGCATTATCCGTTTACGTTCGAAACACCGGAGAGTCATATATTTTTCTATACGACACCTGCGGAAGCTACGAAATATATGGAATCGACTATGGACGAAAATGTATACACCGAGACAGTAGTGACAATGGGATTGACGTTAACAGCGATGCGAGTGAAAATAGTCGGCGGTCATTACGAGACCGTTGAATACTTATTGAATACGATAAATTATACACGAGCGATAAACGCATTCAGTATCGAGTTCGTATATAACTCGGAAACAAATTTAGTAAAGCTCGACTTGACACAAGCGGTAGATAACTCGCATACCGTCGTCAATATGGTACTGAGTCCGACTTTAGCGTTACAATTGGGTTATTTACCGGATAGTAATTTGTCGACAACACCGTTCGCTAAACGCTCACCGAACATCAAGCTAGCATTTCCAGCCGAGTTGTACGTGTATTGCGACTTGGTCGAACCGCAATACGTCGGTGATACGGTGGCACCGCTGTTGAAAATCGTCAATGTCGACACGTCCGACTACACGTTCGGCGTACAGAAAGTCGTAAATTTCACCGATCCGCACTACATGCCGATTATAAAAAGCTCGTTCGAGAGCGCGGAAATAGATATAAGGGACAGCAAGGGTCGTCACGTGCCATTCCAGTTCGGCACTACGTGCATGAAACTACATCTACGACAACGACGAAGAGCAACAACAACATCGTCATGAATACGAACGATCCCTACCTCAGATACTACCGCAATCAACAAGTGGGCGGCGGCGGTATTACATCGGTGTACAGAGGTGCGGCGTATCAACGCGGTAACGGTATCGGTAGTTTTCTCGGCGGACTCGTACGCACGGTGATGCCGCTACTAAGGTCCGGTGCGAGTGCTGTGGGCAAGGAGGCGTCACGTTCGGGCGTCAGTTTTCTCGGCGACATAGCCGGCGGCACCGCGGACCCGCGGACCACGGCCGGCGAACGCCTCAAACAATTCACCGGCGCGCTGAAACGACGCGCCGACGACAAAATCGAACGCGTACTTCGCGGCGGCGGTGGCGGCGGCGGCGGCGGCGGCGGCGGCAGCGGCTATAAGAAGCGACGTATCACGCGTGTCACACCGCAGTCTTTGACGAAACTCCTTCGAGCACGGACGTCCGCTCCGGCGAAAAAGCGTAAACGACACGCGCGTAAATCAACGATAAAACGAAAGACGAAACGATCGTCGACGAAGCGTCGAGTACATAAGAAAAAGAAGGTGACTAGAAGACGACGACAACGACAAATCGATATTTTCTCTTAAGCAGTAGCAGCAGCGGCGAAAATGTCGTTCATACACCAGAAATCATGCGAATGTACAAAGACGGAATTGGATTTATTTTCATTACCGCCGACACAGACCAGTATCGACAGTGGTAAATAGGTACAGTACAAACCGATTTCGTCATTAACGGACGATTCGCCTATCGAATTCGTCATACCCGGTCACGGTTACGAGTATACGGATTTAGCGCACACCTTACTACACGTACAAGCCACTATAGTCATAGAAGACGGGACGAAATTCGTAGCCGGCGATGCTATCAAAGAATTCGGCCCGGTCAACAATTGGTTACATTCATTATTCAGTCAAGTGGATTTACACTTGAACAATAAACTGGTGTCACCGCAAAACAACACTTACGCCTACCGTGCGTTTTTGGAAAACCTGTTGAACTACGGCACGGACGCGAAAGAGTCACACTTATGCAGTGTATTATTCTACAAAGACAACTATAAACATATGGATAATTGTGAAGAAGAAAACGAAGGACTCAATCATCGACGGTACCTGATTCAACAGAGTCATAATGCGGACATGATCGGACATCTGCATATCGATTTATGCAATCAAGAAAAGTTCTTGTTGAACGGTGTTGAGATGCGTTAACGTCTGATCAGATCGAGAAACTCATTCGCTATCATGTCAAAACCCGCGACCACTTATAAAGTACACATCAAAGAGGCGAATCTGTTTGTACGTCGATGTAAAATCAATCCGAGCGTGTTGTTGGCTCATATTAAAACGCTCGAGACCGGTACCGCTAAGTATCCGATCACACATGTCGAAGTGAAATCCATCACACTGCCCAGTGGTAATCAGAGCAAAACATTGGACAGCGTATACTTGGGCCAGCTTCCGAAACGTGTTTTTGTCGATATGGTCACTAATCAAGCGTTCAACGATGACTACAAGAAGAATCCGTTCAATTTCCAACATTTCAAGATGAACTATTTAGCGTTGTATTTGGACGGTGAACAAGTGCCGATGAAAGCGTTACAGCCCGTGTTCAACGACAACACGGATGACGCCTATGTACTCGCTTATCACACACCGTTCAGCGGTACCGGAATACATTTCGACAATATCGGTAACGATATCACTAGATACGATTTCGAAAAAGGTTATTGTCTGATGGCGTTCGATTTGACACCGGACTTGAGCGCTAACGAGTCCAGTCATTGGAATTTGGTACGTAACGGTAATCTACGTATCGAGGTCGGGTTCAAAGAGGCTCTGGCCGAATCCGTCAATATGATCGTCTATGCGGAACTGGACAACGTCATCGAGATCGATCGACAACGTAACGTGTCGGTGGATTTCGGCAGTTAAAAAGCTCAGTACGTCGGTGACCGTGAACGAGTAAACATGGATTGTACACCGCAGCGCGCAGCATAAATTGATCCGCTCGTCTGTCGTCTTGGATTTACAATGTTTCAAAGACAACAGCAACGATTTCATAGTGAAAGAAGCCAGCGTTATAGACGTGTGTACCGGTACACTATTATTGCACCACATCGCACGTCCACCGTTCGATCGTGATTTTCTATCCGAAGAGAAACTTCGAGAAAGCTACTGGTTGACTAAACACTGTCACGGTATCGATTGGAATCACGGTGATATACCGTACCACGTGATGATGGACAAACTACGTACATGTCTCAACAGTCAATCCGTAGTCTACGTAAAAGGATCGGAAAAGAAACAATACGCCACGAAACATCTTATCATAAACAATGGTAAAGTACTGGTTGTGGATTTGGCAGATATCGGATGCGGATCGTTGGCCACCATCGGAAATCTACTATCCACCAACGCGCTACGTTGTGGTCAACAAAAAAGCGTACAACACCGTTGTGAATTTAGCAACTGTATGCTGCTACGTGGTTGGTTACTGTTGACAGCCAAAGAACCACATTGCGGATCGTGTTATTGTTGTTGTCCTCGTCACAAAATTAGATCGTCGGTATTCAGCAGCTCTGACCTACCCGTCATCCCCGAACTGTGAACACAATCGTGTTCAGACATGTAGCCGCAGAACAATAGGTCGAGGGTCCGAATTCCGAGAATTAATTAGTCACGCACACGTGTTACAACAAAAGACCGAGGGTTCGAATTCCGAGAACCGACCGCGTACACGTGTGACAACAAAAGGTGATGGAATGTTCCGGAAACAATAGAGGGACGTTTGGCTCCAAACCATGAACACCACAGCCAAAAGGAAACATTTAGCAAAGCTGAAAAACATACATGTCGGAGTGTTTGCATCAGACTGTCTACCCACATATATCGCTCCGTCGACTGCGTTAGTCGTCAACACCGAACCGCATACACAGAGCGGTGAACACTGGGTAGTATTCTACAGAGACAGTGAAGAAAGACAATTCAACAACAATACACAAATTATCGAATATTTCGACAGTTTCGGCCGACCTCCATATCAAGCCGACTTCCAACGTTTTCTGAGACGTAATATCAATTCACGTCTCTTGCGTTACATCCACAAAAAGTATCGACTACAAGGCTTGGATACTTCGGTTTGCGGCCAATATTGTCTCATTACCTGTGCTGCCGCACCAACTACGACGTGTCGATGAATGATTTCGTCCAACTCTTCGGTGACTACACTGCTGAGAACGACACGCTGGTCCGGATGCTCTTCACAAGATTTTACTTACCTTCTTCTTCTACTTGATTTATTTTTATGTTTGAAAATAATGTTTATAGCTATAAACACATTATTGGAAGATGTATGGATTTTTTGAAAAATAAAAAGTTATATTTTTAATTATACTTTCTTGTTTTCATTTCTACCCTTTATCCTTTTAGTTTAAGTAATTATTTAAATCCAGAGATTATAGGAACTCTGGATTTCTTTTAAGATAATAACACACAGGGGGTGGGGGAATAAATATCAACACATGTAAATAAATAACATGTTTTATTTTCAATATCAATATCTACTCACAATCAATATCTACTTACAATCAAAAAATAAATATTTATACAATTAAATTTTTTACTAATATTTACTATAAAAATTTGTTACTAATATTTGACTAGAAGAAAAAGTATTTACAATGAAAAAATTATTCCTAAATGGTAAATAATAGTATTAATTTTTTAAATACTAGAAAAAAAATCAATTTGTTCCTAAGTAGAATTGGTTCCTAAATGGCCCACCACGATGAATTTTGAGTGCGATGGGCTCTCATGCACCGACGTCACCGCAAACTGTACTGCATATCCGTTGCTGGATACCTTCTGTGACAGTGTTGGTGGGCGAACAAAGTCACTCTGCGGTAGAAGGTCCAGGTTGTGGGGACAACAGAGGTGGTAACTCAGGGAACGATAGCGGCATTTCTTCGTCCAGCGGTGCACGTGGGGCGATGGCGTAATGCCCCCACGGTAATGTGCTGACGCCGTCATCGCACACATAGCGTTTGTCGTCATACGGTGCCAGCGAGCGCTTCATCACCATTATAGTGTATATGTAGTGGCGTCTACTTATGAAGCGCTCATTCTCCGTGTACTTGACCACGTGATCTTGTAGACTTCGACGGTATTCGTCTACGGTCAAGTCACGTTGCACCACTGCGCGATTCACTCCCTTAGCTTTCTTGATGGGTGGCGGCTCGTAGTCCTGACCGCTGCCGCTATCGCTGATGCGCAGAAACGATATGCAATACAGTTTGGCCATAAGTCCGATGAACTCCGTCATGACATGACCACCAGCTTCGTCTTTGAATTTCCCCAGGGCTCTAGCGTTATCTTTGCTGTAGCAGATATGCCCTGGGGGGTAGTTGCTGGTGTCGAAGTCATCGATGTGCTGCAGCATGTCCCTGTAGGCGTTCGCAGTACGGATCATGTAAACGATACCGCCTGTGTCCATGTAGGCCATTCGTATGTTTGCAAGTCCGTACCGCTCAACCATCAGGTAGTGAAAGCGGTACATCCACCACTTTGAATGGTCCAAAACGCACATACCCACATAAACGGGTTTGTCCAACACCACGCGCACCTTAGCCATATTAAGCAGTGTCAAAGTCTTGTCCAACCACACTCGGTCGCTAAAATTAGACTTTGACACATACTTAATATATTTACGGTGGTTGGTGCAGATCTTCACGTTTTTGTGTTTACGTACGTTTTGAAGACTCATACCGTACACCGCGTTGACCCTGAGCTTGAAGAGCTACACCTCGAACTTGTTTTTGGCCAACTGGCGGAGTGTGGTATTTAGAGTAACGTACGACTTTAACCACGTGGACTGATTGAAATGCAGCACGCGATGAACATGACAGATACGCAATCCGTTCTCCAACGCTTGCTGTAGATAGCGAAAGTGGATTACGTACCTGGTCTTGTCAGTGAGGGTGGCCATCAGTTTTGCGGATTTTCCAACTCCGCTATGGAGGCGAACGTTCTGGTCCAATGGCAGTTGGTCGGACGGTGCCTTGACCACTTCTGGGCAGAATGGCAAGTCTTGGTGTTTGTCATCGAGGACGGGGTCTCGGGGGTATTCTAAATCCACCTCCAAGACATAACCTTCCTCGCCGTCTACCGCCATACTCTTGATGTTTTCAACCAGATCGGCGATTTCTGTGTCGGACAGCCACTCGAAGCCTCCGTACGGTAGTGGCTCGGACATTGCCCATCCGTACAAGTTGTTTGCGTCGAAGTACATGAGGAAAGTGTCGTTATCGTTCTCCTGTTCGCTGTTCCTCGTGTACTTGTTGTCCGCTACAACATGGCGGGTGACGCATTGGCAAAGTCCGCCTCGAATACCCTTCTCGAAAAACAGGTACTGATCTACATCCTGTAGGGTATCGAGGGTCACGCCGGTTGTTTTCAGCATAACGTCCCACGCGTACGACGGGAGAGTGATGTAGTGTGCCGGGTCCAAGTTATAATGTTCTTGGCACATCGCCCGGAAACCCTCGAAGATATCGGCCAGCAGTAGGACATCAGTCGTCAGATAGATGTTGGAATAGTCTTCGAGGGTAGTACAGCCAAATCTCTCCCATACTCTTTGAGCTTTGACGTAATCTTCCGCTGATACGCTCGCCTCGAAAGCTTCGACAGGGTGAAGGGTGTTCTCTTGCAATACCTCCAACGATGTGATGTGTTTGTAGGGGAACACGCCTTTCCTCCGAAGCAGTTGGAATTCCTCTGGGTCGGTAAAACGGGCTCGCAAGACCTTTAGACGCTCTTCGGGCAGGAGTGAAGCGAGCGTCGCCAACGACTTCGCCAAGAAGCGGTACGAGTCCACGAAACGCACTCGTAGCCTGTTGTGACGGCCTGCGTTCGGGTACTCGAACCGTTTCGTAAAGGAAATGTATTTCTCTTCGTTGTTGGCGAGCACGTCTACATCTCCTTTGTCAATTTTCAATGCCCGCACAATGAAATGAGCGTCGTAATTACTCAAATTGTGGAGGTACACGTTCACCGTATCCTGCTCTTTGTACTGCAAATTGCATAACTGGTGAGCGGCACCTCGATACCTGTACGGTGGTGAGTGTTGGTGGTCGCGGACCTTGATGTCGGTCGGGGTGAAGTCCTTCCTACAGATGTAGCACGTCGCCGCAGTCTGGAACTCCGCCTCCTCCGCTGCCGTAAGGTTTGGGCGATTCCCGGGTCGTCGTCGTCCATAGAGGATTTCCCAGATTGTGTTGATGTCCTTACGGAGCGTCGCCATGAAGTGTTGGGCCGCGCTCTCACCACTGTACAGGCGAAATTTAGAAAAGGTCTTGCTAGTGGGGATGTCTCCATCGTCGACGTCACCATCGTCATCATCCCTGTGGTCGTCTCAGATGTAGTAGGCGTACGAATAAGGGACATGTACGTTTCGGGTGGTGACATGAGCTGATGAGGGCGAATCTCCGTGGTGGCGGTGGTGGGGGAGCCCGGGTCTCGAGGTTGCCGGGTCCCAGGCTGGAGGGGCCACTGTTGGGGTGGGGTTGAGTGGCCGTTCACCATCGTACGGTACCAGCATACTTTCAAAGTCCGCATAGATGGTAAAACGGCTGCGTTGGGTCCGTTCGAAATGGCTAAACCTAATTTTCTTGTCCTTTGAAATGTCTGTACGGAGCGGTGCGTGTTCGTAACAGTACTCTTTGTGTTGTTTGAGTCTGTCCGCACCGCTCAGGTTCAGCTTTGTAGGCTGGTTGTTAAAGAAGGCAAAGCACCTTTTACAGATGTAAATTCTCTCTTTGTGTTTTGTCAACTGAGATTTTACCAGCCTTTCGAAATCCAGAATGTAAGCAAAGTGACATCTCCCTACATCGGTTAAGTAAAGCAGGTCGAAATGGTTTTCGAGTTTCTGCTTAGCGACTCGCAGGGGGTACACGAAATATTTGTGTATGTAATAGCCTGAGCATTCGTCCAATATCTTCTCCAGCTCCAGGCCATATACATTGACACTTACCCCCCGGTTCATCTCCTCGAACTTACCGATTTTGTCCAGCCTCACCGGAAACTCGAGACCTGAAAAGTCTAAATTAGCGCGTGCACGAAGGTCAGGGGTGAATTCTGCCGCCGTTAATCTATTGTGAATCCTGAAGTTGATGTATTTGGTGAGGACGGCGTACATGAAACATCGCTCGTCCTCGTTGATAACATTAATTACGGCTTTTTTGTTGTCTATGGGAGGCGGTAGCGCGATGTAGGAGCCACCTTTGAGCGGGCGATAGACATTGACCCTGACCTCCATGTCTAAAACCCGCACAAAGGTCCAGCCAGATCCTTTCATCTCGCACTGCTCTTTTTCGTTGACTAATTTTTGGAAGAAGTCCCCACAGATGTCCTCCATGTCATCAGTATGGAGGACGGGGACGTTTTTGGTTTTGAATGCACGGCGACAGGTTTCTCCGTGCACGTCCTCAAATTCACACTCGACCCAGAGGTTTATTTTGACGGCGGTGACGATTTCTAATACTCGGTGCATGAGAGCAACAATGTCCTCGAAGATGGTCGTCAGGAACTCCGGCAACGTGAGGCCTTCAGAGTCCGGCTCCCGCAGACAATAGGTTTTTAATCGTCCGCGGTAGCCAGACTCGACCTCGACGAAGTGTGACGTCTCCGTTGGCAGGTCACCGGAACTTCGTCCTCGCTGCTGCTGCCGTTGCCTCCGCTTCCTGACGACGTCGATGGGGCGGGGGAGTCCACGACGATGTCCGTGGCAGGCGATGGTGCAGTCCCACTATCGCCCTGGGATCCCCGGTGTAGTCGACGGACATGACGCTCCAGGTTGTCACGTCTCGAGAAACTCCGGCGGCAGTGGGGACACACGAATCCTTAAACAGAACAACACAATATCTATTACTTACCTGATTGATTATTACAATACAATTATAAAAAACAAACATTAGGTATTAAGGAAAATAAAATATTACACATATAATCCGGCTTTATTTACATAAATCATTATTCAATAAATAGTTTAAAATTTTAGAAGAAAATAATTTCCTATGATTATTAGATTTAATAATTCATTATTATTTTACACACCTGTCCGGTCGTCTGGAACGGATGACGGGCCAGGGGTGGGGGAATCTGCAGCGTGACCTGCGATAGGCGAAGCACCTGACAACACAAGATATAATTTTCATTACTTACCTAGTTATTGACACCTTTATTTTTTAAATAATCTCAGTTATTCGAACTCTATTTTCATATTGTAAATTATTGACACTTTTAATTTTTTAACCAAATCAGTTGTCAACATGCGTGTTAATTTACACTTACCCAATAGTTGACAGATATGTTAAATTGAAAATACATCATAGTAAGAATTAGAGATGAAGGAATAATAAACTGTACACACAATAAAAATCCAGCTTTATCTACAGAAGTCTTAAATTTTTACCCACCTATCCGGTCGGCTGCGGCGGATGACGGGCCAGGGGTGGGGGAATCCGCAGCGTGACCTGCGATAGGCGAAGCACCTGACAACACAAGATATAATTTTCATTACTTACCTAGTTATTGACATATTTATATTTGAAATAATCTCTGCTATTCAAACTCTATTTTCATATTGTAAATTATTAACATTTTAACCAATTCACTTATAGACGTGTGTTAATTTACACTAACCCAATAGTTGACAGATATGTTAAATTGAAAATACATCATAGTAAGAATTACAGATGAGAAAAGTCATATTAAATTGAAAATTCATCATAGTAAGATTTAGAGATGAGGAAATAATGAACTGTACACACAATAAGAATACAGCTTTATTTACACAAATCTTAGAATTTTACCGACCTATCCGGTCGGCTGCGGTAGATGACGGGCTAGGGGCGGGGTCTGCCGAAGGGGTCGGGGCGTGGGCCGCGCGCTGGTGACGCAGAAGGTTGTCCCGCCGCTTAAACGTGACAGGACACTGCGGGCACCGGTGGTTCTCCAGCACGCCCTGATGAGCCTTCATGTGTCACCGGAGGTTGAACTTCTCGGTAAAGTCCGCGAAGCAGACCCCGCACACGAAACGGCGTTTGCAATCCATGATAGATCTAAACATCAATATTTAAATTTAATTAACCGTAAGGTAAACTCGTACGTACCGTACAGAAGTCAATAGAAAATAAAAATAAAATAATAATAATCAATTAAAAAAATTAATTAATTAAAAATTAAGAAATCAATTAATTAAAAATTAAAAAAATTAAGTAAAAATTTAAAAAAAAATTAAAAAATTAAGTATAAATTAAAAAAATTAAAAAAAATTTAATTAAAAATTAAAATTCAATTAATTAAAAATAAAAATTTAATTAATTAAAAAAATAAAAATTAATTAATTAAAAATTACAAATTAATTAATAAAAAATTAATTAAAAATTAAAATTAAAATTGAAAATAGATAAAAAATAAAATAATAATAATACTAAAAAAAATTAAAAATAAAAAATTAATAAAAAAATTTAAAGTTAAAAAAATATTTTAGTTCTTTTTAAAACCAAGTTTCTAGTTGTAATATTTACTAACGAAATAATTTTAAAGACAAATTCTAGCCGAACCAAATGCAGTAGTTTCTATTTGAAACATTTACTAACGAAATAATTTTAAAGATAGATTCTAGCAAAACCTAACACAGTTTAAATTTATAAAATATACACACAATATCCAGTGACTAACACACAATATTCAGTGGCTAAGAAAACTTATCACTGGTTGGCGTAGTCACTGGGCTAACACTTTATCCAGTGGATAATAATCCCTATTTTGTAAAATAAATTAGTTTTAAAATACACCTACTTTTAAAAAGTAATTTTTATAAATTGTTAAAACAAAGTTTCTATTTGTAATATTTACTAACAAATCAACTATGAACAAAGATTCTAGCCAAACCTTACACAGTTTAAATTTAAAACCGAAATAATTTTTAAAAAAGTAAAAAGTTATTTTAAAATAATATTTTAGTTCCTTAAAAGTTAAAAGATTTCATTGAAAGACATAACCTATCTCATGAAAGTAAGTGATGGTGCAATCAACTCGCTACTGTAAGTTTTGGTATAAAATAAAGATTTTTTAGCATAAAAATACTAGAAACATGGTTTAATATATTACGTAAATACTTATTACCTATTTACTTACGGTTACACAATTTAATAATCACTTACACGAAATCACAAAGTATTGCCCCACACTAACACGAGGGAGAGCAGAGACGACACGTCTACACAACTCGAACGCCAAACCACTTCTGACCAGAGACGAGCGAGAACGCTGCAGTACCGGCAGTGACGTCTCGGATTCCTGGAATTGTCGCGCAGTTCCTATTGTTCGGTGGGACCAGAAAGTTCTAGAACGTTCTGGAACCTTTTTGTTGCCGTT
Organism: Flexamia atlantica; assembly: GCA_035578135.1. NCBI lineage: Eukaryota > Metazoa > Arthropoda > Insecta > Hemiptera > Cicadellidae > Flexamia > Flexamia atlantica. The sequence goes on from JAQJVK010000007.1 coordinate 25,381,823, forward strand.
AATTGGGGCCATTAAAAGCCTGTCAACAGTGACAAGGGTCGTCAAAGGCATCCGTTTAGAACACGCAGTGCTTTTGTTAAACGTCTCGTTGTTGGCGATAATTGAATACGAGATCCTTCATTCATCAATGTCACGGCACAATAGTTTCCTTTCAGTGTTATGTTCCCGCTAATGGGGTCCCATTTTGATAAGTGCGCAGCAGTCTGCGGCACTCTTTTGTTCAAATAACAACCTGTCAACCCTACATCAAGGGATAATTGGGTCCGTAGTTCTTTTGTTAAACGTTTCGTTGTTGGCTATAGTTGAATACGAAACCAATATCAATACCCCCGCTAATAACAACCTTTGTTTGTGTCGTGTCATTCATCAATGTCACGGCACAATAGTTTCCTTTCAGTGTTATGTTCCCGCTAATGGGGTTTCATTGTGATAAGTGCGCAGCAGTCTGCGGCACCCTTTTGTTCAAATAACAACCTGTCAACCCTTCATCAAGGGATAATTGGGTCCCATTATTGCAAACTCGCAGCCAAGTTCGGCGGTTTTTTGTTCAGTTAATAGCCTGTCGACCCAACATCAAAGGGAACACAATGGGATGACATGTCACCTGTCAATCACCTGTCAATCATCTATCAATTAACCGGGGGGGGGGGTCCGCCTCCCTTTTGTTCCGGGGGGGGGTCGGTGGGGGGGGTCGGGGGGGGGGGGGGGTCGGGGGGGGGCACGTAACCTGTGACGTCACAATCCTCCAATCCTCCTCTGGGTGGGAGCCCCAATACTCCCCTACTTATGTTCATTGGTTACCAAGATATTGAAAGTGGTAAACACAGTACGTTGTCCTAATAACCTTATGGGAAATAAGTAAAATTCTATATCTCGCTTATTTCTCAACATATGTTGATAAAACCTGGTAAATGGCGTCTTCTAGTTCAGATCTATTAAATATTGAATTAAAACCACCCAGTTTTAATGTACCTGCAGCAGCAAACCTGCATACTCATTCCCCATGGTATTCTTATGGATCTTACAAAAACATGTCAAATCTCTCTATGTTGTATTGACATATGTTGATTTGCATTTGAAATTCGCTGAGTATGCAGGTCTACTGCAACGGGGGTGTCTATTTTCATACGTGAAAACACCAATATACCCCATTTTTGAAACACAGAAAAATAGATTTGTTGGAACAACAAAAACATTTTTTGCAGGTTGTATATCTGCAAATGCTTTTTGCTCGGTTTACTAATGTTTTGTTGTTCCAGCAAATCTATATTGTTTTTTCCAACAAAAACATTAGTAAACCAAACAAAAAGCATTTGCAGATATACAACCTGCAAAAGTTTTGTTGTTCCAGCAAATCTATTTTTCTTTGAATCGTTTAAATCCCCTTTATTCTCCCCTTCCAGGGGTCCGATCGGGCTGGTTTACGAACTAGTCCGAGTTTTCACCTATTTACATGTCTGTACCAAATGTCATGTAAATCGGGCCATGTCTACGGCCGCTATCGTGCATGTTAACAGACAGACAGGCATAGCGAGTGCCGCCTATAATGTTCTTTGTGTGCCTATATTGTCTTTGTCGACATAATATATCGATTCAAACGAATGGTGTTTTTCTTTCTTGGGGCCCCAAAACTAAACATTATCATAGTCTCGGGCTTAGGTCTTATCATGAGACCTACGTTAATAGTTAATTCCTTTAAGAAATTTCGCTAATTATTCATTTAACAAAAATCACGAAAATCAACAAAAAAAGTTTACTCACAATTAGTATTAATTGTAATATGTCCATTATCTACGTAACATAATATCCACAATGTTAGTAAACACTAAGAGATAATATTTGATAAGAACCCATCCTTGTTCTCGATAGGGAAATGTTGCATATAGATAACAAATACGAGGCGTAGTGATTGAAGACAAGTTTGTCATTAATTTAAAATTCGCTAAGTATGCAGATCTGCTGAAGCGGGGTCATATTTTTATATATTTACAAGTAAAACATTCCTTGCATTGAAGACCTGTAAAATTTTCCGCCCAAAGTAGGAATGTAAAGTATCTAGTAAATGAAATTCAGAAAATAATCATGTTATGAAATACATTACCTGTGGGGGTCACTGCGATTTGTCGATTTAAATTTTGCAGCTCTTTAACTGCCGCCTGAATCCCCTTAAGTCTGGTTCATTTACGTTGGAGTTTTTTAGATGTCATACATGGATATTCCAGCGATTCAATATTAGAATCAAATTCTTCAAAATTAACTCCAAGTGTTGTGGATGAATCTTGGTAGACCATCTCCTCTACGGGCGTTGGTGTTGGTGTTCTAGATGTACTCGGGTTTTCCTAAAATTGATAAAATAATATATAGGAACCCAGAATTGTTTTCCTGTTATAGTTATTGCTCTAAAAAATAATAATTGAAATAACTTCTCAAACTAACTATAATTATCACCTAATGAACGAAACTCTCCGGCATATTGTGAGCTTTCAATTTAATTAAAGTACAGTATTTCTGCGGTAATTGAGAGCCTATTTAAGGAAATTTTAACCTAGAATTCGAATCCTGTATTAAAAAAAGGAAATGCAGCAATAAATGTAGTACAATTGATGAAAACGTTTCGGGCTGAATTTTTAAATGCTTGATTGGTACATTGCTTATTTTTCATTTTGCCTACATTTTCAAAGACAAATTAGTTCAAAAACAAGTTTCACGACGTTTCGGCCTCTAGAATCTGACCCAATTTACAGGCCGGAAGAATTAAAACTTAACAGGGTTATTAACTCACCGCCAGGAGAACCTGGTCAGGATAAAATATATATGTAAACAAAGAATGGTAAAATCATTAAAAAATAATGACGAAAACAAAACAAGAATAAATTATTCTTTATTTGTTATATTGTGTCCTTGATTTCTTTTTAGCAACAGTGTTTTTCAACTTCAACTCCTTAAAAACCTCTCTGTTTTAGAAATGTTATCCACGTTCTCCTGGCGGTGTGTTAGTAATCTTATTATGTTGTAGTTTTTGTTCCGCCTGAACTAGCGATCAGAATTTAGATCCCTAAAAGTCGTAAAACTTTTATAATTATCTTTAATTGCAAATGTCCTAAAAAATAAAACTCTCAAAATGTATAAAACAATTTTTTCCAGGTTTCTTCTGTCGTCCAACAATGTGGGAATATTATAACAATGTGTGAAGGCATATAAACACATAAATACAAATAACTATGCATTGCATTAATTTTTAGGTTCCGACCAAAGAGAAATGGGAGGAAATTCAATATGGATTCGGGTACAGGTGGAGTTTTCCCTCCTGTTGTGGTGCTGTTGACGGAAAGCACATTTTCATACAAGCCCCGCCCAACAGCAGAAGCTAATTATAAAAATAGACATAGCATCAATTCAATTCAATTCAATTCAATTCAAAATGTCTTTATTCGTTGTTACATACAGTTAACATGAATAGTGTCACAAATATCTAGTAATAATAGTTGTCAAAATATCATAAATTTCAAGTTTAAAGTACCAAATTAAATCAAAGTTATTATAATTAAAGATACAAGATTTTTCCCAGTCGTAATTACATATTATAAAAAAAAAATAATAATAATAATAATAAAGACATTTAATATAAAGACATTGTATATAAAGACATATAGGTCTACCTAATAAAGTTTTTTTTTTTAGAACTAAAAGTGAAGTTTTAATTGAAATGTCTACAACTCATCAAAAGAGTAAGAGCTTTGTTGATGAGGTACTTTTTTAGTTTGTTTTTAAATGGATTGAGATTTCTTTCGGATTTAATCTCTTCCGGGACTTTGTTGTAAAAATTTGATCCTGCAAATTTAGGTTTTTTACGAAATAAATTCAGTCTGTGTGGGCTCATTTCTAGTTCCCCCCTACTTCTGGTGTTATATGCATGAGTCTGCCCTGTTACCTTAATTTGATCCAAATTATTTTTCACAAACAAAACGGTTTCAAAAACATACATACCATACACGGTCATGATATTGAGGGATTTAAAATGATCTTTCACTGAAGTTCTTGGGTCTAGATTTAAAATTGTTCTGATAGCCTTTTTTTGTAATTTCAAGATTGATTTTAAATTTTGGTCTGAGGTTGCTCCATACAGGGAAATACCAAAAGCAATTACTGAATGTATGTATGAGAAATAAATTACTTTGAGTGTATCCTGATCACATAAATGTTTTAGTCTTGCAATCGCATATAAGCCTGATGAAATTTTCAATAGAAGTTTTTGAACATGGTCATTCCATGTGAAGTTTTTGTCAATTTCTAAGCCCAAAAATTTAATAACATCTGCTTTTTCAACACATTTATTATTTAATGAGATTATTGGTTGTAAGGAATTATTAGCTTGACTAGTTTGAAAATGGATAATTTTGACTTCTCGGGATTTAAAAGTAAGTAGTTTGAATTAAAAAATTTGTTTAGCACCTCAAGATCTGAATTTGCAATATTTTCAACCTCTTTTACCGTGGGTGCTGAGATTTTCAAATTTGCGTCGTCAGCATATAGACACAATTTACTAGAACCGCCTAGTGGGGGGAACTCTCTCAAGTAACAGATAAATAACAATGGACCCAGGATGGATCCCTGAGGCACTACATGCTTTATTTCCCTAACTGAAGTTTGGTAAGGAATGGTCAAATTGTTGTTGTTATGGTGAACAATTTCAACATATTGCTTTCTACTGCAAATATATGATTTAAACCAATTTAATTCATTTTTTTGAATACCGAGTGTACTTAATTTTGACAATAATAACTGATGGTTGACGGAATCAAAGGCCTTGCTCAAATCCATGAATAAACCTACGGCTTTATTTTTTTTATCTAAACTATCAATTACAGATTCAATAAAATCAGTAGCTGCGGTTAAAACTCATCCTCATGGCAATCGCCGACCACGATTACAAATTCTCCTATGTCGATGTGGGTGCGTATGGGCGCAATGCAGACGGAGGGGGTTTCCAAAATACAAGCATATATGAACATTTGGAAAATGACACTCTGTTGCCCACTAGAGGATTACTCGTTGGGGACGACGCATTTCCCCTCAAGCCCTACCTCATAAAACCCTTTTATAGAACCTCTGAACATAGGGACGAGAGAATCTTCAAATACCGGCTGAGTAGGGCTCGGAAGGATGTAGAAAATGCCTTTGGCATTATGGCCTCAAGGTTTAGAATTTTTGGCAAACCATGTAACGTGCAGGTGACGACTGTTGAGAAACTAGTCATGGCAGCCTGTATGTTAAATAACTGGCTAAGGGAAACATCCCCTGAAAGTTACACTCCACCAGGCGCCTTTGATTTTGAGGACTTAATCAATGCCACAGTAGTGCAAGGACAGTGGAGGGCTGAGGTCAATGAACTCGCCAGTGTTCGTCGCTCAAGAACCAACAGACCAAAGAGACTGGCGGAAGAACTAAGAAATAGATTTAAGAGCTACTTTGTGGGGGATGGAGCATTTTACTGGCAAGAGGAAATGGTGCCATAAGTTGTGACTAACAAGTGACAACATAAATTCTCATTGGTTTTCATTTAATGTAGCAAAGGTTAATTTTTTAAATCCCATCACTAACAGAGCATTGAGTTTTCTTTAACAAACATTTTATCATGCCTATATCGTTAATGGAAAACATATTACGTTTGATTGGTTCTATTGGGAGCCCTGTAATATGTTACCAAACGTTATATAATATGCTTTTCATGTTTTGAACCTGGGTCCAAACTAAATTGTATTCCGTTTGATATGTCAGATTATATCTAGCTTCAAACATTTTATTAAAATGTTATTGTGATTTGTCCTATAAAGAGATTACAATTTTCAATAAAACAGAAAATATTATTTTTCAGTTATAAATACGTAAGAAAGTTTGGGACCTAAGTTCAGAGGGTATACAGGCTGTCCGGAAATAATGATAAACTATGTTTGTATGTGATTGTATGATTGTAAATAATAAAAATAAGTTTATATAAAGAAACGCCCTAAAGTCATTCGTTTTCCGTCTTGCATATCCAGTTATAACATATTCAGTTATATCTCACGAATCTCTTAACGTATTAACTTAAAAATCGGTACATAAATATGCACTGTTAAGAAATATTTTTTCCGAAGTATAAGTTTCTAGTTTTAGCTATTTATAAATGGCGATGGCATATACTTTTTGAAGCTGATGTTACTTAAAAACCGCAGATTTCCAAGAATGAATGTGAAAGATGTGGACTATTCCATTAATGTTTTTGTTTTATAAACTTTTTTTATGTTTTAAATGTAAAGCGTAACAGTTTATTTTTTAACTTGTACTAGAGCAAAGAAACAGATTTTTTTTGTAGATACCTGTTTAATGCACGTCTGATATCCAATTAATATTCTAGCCGTATAAACGTACGCTCGGTTGTTTATTTGTTTGTTTTATGCTTCCATGACGGCTACATTCATTTACACCGTTGGATTCAGCTTAAAAAACAAAAAAAATTGGTATTTTGAATCATTGCTCTATGTCCATTGGTTACCGAGATGCTGAGTGGGGTAAATACATTACGTTGTTCCAATGTTAACATTATGGGAAATAAGTAAAATTCTATATCTCGCTTATTTCTCAACATATCTGGATAAAACTTGGTTTGTGGCTTCATCTAGATGAGATCTAATGTTTAATAGTCTAACATCACCAATGTTTCCATTTTCGTGGCAGCAAACCTGCATACTCATTCCCCATGTTATTCTTATGGAGCTTACAAAAACATGTCAAATCTCGCTATGTTGGCTTGCACTATACATTCTTTTGCATTTGAAATTCGCTTAGCATGCAGGTCTGCTGCAACGAGGGTATTTAGATACATAGCATATAAATATTGTTGAGTTACAATGTGAGTGGACACAATATTTGGTTATTAATTCTAAAAAAGGTCTTTTTATAAAATATATACATTTTATTCACTATTATTCCATAATCACGCTAAAAATCTCGTTTCATATTTACAACAGAATTCCCAGTAGGACAATTTCAGGAAAAAATTTTGTAATAAATACATTTCTTTTTTGTTCTAATTTTTACGTACCTTCAAACAGTCGCCTAAAGCCTCGCATATCGCATCACATACTTCAGGAATAATCGTGGATATACTTGAGCGAGACACCCTGAACATAAGGGATAGCACCCGATAACCAGGCTTGTTGGAACTTGGAGAAAGTACTTCATTTATTATGATTGTTTTCATTATGTTCTGTATATTATTGTTCTGTTTATTTGTTTTAAGTTATACTTGTTAAGATAGCTGTTTTAGGTTAAGTAAACCTGTAGCTAACCTGTAAATATCAAAATAAATAACTGAATAGATAAATTATTACCAAGTTAAAAAAGCAAATATCCGATCCAATATACTCTTGATACATAAATTTAATACTCCAGTTTCGTCATAACCTCAGAAGGAAGCGAAATGAAAATTGCAACGAAAAGAGTCTGCTGTAAGGAAATATTTTGGACACCACTGGAATCAGAGCAGAGATTGAGGATACCAAATTGTTAATTTGTTCAAGCTGAATTCAATAATGAAAATAATAATGTGATAGCTTTAAAGTGTCTATTTGAAAAATTCAAAAACCCATTTAAAAGGCGTAAATCCGGGAGGTAAATCTCCCCTTTATACCCACTTTGGACGTGTCGATCTGGCTGGTTTACGAACTCGTCCGAGAGAACCTAGTTTTACATGTTTTTACTTAATTTTTGTGAGGGTAAGACCATTTTAACGAGAGTTATGGTGCTAACAGAAACGTAAAAAATAAAAAAAAATTACTTCCCTAAGTAGTGCAATAGTGGGGCTGCTGGCTCACTTCGCATAAATCAAATTTGACAGCTACATCCGGTCTGGTGACGTGATAGGCTGTGACGTAGCTGTGACGTGTAGGGGTTGGCATTTAAAGTTTAAATGCCCGGCTGTGGTGGGCATTTAAAGTTTAAATGTCCGGAAAAGGGTCAAGGTCGGCTGGGGATGTTTTTAAAAAAGATCTTGCATTTTCGGAAAATCCGAAAATGCAAGATTTTTTTGTTTCTTTTTACAAACTGTTTCTTAATTGTTGTTTTGTTGATTTTCGTTTCTATTAAAATATTATATTAAAAATGGAATTGAGAAGTTAACGAAAAAATATCCTGCTACAAAGTATCCAAATAAAGATGCAATTACATAAACATAAACTTTAAAAAATAGTGAATGTTCTTCCTCTTTATCTGTTAGTATTTCCTGAACAAGGTAACCAAAATTGTAACCACATAAAAATGAAAGTAGGCAAATAACAAATTTAGACGGGTTCACAAAAAGTAAGTTGTAAAGTAGCGAATTTCTTTCTTCCTCCATTTTGAATTTTTAGTCGAAACCAATTAATGATAACATTATTGCTTGCGCATCAGAACTAACAGTTGATGAAATTTCATTTACTTGTATACTTGTAGTAGTTTCATTTGTAGTAGGTAATTGTTCGGAAGTTGGTGTAGATGTAGAAGAAACAGTATTATCTTGAAGCTCAGAGTCCATGTGTGCTCGGGTGAAGAGCTGAAGCTTTAATGACGTGTGGTAGCCCTGTCCTACTCTGTGTCAGGAGTTGTTGGTGGTGGGGGGTTGTTAGGTTCATGCACTGAAATGTAGATGGAATCATAACTTTCTGGAGGATGTACTAAAATTTGTTGTATAGGATCCGCATCAATAGTGAAACTTTGCGTTTCAATGCAAAGTCCATCTTTAATAAAAGAAACATATAAAACAGAACTCATGTTTATTTAGATGTTTACTCTGCAAGTCGTACCGGCAAACCGATGTGTTGGTAGTGGCTCAGGGACCTCCCTTGTCATGGCATGTGCTGCACACCTGCCTTCCCCCACCACCACCATGAAAGACTCCTCGCAATTTTTGGATATGTAGTGTTGGTTGTAATGTAGGTGTTGTACGGTCAACATCTCAGTGCTAAACAAATGTTCTTAACATTTAGTTTAAAAATATTTGCAATCAAATATTGTTTTGAAATACTTATTTAACTTTGTACAAGTTACAATATTTTTTAAGATGCTACTTTATTATATTACCTTAATACTTAGTTAAAATATTCAGTTGAAGAAATGCAAACTAAACTACAGTTGCGATTAAATAGAAACATGGTTTTGTTAACATTTGGCTTAAGAAATATTTGCAATAAAATATAGTAAGAAAATTTTTACAACATATTTGAATTAATATGTTTACAAACCAACGAGACCACGTGGGCCAGGTTTATATTGCTGGTGACCTCGCACGCTTTCGCTTGCTGCCGACCAGTTAATCAATACAAGTGTCGACCTTGTTGCGGGCTTGTCGAGCTCTGACATGCGGGCGACCAGTTGGTAATCAATAGAAGTCGTCGTCCTTGTTACATCACCTGGCACACCAGGTGCTCAAGTTATTGATTGATTAACACACTCTACACTCGGCAAGTTATTCTTTCCTTTGCCACTGACCTAACAACACCTACTTCAATTTCAATATGAACCGCTCGGAGTACACCAAGATTTGGTATAACTGGTTTTCCTATCTTCAACTGCTAGGGGTACGAATTATTCAATCGAATAACAATCGTGATTGGTATGATGTTACAACCACTATTGCTCGAAAACCTTTTCAGCAAGTTGGAAAGAACATTCTTACCGGCACCAAAATTACCACTGAACCACCTCTTTCACCTATATCTTCAAACGTACCCCAGCAAAAATTTCATCTAAAAAGACTGAAACCTAACCGAAAATATGAAATCTTTAGACATTTTTCTTCTATTATTTACATTTTTAACTCAGAAAAAACCAAAATTTATGTCATTGAGCTACCAAAAAATATTCCTATTCCCCTTAACTCTAGACACTTAAAAATAATAAAGACAGGTGCCAAGGTGAAAATAAATTTTACCGAGTAAAACCTTTTATCCTTTCCCACCTCCAAAGTCCACTCTGGTGGCAAAAAACGGTCCTTCTAAGGGCCAACATAAGATTTTTATATTTGGGCTTTCGCTAAAGCCTCAACCGGGGTTGCGGTTGAAGTGGTAAAAGGGGGGGGTTCTCCGTTATGTCCCACCGGGGGGGGGGAAGACGATCTCGTCGCCGTTCAACTTTGGAGCTGCGTCGACGTACACGGTGGCAGCGGACATAACAAAAATGCTCCAAATCTATCGTGCGGGTACTCAAATTAAGCGAAATTAAAAGACAAACAAAAAAGGGCCAGTAACATTTTTCGATAAAACCAATGGTGTAAAAGTTATATCGCAAAAACTGAAAAAATCTACATTTCCTTTTTTTTTACTTACATATTTCTAAACTACATCATGTGGGTACTAAAATTACGCAGCAAATTGCGTAATTTTAACCGCAACCCTTTGGGACTTAGAGGTACACGGACCTCTTGTTAGTCATCAAAGGTTGAGGCTTTAGCGAAAGCCCCCCCGCTATTGACTCAACCTTTGGGACTTAGAGGTATGTGAACCGCTTGTTAGTCACCAAGGGTTGAGGCTTTAGCGTCCAACCCTTTGGGACTTAGAGGTACACGGACCTCTTGTTAGTCACCAAGGGTTGAGGCTTTAGCGAAAGCCTAAATTTGAAAGTCTTAGGGTGGCCCTTAGAAGGGCCGATTTTGCCACCAGGGTGGACTTTGTCTCAGGAGGGGAAGGAATAAAAGGTTTAATTTATGATATTTATTTATAATTTTCACCCTGTGCTGTTACTGTCAAACATTTAGGATCTGATGGGATATATATTTTGTTTGTTTTTGGTATGGTAAGGACATAAACTTTCGTCCTCTCCTCATTGAAAATATAAATTTTGTTCTCTTCAATCTTGTAGATGTCATATTTTTGGTTTTCTTCAGTTTCTTGAGTTTTATGTTTTTCAGTGGTGCGGGATGAATTGGTTGGGGGGTGGGGGTTTCTCTGATTGTTGGCGCGGGTTGAATTGGTTGGGGGGTAGAAGAAGGGTGCATCTCGCACAATTCCATCCAGTCTTCATTTAAAGCATCGTCACAAATTGGGGGGATAGGAATTTCTTGAATTTGCGGCGTGGAGGTTTCTGCAACTGGTGTGGGATGAATAAATAATTGGGGTTGATTTTCTTCACTAACAGCATCGGCTATAATGTCATTAATGGAGGAGAGGACGGGAGTAGAAGATTTTTCTGGAATAAAATCGGTGATTGAAGAAAGGTTGATTGATACTGGGATAGAAGGTTTCTTCAGCAGAGGTTTCTTCAGCAGACCCAGAAGAATAGGGTAGGATGAAGAGGCAGATGAGGAGTCCATAATTAGAGAGAGGAAATAATAAAATGGAAAAATTGAAAAAAATGGATATAATAATGAAATAGAAAAATGTGGGAATGGGCAGTAACAGCGATGGTGGCGAGTGGCCGAATGATAGAAGGCGGGCGAATGGGGTTATTATAGGCAGCAGACACGACAACCTTGTAGTCAAGGTAGTGAAAGCTGAGGGTAACAGTAGATGCGGTTGGATAGGTATAGATCAGCTGACATAGGCAAAATGGTAAAATAGTGTCGTAATTGTGACGTATGGGTGACGTGTTTTATGACGTATTAGGGTAAAATGATAAAATAGTGTCTTACTTGAGGCGTATGGGTGACGTATTTTTGACGTATTGGTGAGGTATTTGATGACGGATGTGTGACGTAGTGATGACGTCACAGAGGCGATGTCGGGGTCGACGGCGCCACCAAGAGGCCGGTGTAACGGGGGACAGTCGGGGTTGCAGTGCGGTGCCGGGCGGTTACCGTATCGTCGGTGTCAAAATTACCGCTCGGAGAACTGAGACTTGGAAAATAAATCGAGGTTTTATCGTAAAGTATGAGATATGTCGAAACGTAAAGGAAAGGGATTTTCCGTTCAAGTAGTTTTACCGTACTGTCGAACTTAGTGTTACGGTGAGTTTTGACGCTAAGCGTATCGTAGTTGTCGGAGCAAATTTTACATAATGTCGCGAAAACACAAGTGTTGCTTTCCGATGACGCAGAAATGAAATAGTTTTTGGCGTATCGTCGGCGTCGAAATTACCGGAGAACTTGGTCTTGTAAAATAAACGGAATAGTTTTACCGTACCGTTGTAAATTCTGGGTCAAGGACATTAAGGGCTGTTTTTTTCTAGTTACTTTTTCAAACCTACAATTCAGAAAACGTTTGTAATTTACGAATTTTGGAAAACAATGATAAACCTAGTGAGTTGTAAGTTGAATAATTGTGATGTTTAGACTTGGGATTCATCCGCTTGGTGTTGTTCGGTATTTTGCGAGTGAACGCGATACGAAGTCCCGTCATCGTCGGTGCCTGTTGATTTTTCCGGTCGAACGTTTTCGGTTGTCGACACTTCAGTCGTAGGTGACGCTGTGGGATCCGTAGACCATTCGGGGGCGTGTTGGGAACAAGACGACGACGAATAATCTACCCATCCGCAGTGATTGCTGTCGAACTCCACGGTGACCTTCAGTTGTATCGGTGGATGGTCCTCTATCAAATGTAGAAGTGTCTCATGTAGAATTCCTACATCGACCTCGTCACAAATGACCAGTTGGAACTGCATGGTGCTCGGCAGAGCGGGGTCTCGGGGATCGCTGATGTTGGCCTGGCCGGTCCGCTGCTGAGGGAGGAATGGCGTCTGGCGACGTACACGCCGCGTATTTGAGCGCGAGGGGGAGAGAAGGGGGGGGGGGGGGTGGGAGGGGGACACTGCTTCAAGGTCAGCATAGAGGGGTTCTTTGAACTGTACCATTTATCATCGTAAAAATCATAACGGTACATTAAAAAAATTAATACTATGATATGTAATCATGAGTGGTAAATTATTAAACTACGTTAATTATTTTTCATGAAGTTGTTCGTTGACAGGTCGTTCGAGACTTAGTACAATGCAGCTTGTACGAAATATGAAGAAAAGTGATTTTACGATGAAGTAGTCTGACGGTACTGCCTAACAATAGTGTTATAGTGAGCGTAGCGTTTACGGCGCAAATTAAATATATATTTACTGCTGCAACAATAGGTTACTTTACTACCGTAAGAGCCCCGGACCATCATAACTTTTCGTTTTCGGAACTCAGATACCAAAAACATCATTCTTTCAAATTGCTGTGTGTGTGGTTGTGTGTGTGTGTGTCTGGCAGCACGATAGCGCTCACAGAAATGGTCCGATCGGAATGAAATTTGGCACAGTCGTGTTAAGTAGTGATTAGTTTTTGCCATTCGCGATAAAACGATACGATATTTGTTAAACGGTATTTTTAAATACGTAGACCATAAGATGATTTAACTAATTAACATTTATCGTATTGTCATATATCTATCAACGATAAAGTTTGGGTGGCTTGAAATATGTTTAGTCCATTCAAAATGTAGTTTTCGCGGAAAAGTTTTGGGTTAAGTTTGATTTTTTGTCGTTCCCTATGTTTTTTTTTGTGGCGCCGAATCCAAATATCTGACGTTTGTTAACAAAATTTCGTGACAAAAAAATTGTCAAAATGCAAAATAAGGCATAAAATCTGATTTTTTACCTATTTTTGCTTATAACTCAAAAATCGTAAATTTTATGTGGTAAACAATTAAGGTGTACGTTGAATTCAGCTTGGAAAACAAATAATTCGGCATTTTGAATTTTTTCTCCTTGTCCATCGGTTAAGAGGGGGCTTATAGATTTAATTCAAGGCTCATCGACAAGAACTAAAATTAATCACAGTTAAATTTAAACAAGTTCCCGGTAACATAGACCACTTATGGGCTTTAACCACTCTTCCGGGCTGATAAGAGATATATAGTTATGCAAATCTATCGCTCGTTTGGACATAATATGGTTTACAGTTATTGTCTGTTTTGCGTCCTCACGCATATAGTGAAAGACTTAGCCATTTCGTTGGGCGTCAGTTTAACCATAAACATCTCTAGTACAAGGCCGCGGCTCTAGTAAATGGCAACATCGCGCCTAAGGGTTCAGCTGATTTGGTTATCCATACTCTCTTATGGCACTAATTTTGTTTACTTGAAACCAGCTGGCTCTGTAGGGGGAAAGTCAATGGTTTTACTATGCAAAAAACCCTTGAGAAGCGGCGTTGCCAGGTAGAGGGCCGCGGCCTTATTACTAGAGATGGCCATTGTTTAACACATTTCGTATTGAAGTTAAGGGTAAACAACGTTGATAGTAAATATGAAATTTAGGCCCTTAATAATTGTTGTTTTTTTTTTTATTATAACTAAGGGTCTTGTAGTAACAATTTTTTTTCTATTTTCTTGGTCTGAACACATTAATGCGTTGTGTTCAAAATTATCCTCTCAATTATTTTTGCTTCATAGATTTTCTAAATGTCAAAACCTTTTTCTTATGAAGTTTTTCTATTTTTCATTGATAGAATCAAGATTAAGGTACGATATTATTCTCTGGGGGTCTACGTCATAGTCACATTTTTTACGTGTTTCTAGATTGCAGAAAAGAGCTATCCGCATCATGGCGGGAGTGTGCAAGAGATCTAAATCATTATAAATTCTCACGCTACCTTCAATTTATATTGTTGAAATTTTAACCATACTATAAGTTTAAATCAGCGACAGTAATGACCGGGACAGATGTTCATAATTATAATAACAGGCAAAAGCAAACTCAGCATCGGTTGGAAATAACCGTAACACTACTTCAAAATATTGGGCCTAAATTGTACAACAAACTACCAGAAAATATTAAATTACCAAATTCAGAAACAAAATTCAAAATTCTCTTAAAGAAACGCCTTTTGGAGCGTGCCTCTTACTCTATAAGTGAGTACTGGGAATAAGCTAAGTATTCAATGCAGACACATAAGATACTTTTGATAAATTAGTTATAAATTGAAGAATTTAATTTTAAGTTATACGTTTGTAATGAAATTGTATTACTGTCCTACTACAATAAAATATTTTGATTTTATTTCATTTGACAAAGTAAAAAACAGCCCTCTACAGATTTCTTGAGTTATGATCAAATAAGCATATGTCATATCAACTTAGCTTTCATACCGCGTATTTTGATATAATCCGTCACATTGCATGTTTGACGATCATGGTTAAATAAATGTTTGAACTGTCTGATAAAATAAAATTAAAAAAATACAATCTTAACAGAAGAGAGCGAGTGTTAAACGCTCTAAGTGGCGAATTATAATGTCTATCTTTATGGACAGCAAAATTCTTCATACACAATCTAAGTTGGTGATATCGTAATTACAGAGGGGGAGAGTGTTATTTTATTGATGATAAATTTAAAATCCTGTACTTAGAAAAATATATTTAAAATTTACCAGTTTATCGTATTTAGTCACTAGTTGTCTGAAGGGCCTCCGCTGATTGAGCTAGTCAATAAAATAGGGTGAACGTATTCGACAAATTTTAAACAAAAATGGATATTTCACTAAGATAAAACTGAGTATATTAATCTCGTTATAAATACAGTATTTAGTTCTTAAAACAAACTTCACATTATCATCAGGTCAAAATTACATTACCATTAGAAGTAAAAATTTTATGAATGTACAATACGCTATCAAAGATGAACTTTGTTTCGTACATACTTTAACAATAACCTAACCAAGAAAACACAAGAGTTTTAACTATTTATAATACAACATTATTGCTCCGAAACTTCAGTCAAAACAATATTAATATGATGAGTTGAATGTGACCTATGCATGCCAACAGATCTAGAAGGCGTCTTATCTCTATAACATGTGACACACACACACACACACACACACACACACACACACACACACACACACACACACACACACACACACACACACACACACACACACACACACACACACACACACACACACACACACACACACACACACACACACACACACACACACACACACACACACACACACACACACACACACACACACACACACACACACACACACACACACACACACACACACACACACACACACACACACACACACACACACACACACACACACACACACACACACACACACACACACACACACACACACACACACACACACACACACACACACACACACACACACACACACACACACACACACACACACACACACACACACACACACACACACACACACACACACACACACACACAGGTTTGTATATGGTACTTTCTGAGGACCCAGTGTAACATCTGTACGTTCTGAGGACATCATGAAATATTGATTTTTTTAAAATTATCTTTATTACAATTTGTTGTTAATATTGTTTTTTAACTAAATTCAAAACCTTGTTTTTGTTCGTTGATTTTTGTTTTTTTTTGTTACGGACCATACTGTGTGAGGACTATGAAAATAGCTCATCACTCTGAGGACACACTCCAAATGACCGTTAGATTTAGTAATTGCCGACTATCTGAGGACTGTTGCTTTTAATCTTCCAAGGGAGGACACACACGAAAAACCGTTAAAATAAGTATTCAGTGACTATGTGAGGTATTACATTTAAGAGTCTTAGTGAGGACATTAATATACACTACTACAGTTCGCACATTTTATCTCAGGCTATGACAGAGTCAGCTGGTTGTACGTCGCGGATGGGGAGAGGGTGTACGTTTCTGAAAACATTGTTCTACAATCCCACTGTTCGTCAAACGCAGTGTTTACCAAAATTATATGTTTAAAATATCATATGATATGGTTAGTAGCGTAGTAGTCATAGCCGGAAACATAATGCGCGAACTATACATACACATAATCCTTATGGTCATGAATGGTCATTTAACAGATCCATAGATTAACAATGTAGCGGTGTAACTTGTCAATTGTAAAAACTATTTACGTTACAAAGCCATTGAAATATGAAATGTCAATAATTATTACCAGAACGATGAGCATGACGTAGAATAGATGAAGAAATTTAATTAGATTTCCAATAATTGCCATACAAATATATTTTACAAAGAATTTATTTACCTTATGTATGTTGGTTGGCGCAATGTTAACTAATTCGTGAAATGTGATATAACTTCATCAGCTGATAAAATTTGATGTTTTTATGAATGATTGTAAGTGGTAAAACTGGTAAAACCCCGTTTTACAAACGTGGTCTATAACAATCTACATCTTAAATCGCCAGGGATTTTTTTGTCTGACGACTCACCCGTTATTTCCTGAAATATTTTCCAGATTGAGTTGTGACATTGGCATTGGTAAGATTTATTCGGACGGCACATGTCACAGGCGTCTAGGACCGAGGTAGGCGATTCACAGCCGGGGCCGGGGGGATCAGGCCCCTGCTATGGGCCGCAGAGATACGGGTATAGTTTGAATCAAACCACAAGGTCCATACCGTCCATAAGCCCAATGCTAAAATTAACATTGGTTTTATGGACGGTCTGGGCTTTGAGATTCTATTGTACTTATACTAGTACGTAGCCCGGTACGCCTTTCAGGCCTGGAATCTTTTGGCACCCTCCTGTAACGAAACTGACTAATATTACAGTCAGCATACCAACATTGAGCAGTTAACTAGATTAGAATATGGCGTTTCATGTACCAGCATAAATCCGCCTTGAGTGAACAAAACAACAATTTAAAAAATGTAGTTCAATCTGGATCATTCAAAAGCCGATGTAAAACGGCGCGTGTCCGTGCAAGCCAAGGTGGACAGCGGTCGTTTGCGGATGTGAGGGCAACCACGGAAAACCTGTTACAATGCGCGTGATGTTCGTTGGCGCAACGCTCTATTCTGATCGCAGAATTGCTCGAATGAGTCGTGGGTTTTAATATATTTTACTCTTAATGTCATTTCTTAATGGTATTATCCTATACTCTAAGATAAGCAAAGTTTGTACGGGCAACATTTTTATTTCGTCCTAGATTTTTGATTTTTTTGTTTAGTTTGGGGTTTTAAGCCACCAGAAATCGATTGTAACTGGTCTCAAGTCTGGGAAAATCCGGTTTGCGTCCAACAAACTTTCAAAGGGCCCATTCAAGTGCCCATCGTCATGGGCATTTTTTTGTTTATTTTAACCACCACAGCTGATTCAGGTTGTTTTTATTTATATGCAGGATAGAAAAATCATTTGATTAGTAAATAACTAATTTTAAATTGTTTGAAGGTTATTTTGAATTAATCGTTTGAATGGATATTTATTCTATTTATAGTTTGGTTTGATTTTGTGCGGATTAGTGTTAAATGTTTTCAATCTTTTTTTCAAAATCTCATTTTTCTATGTTTTATTTTATAACTCGTTTATTAATTGAGATACGACCTCGAGCCTAGTAACCATTTATGTTCTCCACATTTGTTAAATTTAAATGACATTTTGACCGATGGCCTATCTTGAACCTTTCTAAATATATTGTGGTTTCAGCGCATAAGCCTTCCGCCATTTTTACCCTCCTACCAAGTTTTCGACCACCTGGAAACGTATCAACATGCGTTTCCGTTATGAATATAGTCCATATTGTAATGATCAGAAAAAGTATTTGGTCACTCTTCTTAGCGACACCCGGAAATTAGCTCAATATTTGTTCAAAAAAGTAGAATGGGTATTATTTCAAGTATTGCACATGTTCTTAAAACCATGAAAATAAATTATTTTCCTCAACTCACATGAACATTGGATACTTGCAAAACAAATCATAATTCATTAAATCCCCGGCTTTAACTGTTTTTATGTATTTAGTATTTAGGTTGCCGGGTATATCCCCGCAGCTCAGGTCTAAAATCTCTGGTTTTACCCGATTTTTTTATCGTCACATAATCCCCGAATGGCCTTCAAAATATCCGAAAAACGGGTAAATACCCACTTTCTGACAACACTGAATCCAATACAACCATATACCAAATACATATTACCAACAAAAAAAATCCAGCGTTTTTAAAAATCTTTGTAGCCCGTCCGAAATACCCGGTTTTACACGTTTTTTTTAATATTCTGGTTGTTGGCTAAATCCCCTCAGTCCAAATCTAAAATCCCGGCTTTACCCGGTTTTTTATTAATCCCCGCCAAATCCCTGCACGGCCTCCAAAATACCCGAAAACAGGGTGAATACCCGGTTTTTGGCAACAATGTACATCACCGACACTGACTACCACCTTAATCCCGAATCCTGACATTCCAAGTCTCGACAAGTTTGGCAGCGTCAGACGACAGACGATTAGGTATGCGCGCAACCTGCATAGTACCAACTCTACACTATTGTTATTTCATACTTCATATTATTACATTTACATTAGTGATACCTATAGAGTTATAAATCATTGTTAGCTACGGTACAGCCTCATTTTTCAGATTCGTATTGCTGTTTATTAACGCCATACCATCACAATTCATGCAAATCTATAAGATCGCAGAAAAAAATTGCCGCGGTACGGCGCCCCTCAGCCGTGGCGCCCCCTCAGTTTATATTTATTATCATGATAAATATAAACCTTATATTTATTAAATATTATTATTTACTATACATCTATCTATCTTATATATTATTAAAAAGAATTTCTGGTATTTTGTACATAGCAAATCGACCCCTAGAAATTAATTTTTTACGTATATTTGGTATCAAATTAAAGCTATTACTCTCTAGATGTTCCTTTTGCGTGTTTGGAAAATATCCCATAAAAAGCCTTCACACAGGAGGCTTTTGAAATTTCAGCGAAAGTGCTACATCCGAGGTAGAACCTGTGAACTTTTTCAAATTCACATTTGTTTGTAACAAAACAGATCATCAAGATTTGAAATAGTTCCAGAGATATGCCACAGAATGCAGGGCAAGCAAATGTCATTATTATTTAGATTTCTTAAAATACTGAAGTTTTTTTTATAAAACAGAAGATAAGGAAGAGCGTTTGCCATATTGAAACTAAAACCAACAGTCTGTAATCATCTTAATTGACTATATTTATTTTCTTAAAAAGGAAAATTAAAAAGGAACAAAAGGAAAACTATTGACATTGAAGACACATTGATACACGTTTCAACACATTGATGCATGTTTCAACGTTTCGAGCTTTAAAATTTCAATATTAGTTGAACGTTAACCTAAAAAATTCAAGTTAAAACACGTCATAAATTTAAAACCTTTATTTAGTAAATGTACTTGGAATCCGAGGACATTGAAGTGTTAGCCTACCTATTTTCAAAAACATTCACTCAGTTCATCATTGAAAGGTATTTTACTCGGCAAAACTCCATGCATAATCAACATGAAAGTAAAGCCTATTTTACCAAGTCGTTTTAATAAGTCACGAAGTGACGCGGGCTGCTAGTACATATTATATAAATAAATTAATGATAATTCACAACCATCCTACACTAATTTTTCACTCATATTCCGGTAAAAATACGCAGCTATTGCAACGTCCCGGCCTTAAAAGGTATGAAAGGTATTAAGGGTACATATACCTTCTGAATCTTCAGAACATGAAATTCGCTGTTCTATGAAACATTTAATTTAGCTAACAATTCTTGTGAGCAGTCCGAGCAAAGACAGATGACTTTGGAGACGTAGATGTGAGCGATAAAAAACGACAGGCTATTCTATGCAGGATTCAATGTCATAACAGCCGGTCCAGAATTCGTACGAAACTGTCAGAGCCGTTTTCGAAATCTGCAAAGTTAATACAAAAATTCCTCAAATGATAAATCAATATAATTAATAGGCCTAAATTTATTGTTATTATTTATTTTTACTAACATTTTTAACATATAAACAAACAGCTGAACCGGTAGCAGTGCTGCTAAAGTAGTTAAATAATTCATGCCGAAAGATTGAATATATTCTAAAAAAAGTAGAGGGTAGGTGAAAGTTATTAGCTTCTACAAGAACTTTAAAGATATAGAACTATTCGACACACTATAAACTATTTTTAAACCTTATGTTTTCAGGGCTATCAACCTATAAAAACGTTTCTGTTGAAAACAGCACCCGGTACATTACCTATGATAATTTCCAAAATGTGTACTTGGTTTATCAGCCATAACTCGGTCAGTTTTAAGATACGAGGGTTTTCTAAATCTCATTTTGTACGTTTTTTCAGGAACTATAAGCTCACACAGATGTTATTTTTTCATTCCTTAAAAAACGGGGTGAGCTTAAAGGAACTGAAAATGTTATTAATTATGAACAATAATTAATTGAAGACTTGTACGCATGTTTCTTCGTCAACTAATGTCAAAAAACATGATAAAGCAACTAACATTTTCAGGAAATAAGATGCTACAATTTTATACTCGACAACATTATACTTATCACCTGTAGATTTAGAGTTGTTTTGAAGAAAATTTGTTTTATTGATTAAATTTTCTTTTTACTTAAAATTCACTTTTTTAAAATAAGCTCTTAAAAGAGGTAAAAATTTTTTAGTGTAATACAAACACATAGTTGAAGGGAATTGCAGAGTGGTAAGGGTTATTTTAAATTTGAGTCCTATTTGGGGGTTGATATTTCTATATTTCTAACGCTGGAAAAATATGGACCACCTTTACTTTGATCATAACTCGCTTAATGTTTTTGCTAAAAACTTTTACAAAAAATCAAATTAAAGTTCTTTTAATTATCTATAAAAATAATTCATTAAGTTTTCACCTAAAGAGATTTTGTTTTTAAGTTATTTCACATAAAAATTGTGTGTTTTGGGTTCTACAAATTACAAACACTCTTAAAACAAGCCATAATTTAGCTCCTAGTGGGTTTACAGACTTCATAACCCCCTCATTTTCTTTGTTATTTTATAAGCTACAATTTATATAAGTACAACCTTTCCGCTAAAACTCTTAGTTTTTTAGTTAATTGCAAAAAACCATTAGAAAAAGTGTTTTTTTGGGGGGGGGGGGGGCGGGGGAAATCGCCACTTCCAATCGTGTATATCTAAAAAAGTATTGACTTTAAGGAAAAACTATGGAAAATAAAAGTTGCTTAGAATTGGTCAATATTTCCATTATCGGGCTCAGTTTTAATGTACTAATTGTCACGCTCAAGAGTGTTACCTACCCCCTGGTAAAAATCAACCCTTATAACATTTTTAATCTTGAAGTATAGGGTAAGTAGAACCTGAATCGAAATTTTTATGCAAATCGGTTGTGACCAAGAAAAATTATCTAGAGAAATGGGCAGTTACTGGACTATTAATAGTTTTATTACAAGAGTCTACTTATTATGTAAAAAAAACAAACAAGATAAATAAACTATTTCACCAAATTACATTTACGTCCCTCAAACGTTCCGTTCCCTAACTCAAAATACACCAAATCATCGCAGTAGCTCTCTGCTGTCGCCTCGGTATCCACCAAGACGCTCGTTCGATATGGCATCACTGAGTTCAATATGACAACATTGTGCAGGAAGTGACGGAGGGACTAAGGAATGCACCTGAGTCCTCGGTAATGCAGCGTAATTTACACTCGTGTGTTTTTAAAAAATTCAAAATAAGTCCTCCCTTGAGCGGCACAGAACGGGTGAGAGTGTAAGGCGTGTGTGTCGCTCAACGTGCTAGCGCTACGTGGGAGACACAACTGGAACTAACGTGTCTGATTGACCATACCACGGGGGGACAGTTTTAAATCTGTCCAAAATTGGTATTTCCTGGTTCACAGGCGCCTCAAGAATGCAATGGTGAAGCTAAAACGTTCCGAGGACCACGAGTGTGTCCTCGGTACGTTTTTCGTCCTCAGTTGGTTGGTCAAAATACACGTGAATGTCCCCCAAACGTACCATTTACAAACACACACACACACACACACACACACACACACACACACACACACACACACACACACACACACACAGGAAGGAAGGTGTGTGCTGAGGATGGTGGATTCGTCTCAGCATTTTTCAGTCTCAGTACTCCGTCAGTTAGTAGGCTACGGTTGTGAGTGCATACGGCTGTCTGCATAGAAGATCGGATGCAGAAGACAGCGGATTATATTTAGTTACAGGATGCAGCTAAGTTGCAGCTTTATTTTAACTTACGTAGAGAAAATCACAACAATAGTGTCATATAATGAACAGGGTTTTTTATATATAAATACACAATTGACTGTAACTATTAACTATGGTTAAAGTTGTTGGTGTTTAAACTTGTTATAGCATTATATTCATTCCCCGTTTTATTCTTATGGAGACTACAAAATATGCCATATTTCGCCATTGAAATATGTTTTTAATAATTTGAAATCCCCTGAGTATGCGGGTCTGTTGCAACGGGGGTATTGCTTTATATACCAATACTAAGAAAAAACTTTATTGTTTAGGCAAAAAATTAAGGTTAGTAATTAATGACCCAATATTGGTTCCATGAAAACCCAATAAATTCATGTACTTGCGTGCCTATAGTCATGTTTAACTGACCGAAAAACTCAGAAAAATAATAGAATACAGAAAGAACTTGCACTAAGCCAAGCACTTCATTTAGGCAAGCTAGCTTATACCTTATACCTTATAGCTTATAATAAGTGTTAAACCAGCCTTAGAATATGTTTGAAAATTTTTATTTATTGGTTTAAAAATAATGGAGTTAAAAAATACTTTTAAAACATATTTAATATTGAGTGTCCAACTATCTCTGCAAGGCTTGGCTGGATTTACATTCTTTCTGTATTTAATTAATGTTTAGTAAAACTGTACAATAAAATAATAGTTAACGTACGTTTCTACCATTAAAAACCAATTTTTATTGTTTTACATATTATAATAAATTATTACTGAGGGCGATCATGAATTGGAACGTAACTTGGGCAAAAACCTTCGCGGTCATTCAAAGAAACAAGATCGGTTTATGTGAATTTGAAACATGGTATATTACGAATGTGCAATCAGTTATTTATTCTGTAACTGTAATGTTAAACTGTATTTTGGGTAAGCATGTGCGCGAGTATCTGTTGATCAATTGGCTGAAACCTGTGATTGAAAAAATATGATTTTACGAATGTGTGGATTCGCTTTCAACGAAATGCGCGTTAATTAAGCTAAGTTTAATTGTTGATTCGAATGACATTTAACTGTTATATACTAATTTGAATCATAATGAAGTTCAACGCCTGATGGAGACAGTTATTATGATAGACTGAAAACGAAAACGCTAACTAATAATAAGGTAAACATGAAATATCGGCATAAAGAAAATGTATTTGACGTGATAGAGTAAAGTACCAATTTCATAACAGTATTTTAAAAATATGTAATATGATATACCTGTTTACATATTTAGAAGACTGCATTGTGGGTCTCTGATGCAATTACCTTATCTAAAAAAGTTATCAGCTGTTAATTTTCCTATATATTTTAATAAGTCCCTGGTGGACCAATTTTTTTCCTAGTTTCACCGTGCGTATAATTTTTAACATTTTCGCCGTTATAAAACACATTTCTGCTTTGACGTTCACATCCATGACAAGTGGGGTTTATACACTGCGTAGCACCTGACGGCTTATCAGTAAAGGAGATAAAAACAAGACTGCGTCGAGACCTTAACTGGAACTCGTGTGTGGAGAGAGCAACACCCTCACCATGGCTTATAGAAAAAATGGTTGCAATAATTAATTATAGTTAATCAAATAAATGATAAATGATAAATGCAAGTTCAAGAATTAAACACTGATTAATGAGCCCCCCCCGTTTCAGCAGACCTGCATACTCCGCGAATTTCAAATGCAAAAGAGCATATTTCAATCCACCTTAGAGAGATTTGTTTTCGCAAGCTCCAAAAAAGAATAACATTGGGAATAAGTATGCAAGTTTGCTGCAACAGGTATGTTAAAACTGGGTTGTTTTAATTCTATATTTAGTAGATCTGAATGAGAAAAAGTCATATACCAAGATTTATTGAAATAGAATGAGAAATAAGCAAGATATAGAATTTTACTTATTTCCCATAAGGATAACATTGGGGCAATGTACTGTGTTTTCCACTTTTAATACCTTGGTAACCAATGGACGTAGAAGTGATTGAAAATGCTAATTTATTTCTTTTTTTAGCTGAATTCAATGGTGCCAACAAAAATTGTTTTATTTTTTATTTTTCTATGTGTAAAACTCTAAAAACCCATTTTTGGGGGGTTTATCCCCCTTTACCCCCTACCGGTAGTCCGAATAATTACTACCTTACACATTCATACCGAATTTCAATAAGTTCGGACCATATCTATGTGAGTTATCGTGCTTAAAGACACATACATACATACATACATATTTGAAAATGAACGAATGGTGTTTTGTTTTGCTTCTGGGGGCCCAAAATGAAAAGTTACCATGGTCTCGGGCTTAGGTCTTACTATGAGTACTACGCTAAAAACTTCTCCCCTTCAAGGGAAATTGGCTAAAACGTGACTGTCGGAGCTACTGTGCGGCAGTAAAAAATGCCCTGTCGCAGCAAACCTGCGTAGTCAGCGAATTTCCGAATACAAAATATCCTGTAATTAATCCATTATAAGGGAAAGACGAAATGTTAACAAGTGATATATTTATATATTAAAATAAAATGTCATTGCTTGTACTAAAAAGTCTCTGTCAAAAATTTTTGTAAATACGTTTTATAAAAAAAAACAAAGGTTTCTTTTAAACAAGTAAGCTAGATTGATTATTTTTGATATTATATTCCCATCAAACAATAACAACAACCAAAACCCTATTAAGTATTTAGATAAAATCAAGAATTACTCCTGGAATATCCTGGAACTTGGAAATATCTGATCAAGTAATGCAATGAACAAAATAATTAGAATTTTGAACGTTCCAATTACAAAACTATGTAACGTAGCAAAGGGAATTTTATTTTTTTTACTCAACGTTTTTTCGATTCCTCTAAAGCACTCTATTCTACTATTTTAATGAATAATTCAAGTACAATCAGATCAGATATTGCGATCAGATAGTGTATATTTTGAACAGTGGTAAGTAAAAGCGGGCCAAGTTTTTTCTTGATATTATAAGAGTTTATTTTATAAATATTAATAAGGTTATGAAATCAAGTAATCCAATGAACAAATTAATTATATTTTTTCAACGTTCTAACTACAAAATGATTATAACGTAGCAAAAATAATATTTTGTAACCAAACGATACCAGAATTACATTATTCAAATGAGAAATTATACTATTTATTTCCCACCGAAACGCAAAATTTCTTTCAATTTTAATAATTAAACTTAGAGTTCAAACGGATTAAACCGAAAACACGGGGGGGGGGAGTAGGCGGAGGATATGACCGGAAATCTGCCAAGATCCTCAGGGATCGGTCACCGGGCTGCTTGCGTGCTCTGATCCCGGGAGAATTTGTAAAGTTCCCGGCTAAACTGCAGTCAGCACGTCCGCTGGCAGCAGCGGCCTCCTCATTGGCTGAGCCCGTCAGCCAATCAGAGGCTGCGCTCAGCGGGAGAGTTGACAAAACTGGGTCGCACACTACGATCCCATCACTCGACGGACCGACTGCACCGGGGCAAGCCAAGCATCTTCAGACCTCCACAGAAGACCTACAGCGAAACGGCGGAGATCTTCGAGGAAGAAGCGAGGCGAGATTCACTGCAAGACGCATCCCCGCTGCGTGGTAACCGCCTTGGATGGAACCTCGCGCATACAACAGTCACAGTATGTCACTGCGCTCAACGCTTCTGAACCACGCGGCTTTCCGTCCCGATCGCCGTGGGCCTCTTGAGCTGACTTGCGACATCGTCGGGGTGTTGTTGCCATGCCTGGGAAATACAGCCCCCACCGTTGGACAAGTCTGCTGCGGAGCTGAGGCTGCTTGTCTGATCCCGGTGCAGTCTGGCCCTGTCGGGTCGATGCCTTGCCTTCTCTCTTTTCTGTCATTTTCTGCTATTTGGCTTGCGCTTTGCATGGGGTACTCGTATAACTACTACTACTAACATTGTTTTCCCAAAGTGTAAAACTTAAACTGTGTCCCATTACCTTTCTCCCGTCACATCCTAAAAGCCCGGGCGGTTATAGCAATGTGTTTGCTGCCGCCCAAAAACCCCCTAGGGGTCTCCAGTCGGTGCCGTGAAGGCACTATGGTAGACCCTTCCTTTCCTGACTGGTCGCCGACGTGAAGTTGGTACAGTCGGGATCCTTCTTTTTTAACATTGTCAAATGACCTTGAACCTGTTTCAACATGTTTAAATGCAAAAAAAAAATTAGCATCAGGCATCGAAAGTCACGACCATATAGTAACATTTATTTATTGGATCACATCTCAGCTACAGTAAGTGAAATCAGCACACGGATCTCAATATCACCGATGTCCCGTGCTCCGTGTTGTCCGATTTCTTTAATTAATTATGCTTATTAATTGGCCAGAAATTGTTTTCACATTCACGTTTTCTGATCCTGAAGCTACGTTAAAAGTTGTGAGAAAAAAATGTGTCCGAGACATGACGCGCGTAAATATTCATAGGGATGCTGTTTCCGTTTCCAAGCAATGTAAAAGAAAACATAGCGTGGGAGGGCAGGGGTGGGGGGGGGGATAAAAGTCCCGCGACCAACCAGTCATCGTTCAGTTGTTATAGTGATATATTAAAGATATACCTAATTGAATTGGTAATTTTACGATTATTGTAAAATACGGTATTAAATATGTATCAAAGGAAATTAATTATGTATGATTTCATTTTTCTGTCCAAGTGAAATTTATAGTTATTATGAGTATAATAATAATAAGCCTCTTTATTGCTGTAGGACAATATACGTATTGCATAGCATGCGTAAATTTCTTAATATTAAATAACAAATTTCCATGTAATAAAAAAAATACAATAAGTAGTAGCCAGCCAAACTTATTTAATTTTAAGGCGAGAAGAAAAATATCGAACGACCTCCCCATAAAATATTGTTCCTTATTAAACTAGAGTGATACCTACATAAATTACAGGTTTCAGAGGTTAATTATTTTTATTTTTGAAAAAACAAAGCCTTTTTAAAATAGCTATGCAAACAAATATTGGAGTATGCAGCATAAAAGTTATCAGTTAAGAGTATTTTCATTTTACGGTACATATTTTTTTTCAAATGTTGTTAAAAGGTAGATCGGTAACCCCATAAAACAGTTATTTGAGCTGTTAAAAATACCAACGTTAGTTATTTTGGCTTAACCTTTACATTATACTATACATTGCTTTGAATCACGACCTACCCAGGAGGTATTTTAAGCCAAGTGTAAACCGGTCACACACTGCATCAGTCGAGGCGAGGCGAGGCGAGTAGCGTGACCAGACGTCCCGTAAAAACGGAAAAGTCCCGTTTTTCACGTTGTGTTTCGTTGTCCCGAAAACCTTTGTCGGGACGTCAAAATGTCCCGTTTTTTAAAAGTAGGCTACATAAAACATACCTAACGTTATCTTAAAAATTTAGATTCTATTGAATTTAGATGCATCCAGAAAATTTAGATTACTTACAGTTATAAAAGAATTCTACGAACTTTTACAAATGCTAAACAAGATTTTAGTTTTATGCCACATATTCAAAGCTCTTCTTTCAGGTATCATATAACTTCAAAATGGATTGTTGCCGAAAAAGGGCTGGGGCAAGTAACAGGTATTGGAAAACTTGAAACGTTTAATGAACTTATTGTTTAAATTTTGTTTTCCCAGCATAACAATTAACGATAAGAAGTTAAAGTTTAAGATAATCATGATAATTTTTTGATCCTACTGTTTTAGATATATATATATATATATATATATATTACCACCTACATAATTTATTGTTAGAAAATCTTTTTTTTATAATAAAATGTTAAGATCTTAAAAATATCACTCGTGGCCATTCAAAAAATTACCTTTCATGGCTGCATGCCATTTATTGTATTCTAAAAGAAAAAACTGTAACGATCGTGCGCTGTAATAAGTTCAATAAATGTAAAATAAAATTCATGGTATAAAATCTTCAAAAACAGTTTGATACTTAATTTGTAAATTACAGAGACCCCTGTATAACACCTTGGTTGTGGTGTATTGTATTGGGGATGGGGGGGGGGGGGGGTGAGTTTTGTTTAAGTGTCCCGTTTTTATTTGGAAACAATCTGGTCACCCTAGAGGCGAGGCATTTTGACTAAAGGCGTCTTAAGGTGCTGCTATACATACACGTCACGTCCACTTACGGCCAATTCGGCGATCCGTAAGGGAGTGGGCTTAATACTTATACTTTATACATATTCGCATCAATTCGCATCCGCACAGGATGCGACATCCAAAGACGCGGGAAAAAGCGCGCGCTCAGAGTTTCGCCCACTGACAAACTGATAAGGACTGGAGAAGGTAAACAAACACTCAGGTCAAAGCCACAGCAGCTGTCTTCGTTTCGTTCCCGATGTTTCCCGATAATACAAGAACTATTCCGAAGCGAACAAAAAACTTTAAGCCTCGGTGGCGCACTGAATCGATTCTTAAATAAATAATAATAAATTATCTTCAAATATATTGTATGATATTATTATTTTGACTTGTGGACATTATGAAAATAAATGCTATCTTTTAAATTCAATGAGCTTAGTGATAATTAAAATTTCCTCATTAAATAAATACATGAGGACGAATCACCGATTTCTTTCCTTAATTTTTATTAGTACGTTTTTAAAACATACTACAATATGAAGCCCAAATTATGCTTAGTCCCTAAACATGGAAAAAACAAACTACGTAAAAAACTATTACAAATATGGTATCAAAGGTACTAATCTCATAATTACTACAGTACCAAATATAAATGGTTTACAGCAATCTACACATCGTAAATACTGATAACGTAGAAGCTTTTCCTTACATTTTTTGAGAGAAGCTGCTACCATAGTGATTGTGAGATTCAGACCTTTCGCCGCACGGATATACTCTCTCACAAAAACTAAGTTATCAACCAAACTACGGCAGAAAATATTTTCAAAAAATATGATTACATGAATTTATCTCTTTAGCAACAATTTACATCGTTTGTTATTTTACCTGACCAACAAATAAAAAAGTAGCAGCCGACTAATTTTTTCATATCAAGTTTTAAAGTCTAATAAAAACTTATTACTTTTGTCACGTTTTAAAATAAATTATTTTTGGCACATGATTGATACTATTATCGTTTAAAACTAAAGGACTCTTCACATGCAAAATTTAAACCTTAAGCCTCAATGGTAAATGGTATCAAATACGAGTTCTTTGAAACGTGAGCACTGTAGTCTCACGAAGAAAAGAATCTCCCTTTTCTTTAATGCTTCTTTGCTGTAATGCTAGTAAGATTGGCATAATCCGTCTGATATGTACTATGTGGTCGCTGTAATCATCATGGAATAATAATAACTAGTGGCTTGTAGGGGCAAAAGTCCCTAAAAATAAAATATCAATGCTGAATATTTAATGTAAGATGTTTAATAATCTAAAAATTTGATGCGTATAATGTTAAAGGTATTTCGACATTTGCTATACGTTTAAGACTTTTAAGAAAGGTCACAACTTCAGTATAGTAAAGGGCTGAATCCCTGGAACAGTGGCACTATCCGTCGACCTCAAAACAAACCCACTTCACTTTGTTTCCAATTAAACATATGAAAATGGTTTGAAAAACTTCTAAAAGTTAACCACAGAATGTAGCACCTAATTTATATCCCCAGGAAAGTCATGAGCTTTAACACAAAAATGTAAACAAATTGTATCGTTATCAAAATATCATCATCAAGCTCGTATGTGGCCTCTAGCTGTTCAAAAGTATATATTGGACGGTTGGAGTGTAATTATTATGGAAATTTCCGATTGAGGCTACATTTTTTACCCAATAGGCGAATAGGTGCGGATGAAATCAGAAAATGTTCTCTCATTGACGCTTCCACGCTCCACGTTAGAGTCTCTGGCTCCCCACATTACGGGAGTTAGGTTTGGAGACAACCCAGTTTAGTGAATAGTTAATATTGAGGATTGAGGATTTTAACTTACGTCTCACACGTTTTTATGGTTGCCCGGGAGTAAATGCTGCTTTGTGTTTGTAGAGCCAATATTCATTGTACTTTCATTGGCCAAATTTAAAGTTGATGTTGCACTCAATCGCTGTTACTGCAGCACACTCTTGTTTCTAGGCCAAAAGTCTCAGCCCAGAAGAATGGCGACCATTTCCGATCGCACATAAAATTGGCAGAGCTATAAGCCTTAATAATGCTAAGTTTTCTCTATATCTATACTCTGCACTTATCTTAATATTACAAATCAGTTAGCTTTAAATCAGCATCAACTACTACTTATCTAAACAAAACAGACGTATGTAATTCCTAATGTTTTTAAAATGGTTATTACATTATAGCCACAAAATTATAAAATAAGAAAATTCAAAAGTAGAAAACAGTTATTTCTTATAGTAGGTTTAACCTACATTCAAAGCTGAATTTTAAATAAACAATAATATATATCAACATCTATCATGTGGTTTTAAACCAAGTATAAGCAACACATGTTTTATTGTAAACAAAGCAGAGGTTTTTAGATTCTAATGCTTTTTAAATGGCAGATATTTTATGTTATATCTATTTTTCTGGTGAATTTCAAGCAACTTTAGTATTTTTCCCGCCATCACGGAATAGAGACCTTTAATTTGAGGCCTCTCCCATCTTTCTACGACTTGCCGGACGCCCACAATTTCGACACAAAGAATTGCCTTACGAAAATAAATATATGATTATTAATTATATTATGGCCGAAGTCCATTCGGCCATTTGGCTGTTAGAGTCTAGCAGATGTGAATAGATGCAAATCGATTCGAACGGTAGAGGCTATACATGCACGTCGCGTCGCGTCCCAATTCGGCCGATTCGGCCGTGTATGCTCTTCAGAGCATTGGAGTCGAGCCGCGACGTGATGTGACGTGACGTGACGTATATGTATAGCCGGTTCCATTTGATTACACAGGTTTCATTTCACATCGAAAATGGACGTGACGTGTATGTATAGCAGCACCTTCAAGCGACAGAGAACGCATGGGCGCTTACGGAGCACCACACACTGCAAGAGGCGAGGCAAAAAGGCGCCTTTAGTCGAAAAGCGAAGCAGTAAGAAATTTCGTCGCATGGACAGTCGGAGCGTTCTGCGCATGCGCGGGAGTCGATCCACCCGCTCTGAGCTTAGGCTACTGTCAAGTATTCACGCGGTGTTATTTGAGTTGCGCATTGTTTCTCTTTATCAGTGCCGGATCTGACCGCAACTCTGTAACTCTATCTCCTAAATCCACTTATATCCATTTTCTGATTCATAGGATATATGATGTACCCACATTTTGATCCAGCAGCTGTATGAAATCTCACAACATGAGAACAGTCTCTTCCTCCACATCCATAGTGCCTCGATAGCGCACAGTAGCGCACACTTGTAACCTATGTCAATCACCTGCGACAGCACACTCGCGACTGGACTCTATGAACCGCCCCAGAACTTTGGATACCTCGACTTCTGCAATGTGCGTTCGCTTTGCGACAAGGCAAGTCGAGCGACTTGTCAAACGTCGTCTTGCCTCGCCTTGACTGAAACAGTGTGTGGCAGGCCTTACTGATGTGTCAGCAGCATCGTGCGAGTATCTGACTGACTCCCCGTGAAGCTATGTACACATGAAAGCGTTGCAACGCGCGACAGATAACCCGTACCGTACACATGCACAGCGATGACGCCGCGTTGATCCCCAGTTCAGCTATGGAGTGATGAATATCAAAAATATATTGATCTAGTTGCATCATGACTATTTAATGATCATAAAATAAAAACTGTCGTGTTTAATCATTTAAGAAATAATTTTCAATATTAAAAGTGTTTAATTATTTAAGGTTTTCTTCAATATTAAAAATGAATAATCGTCTAAGAAATTATTTTCAATGTTAAAAGTGTTTAATTATTTATCTGTGTGTCTTACCAAAATGTTTTAATTCCTCCTTTGAACTACCCTTTAGAGAAAACATGTCAACAATTGCTGCCAAGCTGTTCTTTTCATAACTCTAATTTTGTATTCTACACTTTGCATGTCCCATATAGCCGGGCGATTTTTCACTTCCTCTATGAAGTGCTCAGTGTCAAACTATGCGATATTTTCTTCCATGATTGAAGGTTATCACTGTTCTAAATCGCGCGGTTGACTGAACCATGTGTACGGTTTAATCTAGACCATGGGAACTCGAGCCGCCCACAAGTCGCGCGTTTCACGAAGAAACCTCAAGACGCGCGGTACGTCGCGCGACACGCTATCAGCGAGCGCCGCATGTGTACACAAACTTGTCCAGCATCTGTTCTATAGTAATTCAAAAACGCGCGACACAACTCGCGATGGAAAACGCTCTCATGTGTACAGGGCCTGAGAAGTAACTGACCAGTGGCTACTAACGGTCTACTGAACACAGTGTAAACGTATAACGTCAGTTGTACAGTGATTCACATCAATATTATGCGGACGAGTTCGAAAACTAGCCTGATCGGACTATTGGAGGGGGGGGGGGGGGTAAGGCGAGTAAACCTCTCCAAAAATGGGTTTTTTGGACTTTTACATAGAAAAATTAAAATAATGTAATTTTGGTTTACACTATTGAATTCAGCTTAGAAAACAAATAATTTAGTATTTTAAATTGATGCTCTACGACCATTGGTTACCGGGATATCGCTAGTGGTAAACACAGTACGTTGTCCCAATGTTATCCTTATGGGAAATAAGTAAAATTCTATATTTCGCTTATTTCTCAACATATCTCAATAAAATTTGGTAGATGGCTTCTTCTGGTTGAGATCTACTAAATATTCAATTAAAACCTACATACTCATTCCCCATGTTATTCTTATGGAGCTTACAAAAACATGTAAAATCTCGCTATGCTGGATTGAAATATGCTCTTTTGCATTTGAAATTCGCTGAGTATGCAGGTATGCTGCTTAGGGGGTGTTTTTCAATCATAACAGTTCTAGTATTTGATCCGCCTAGTATAAACAATAAACACACACACCAGAGACTTATTACATGAATCACAACTGCAAGACAAGTGTTGTGCGCAGTTTAAAACATCACTGGTCGCTCCCCCTGTAATTCAATGTTACTCAATCTTCTTAGGGAAGGGGTAACCTAAGATATGACCTAAAAGGGACACAGTACGTTGGCCCTTTATTAACCTTATGGGAGATAAGTGAAATTCTATATCTCGCTTATTTCTCAACATGTTATCTCAAAACTTGGTTTATAGCTTCATTACGATAAGATTTAATGTATATTAGTCTAAAACCCCCAATAATTAGTCGCAGCAAACCTGCATACTCATCCCCCATGTTATCCATTTGGGAAATAAAAAAATTCTACATATTCCTTATTTCGTAGCATATATTGATAAAACTTGGGTTTGGCTTCTTCTAATTAAGGAACTACCAAATATTGAATTAAAACCACCCAGTTTTAACTTACCTGTTGCAGCAAACCTGCACACTCATTCCCCAAATTTTTTTTGGTGATTACAAAACATGTCATATCTCCCTATGTTGGATTGAAATGTGTTTTTTTTTAATTTGAAATAGGTAGGTTTTTCACTTGATGTGAAGCTACTATAAAAAAGATATTGTGAAAAATATTATGAAAAATACATTATGAAGTATACAGTAATATAATTATTTAATTAATTTCAACATAAAAGATTTTATTTTTCAAATTTGTTTGTAGAAATAAATCTGAACTATCAATTTATTTCAGTTTAAAGAAAAAACTACAAAAATCTATTTACGAAAAAGCCAAAGAAAACTTTAAGAGTTTTTGAAATTAAAAAAGTAAATTTTTGTAAAAAATTCGCCAAAACGGGAAGAATGGTCGGCCCGAGAGATTTCTTCGGGTCATCGGGACACTTCGCTAAAAAAAAAAAAACGGGTCTGACTCGTTCAAAAAGTGAAGTGCGGCCAACTTACTATCAACTAAATAGGTTACCGTGGTTGACAGAAAAGCTCTCTGAAGCTACCTAGGTCAAGACCAGATGGTGTTTGTATACACATGACATCTGGCTTGGAGATAAGATAAGAACTTCTCCAGACTGTAAAACAGAGATTCTGCGATGCTCACGCAACCTCACGGCGCAGGTGGGAACTAATCCAAAACCGTAACAGCATGTCCATTACGTCCATTACCGTACATCTTGTTCTCTGTATGATTCTTTCTTTGTCAGGAATGAATTTCTTTAAATTCGACAGAAAATGAAAAATAACGTAAAATATACAATAAATGTCAAGATTTGATCGATATTAACGGAAATACGCCATTTCCGTACTGTTCCTAAGTGTATAACGTTGTTTTTCGCGTTTAAAAATAATAAAACGTTATTGAGAACGACCGAGTCTACAGACAGACTTATTATTAACGATTTTGTTAATTGAACGTTCCATGGTTTTCGGAATGATCTTTTATGACCTCTTACACGTATACAAGTTTGCTAAAAGAAAGGCAAGAAAAGTTGCCTTTTATTAATTGGAAGAAAATAAAAATAAATTATAATTAAAACAAGCAGTCTCCTTTAATTCCCATTAAATATCACAATAGGACTGATTTTGTAATCATTAATATTGTTTTTGTACTATATTACAAAATATTGTAATAGTAGTGAATTTTGCAACAAGGGCCGAAAATGAGGGCCCTAAAATACTTTATTTGTTGTTTTTTCGTCACAAGTAAACAAGGCAGCCCATTTTGCCTGTTATTATAATTATGAACATCTGTCCCGGCCATTACTGTCGTTGATTTAAACTTATAGTATGGTTAAAATTTCAACAATATAAATTGAAGGTAGCGTGAGAATTTATAATGACTTAAAAATATTCCGGCAAGGTGATCTCTTGCACACTCCCGAAATGATGCGGATAGCTCTTTTCTGCAATCTAAAAACACGTAAAAAAATGTGACTATGACGTAGACACCCAGAGAATAATATCGTACCTTAATATTGAATCTATCAATGAAAAATATATTAACTTCATAAGAAAAAGGTTTTGACATTTGGAAAATCTATGAAGCAAAAATAATTGAGAAAATAATTTTTGAACATAACGCATTAATGTGTTCAGGCCAAGAAAATAGAAAATAAACGGTATCAGGAAACTGACACATACTTTCTCCCTTCATGTCATTTAAAACCAGAAAACATTTAAAGTAAAATAAAACAAATTAACAATTATTCATCACACAAATATATACCAAATTTTATCAAAATCGGTTAGTAAATAACGGAGATATCGGTTTTTGAATGTTTGCCATAAGAATAACATTGGACAACGTACTGCATTTACCGCCAATCTAAAATATCAATTATCTTTGTAACCAGTTGACGTAGACTAATGATTCAAAATACTAGATTATTTAGTTTTCAAGCCAAATTTAATGGTTGCAAGTATATTTTCTTTAAAAGTTACAAATTTTGTGAAATTTGAAAAATATGAATTTTTTAACTCTTAAACCCCCATAACTTCTGAACCTGAATTTTTACAGACATGCGGGTGGTGTCATTTTATTTATCATTCTAAGCACTAAAAACCATGAAATTTTTATCAAAATCGTTAGAGCCGTTTTTGAGAAATTTGGATTTTTGTCATTTTTTATGGGTTTTTATGGGGTAAATACCCTTAAAAATAAAAAATTCAAAAAAATGAAAAATACGCCTGGAGATACCACGGCTTTATACCTACATGCCAAATTTCATGAAAATCGGACCACTGGTGTCGTCTCTAGCTTTGTTTACATCCACACACATCCACACACAGACAGACAGACACCACGCCAAAAACCACTTTTTTGGATTCAGGGATCACTAAAACGAATATATCCACTAAGAACTCAAATTCGAAAATTTTGACGAAAACAATACTTTCTACATATACTATGTATAGGGGGGGAGAAAGTAATTGTTACTACGAGACCCTTAGTTATAATTAACAACAATTATTAAGGGCCTAAATTTCATATTTACTATCAACGTTGTTTACCCTTAACTTCAATACGAAATGTGTTAAACAATGGCCATCTCTAGTAATAAGGCCGCGGCCCTCTACCTGGCAACGCCGCTTCTCAAGGGTTTTTTTCATAGTAAAACCATTGACTTTCCCCCTACAGAGCCAGCTGGTTTCAAGTAAACAAAAATTAGTGCCATAAGAGAGTATGGATAACCAAATCAGCTGAACCCTTAGGCGCGATGTTGCCATTTACTAGAGCCGCGGCCTTGTACTAGAGATGTTTATGGTTAAACTGACGCCCAACGAAATGGCTAAGTCTTTCACTATATGCGTGAGGACGCAAAACAGACAATAACTGTAAACCATATTATGTCCAAACGAGCGATAGATTTGCATAACTATATATCTCTTATCAGCCCGGAAGAGTGGTTAAAGCCCATAAGTGGTCTATGTTACCGGGAACTTGTTTAAATTTAACTGTGATTAATTTTAGTTCTTGTCGATGAGCCTTGAATTAAATCTATAAGCCCCCTCTTAACCGATGGACAAGGAGAAAAAATTCAAAATGCCGAATTATTTGTTTTCCAAGCTGAATTCAACGTACACCTTAATTGTTTACCACATAAAATTTACGGTTTTTGAGTTATAAGCAAAAATAGGTAAAAAATCAGATTTTATGCCTTATTTTGCATTTTGACAATTTTTTTGTCACGAAATTTTGTTAACAAACGTCAGATATTTGGATTCGGCGCCACAAAAAAAAAACATAGGGAACAACAAAAAATCAAACTTAACCCAAAACTTTTCCGCGAAAACTACATTTTGAATGGACTAAACATATTTCAAGCCACCCAAACTTTATCGTTGATAGATATATGACAATACGATAAATGTTAATTAGTTAAATCATCTTATGGTCTACGTATTTAAAAATACCGTTTAACAAATATCGTATCGTTTTATCGCGAATGGCAAAAACTAATCACTACTTAACACGACTGTGCCAAATTTCATTCCGATCGGACCATTTCTGTGAGCGCTATCGTGCTGCCAGACACACACACACACAACCACACACACAGCAATTTGAAAGAATGATGTTTTTGGTATCTGAGTTCCGAAAACGAAAAGTTATGATGGTCCGGGGCTCTTACGGTAGTAAAGTAACCTATTGTTGCAGCAGTAAATATATATTTAATTTGCGCCGTAAACGCTACGCTCACTATAACACTATTGTTAGGCAGTACCGTCAGACTACTTCATCGTAAAATCACTTTTCTTCATATTTCGTACAAGCTGCATTGTACTAAGTCTCGAACGACCTGTCAACGAACAACTTCATGAAAAATAATTAACGTAGTTTAATAATTTACCACTCATGATTACATATCATAGTATTAATTTTTTTTAATGTACCGTTATGATTTTTACGATGATAAATGGTACAGTTCAAAGAACCCCTCTATGCTGACCTTGAAGCAGTGTCCCCCTCCCACCCCCCCCTTCTCTCCCCCTCGCGCTCAAATACGCGGCGTGTACGTCGCCAGACGCCATTCCTCCCTCAGCAGCGGACCGGCCAGGCCAACATCAGCGATCCCCGAGACCCCGCTCTGCCGAGCACCATGCAGTTCCAACTGGTCATTTGTGACGAGGTCGATGTAGGAATTCTACATGAGACACTTCTACATTTGATAGAGGACCATCCACCGATACAACTGAAGGTCACCGTGGAGTTCGACAGCAATCACTGCGGATGGGTAGATTCTTCGTCGTCGTCTTGTTCCCAACACGCCCCCGAATGGTCTACGGATCCCACAGCGTCACCTACGACTGAAGTGTCGACAACCGAAAACGTTCGACCGGAAAAATCAACAGGCACCGACGATGACGGGACTTCGTATCGCGTTCACTCGCAAAATACCGAACAACAACAAGCGGATGAATCCCAAGTCTAAACATCACAATTATTCAACTTACAACTCACTAGGTTTATCATTGTTTTCCAAAATTCGTAAATTACAAACGTATTCTGAATTGTAGGTTTGAAAAAGTAACTAGAAAAAAACAGCCCTTAATGTCCTTGACCCAGAATTTACAACGGTACGGTAAAACTATTCCGTTTATTTTACAAGACCAAGTTCTCCGGTGATTTCGACGCCGACGATACGCCAAAAACTATTTCATTTCTGCGTCATCGGAAAGCAACACTTGTGTTTTCGCGACATTATGTAAAATTTGCTCCGACAACTACGATACGCTTAGCGTCAAAACTCACCGTAACACTAAGTTCGACAGTACGGTAAAACTACTTGAACGGAAAATCCCTTTCCTTTACGTTTCGACATATCTCATACTTTACGATAAAACCTCGATTTATTTTCCAAGTCTCAGTTCTCAGAGCGGTAATTTTGACACCGACGATACGGTAACCGCCCGGCACCGCACTGCAACCCCGACTGTCCCCCGTTACACCGGCCTCTTGGCGGCGCCGTCGACCCCGACATCGCCTCTGTGACGTCATCACTACGTCACACATCCGTCATCAAATACCTCACCAATACGTCAAAAATACGTCACCCATACGCCTCAAGTAAGACACTATTTTATCATTTTACCCTAATACG
Source organism: Flexamia atlantica (assembly GCA_035578135.1). NCBI lineage: Eukaryota > Metazoa > Arthropoda > Insecta > Hemiptera > Cicadellidae > Flexamia > Flexamia atlantica. Next base: position 25,421,381 of record JAQJVK010000007.1, read on the forward strand.
TCATAAAACACGTCACCCATACGTCACAATTACGACACTATTTTACCATTTTGCCTATGTCAGCTGATCTATACCTATCCAACCGCATCTACTGGTAACGACCAGGGCAAAGTAGGCCAGACGAAGTTGTGAGAGCGGAGGCTAGCGACCCCGCTACCATGTGGGTACCGGCATGGTAGAGACACGTTGACCTACTAGACAAGGCTACCGCCTTGAGCTCGCTGATATAAGCAAGCGCACAACGTTTCTCATCGGCATTACGGTGAAGGTGTAACTGGTCTGCTTATGTGGAGGGTTATGCTGTAACGTAATGTTCGCCATGGTGTGTGGGATGGCCTATGTCAAGCACACACCGCGTTCGGCTATTGTGGGAGAGGCGCCCTCCTATAATAGTTGGCCGCAATGGCAATCCAACACCTTTCCATTTCCTGCGTGGTTTAATTGTCAGGGTTAATATTACAGTGAGGTGTGTGAGATTGCCTATGTGATAATCACACCGAAACTGTAATATTAAGTTAGGTGTAATATTATAGTGAGGTGTGTGAGATTGCCTATGTGATGATCACACCGAAACTGTAATATTACTTAGTATAAGATAGAAATAAGATAGAATAGGGGGAATGTTAGGTAGGGGTTAAGATATGATAGGGCGGTGAGGTGTGTGAGATTGCCTATGTGATGATCACACCGTAACCGCATGCATGGTAGTATTTAAGGGGTAGCATAAGTTATAATAAAGTAGTATAGAATAAGGTAGGGACCCCACGCTTCCCCACCCCCTTTTTTATAATTTTTAAATGACCTTGACCTACTTTTGGTTGTCCTACTTTCGGACTTAGAATTATTTTAAATGACCTACTTTTTAGACTTAGATATTTTTATTTTAAAAGACCTACTTTTTAGACTTATATATTTTGATTTAAAAAAACCTACTTTTTAGACTTAGATATTTTGTAAAAGTTTTAAATAATATAAGATTTTAGTTTTTGCGTTGTATCTTTTATTGAATTATTTTTTTTTCATTTGGATTTTTTGTAAATGTTTTAATCCCTGTTGACTAACAAGAGGTTCACGTACTTATAAGTCCCAAAAGGTGAGTTTAGTTTTCGCGTTGGTTATTAATATTTAGGTGTTTGTTAAAGCCTCAACCCTTGGTGACCAACAAGAGTCTAAGTCCCAAAGGGGTTGGGGTTGAAGTGGCTAGGTGGGGGGGTGTTCTCCGTTTTGTCCCACGGGGGGGCAAGACTTGATCTAAATGACCTTGACCTACTTATGGACTTAGAAAATTTTCGCTAATTTACAATTGACCTTCTAAATAAGTAGGTCAAGTTCATTTAAGCGGAAAAAAGAGAGGAACAGTGTTATTAATTAACACTGTTCCTCTCTTTTTTCCTAAAAGGCAGGGGGAGTAGTTCCGTTAATGTCTACATTTATGTGGCAGAATCATATCCATCATCATCTGATTCATTTTCAAAGTTGATGTAATCTACATCAACCCAAAGATAATGGAATCCTTGTTCAAAAGCCATAGCATCAACGTATGATTCAAGTGTTGAAAACCAATTTGGCTCTAGCAAAGGGTTGATGGTCACCAATAAACGTTGATATGTTAAATTTACCAATCTTTCTCCAGTAACATTAATTGTAAGATAATTAACATTTTGAAGAACATGGATTAAATTTAACATAAACTGAATATGTTGTTCAGGAGTGCAAAAAACATTATAGAACATTCGGAAACTTTCCATGATGATCGGTGAGGGAAGTGATGCATCTTCTTATAATCCACGGTTTATATATACATTTTCCCCAACATAAAGTTTTAAAAGTGGGTCAAGGTCATCTGAAGATACCCTATGAACGGGGAACAGAGCGGTAAGTGGTTAAACCACAAACTGCTCTGTTCCCCGTCCCTATTTAATTTCTTGTATTGATATGTCTTTATAAACATATAATATATGTTTATAAACACATACATTTAACTTCATATTTAGCAAATGGGGAAAAACCACACAGCTGGCACAATTCTTGCGGTCTTGGTGTTTCCAGTTTGTATCCTATGATGCCGAATTGATACCTCATTCGTCTATACATTGGTTCTCCCGGCTTGGCCGAAGGAAGAGCCTAAAAATTATTAATTTAAAGACATTTAATAAAATAATATATTGTAAATGGAAAATAACAATACAGTTAATAAAAACGTACCCAGTCACATAGGGCACATATTTTCTCGCCATCTGACATATATACAACGTTTCCTGTGCTCATTAATGAGCTCGCTTTGCAAGATTTGTGGCAGCGGCTCTGACACCTCCCTGATTTGCCGAAGCATAGGGTTGTCTGAGCAGATCCGCTGCAAACAAAACTCGTACAAGGAGCTCATTGTTATGGTCTGACTATGCACACCTCACAGCCTTAAATACGTACCAATCACCTTGATGGCAAAGGACGACTTGTATTGATTACCAACTGGCCGCCCGCATGCTCGACAAGCCCGCAACAAGGTCGACACTTGTATTGATTAACTGGTCAGCAACCATCGCCTTGGGCCGACAGTATATATAAGGTGTGCTGCGGTCTTGTGGTTATATTTACCATGGAATCCTTCATGATCTTTGGTGCTCTGCACAACTTTGTTGAAGCCAAAAGAGTACTATGGTACATAAAAACGTTTCATACTAATCTGAATTGTATCAGTGGAGTACTTGAAGCTGTTAAAGCAGACGGTACGAAAATCTGTTGCACATATTAAAAACATGGGTCCTTTATTATCTACAATTTTGTACAAAAATTCACATTAAAGTTGACACGGACTAAAGGGGTTTTCTAGGAGGAAAGAAAAGAATAGATACCAACAATGAATGTTGGTAGCTATTCTTTTCATTCTTCCGCTAAGATTTAAATGAACCTGACCTACTTTTTACACTTAGAAATTTTCGCTAACTGCTAGTGACCTTGAAAATAAATAGGTCAAGGTCATTCAATAATTAAAAAGAAAATGGAGGTGTACGGTTTTACAGAACCGTACACCCCAGAAACCTAACAGAAGAAAAGCTAAATCTACTTACATAAAAATGACCTTGAGACTTAGACATTTTAGCTAAGTCTTTTCTTGACCTTGAAAATAAGTAGGTCAAGGTCATTCGATAATTAAAAAGAAAATGGGGATGTACGGTTTTACAGAACCGTACACCCCCGGAAACCTAAAAGAAGAAAAGCTAATTTACAATACAATCTGCCTAGAGTTTAACAATTAATAAAAATAAAAAAAGTAAAAAAATAAAATTTAGTTAAAAAAATAGCTAGACAACCCAGCGCTGCACTTCATGATTTACAGTGTGATCATCACATAGGCAATCTCACACACCTCACCATAAGCGCACAACGCTAAGCTAAAACAAAAAAATGTTATTTTGAAATAGCAAGCTGTTTAATTAAATTTAGGAAAAATGTTATACAAATATATTTTTATTTCCTAACACTAAAGGAGCCAGTGTCTCGCCATTAGCGACGCAGAACAACTGAGGTCTAGCGAAACTCCGGAGGTAGGTGAACTATCCATCCAGCACGTATAGAGGTTGTAAGTGACTCGGTATGGTGGGCCGTAATCACCACAAAAGTGGGAGCTGATTTACCATAAATTGGTGTACCATACTCCAAAAGAAGGAAGGAAAAAAGGAAAGGAAATTGGAATTGAAAGGTGTCCCTAACGAAAAAGGAGTACAAGACAAGAGAGGGAATGCCCTTAACAAGCTTGTTGGAAAAAGGAAGTTGGAATAGAAAGGTATTAAAAACATATCTTATAACATTCTTAAAAACAAAATATTACTTTAAACTTAAACACTCCAGGCAAAATATATTGTAAGTAAAGAAAGATTTTAAATTAATACTAACTACCAAACCAGCAAATTAAAAACAAACTACAAACCCTAGGGTATCTACAAGCACAAACAACTACCATGCTTAAACTACCATGCCTTAAAATTAATCAGTCCTACGTCAAGATGTTATTATACAAATAACACCAAGATATTTTCACCAAACAGCAAAAATGATAAAATGTTCAGGGCGCCTTCTGAACATGTTACCATCTCACTGTCTAGCGAGCAACTGATGCCGAAGCACAAGCGCAGACCCCGGACCCCAACTCGGCTCGTAGTCATCCCCCCTCCTCGCTTACCCTCTCCCAAACCACAGGGGTCTTGCTGTGGGTTTGGTTTCCATCATTCTTTTGCCACTGTTCCAACAGGTAACAACACTTCTCTCTTTACTTTACATTGGACTTGTACAAATTTTAAGTGTTAAAACTTTCCAATAATTAATATTTTAGGACCTAGAAAATTTTTCAAACCTATCATTCTTTTGCCATTGTTCCAACAGGCAACAACACTTCTTTCTTTATTTTACTTTACATTGGACTTGTAAAAATTGTAAGTGTTGAAACTTCCGAATAATTAATACTTTCGGACTTAGAAACATTTTGAAACATTTGCTTCAACATTTATTTTACAATATCAAGTTTCTTTTAGAATTCCTCCAACAGACAACAATTTTCCTGCTGCATGTGCAATCTGTGAACAAATATATAAATTGATTGAGCCAGAAGATTTAACAGATGACGAAAGTATTTTTGAAAATAGTTTGATTCCAGTAGAAGATACATCTGATGCTACATCTGATGCTACGTCTGATGGTACAACTGATGAGGAAAATATTTTGGAAGAACCAGTACCAATAGGCGAAGGAACACCGTTAACACATGTAACAATTGACTATGATCCAGAACAATATATACATGCTCTTGTTCGGCGTCGTTTGTTTCCAGTATCAGACACGGAGGGAGATGAAAGCGATTTGGAAGTAGAATATTTAGATAACAGCAATGATGAACATACTTACAACACATAACATGTATTTTTTAAAACTAACATTATTTAACCTTGGCACTTAGATTTTTTTTAAACTTAAATTATTTGACCTTGACACTTAGATTTTTTTAAACTATCATTATTTTACCTTGGCACTTAGTTTTTTAAAACTAACATTATTTGACCTTGACACTTAGATAGTATCTATGAAGAAGACAAGCGTGAAAATGGATCGTCCGTTGTACGTTGGAATGTCAATCTTGGATATTTCCAAGACTCACATGTATGATTTCCACTACAACAAAATGGTCGCCTTCTACGGTAGAGATAACATCGGAATCGCCTACATGGACACGGACGCTTTCATCTACTGGATTCTTACTGAAGATATGTATTTGGATCTTCGAAAATTTGTTCACAAAAATGAATTTGATTTTAGTGACTATCCAAAAGATCATTTAAATTATGACAATGATCGGAACAAAAAGAAACTTGGAAAATTTAAAGACGAAGCAAATGGAATTTTACTGGAAGAACTTATTGCACTAATGTCAAAATTGTATTCACTAAAATTGCATCGAACACTACAAGCAATGCTTATTTGAAGAAACGAGTATAACTGCAAAATTCAACACCATCAGAAGTTTCAACCATCAACTGTACAGCGTAACAGAAGTGAAAAAAGCACTCTGCTCCAATGATGACAAACGACACATTCTTCCAGACAAAATTCACACTCTACCATTCGGCCACTATTCTCTCAATGCTATTGATGAGTAAAAAGAAAAAGGAAAAAAAAGAAAAAGAAAAAAGAAAAAAGGGGGAAATCACAGCATGCTCGCTGTGATTTCCCCCCTTTTTTTAAAAAATATGTTGAAATGACCTTGAACTATAAAGGCGGATGCAGAAAAAGAAACACTCAATACTAACTTGACTGTGTTAGTATAAACATCATCAGAGTTAAAGGAAAAGATTGTTAATGAACTTCATAAACCTGCAAGAATAAAGTTTCCACGAAGAAATACTGTTGTAAAAGGAATAAATGATTTATATCAAGCAGATTTAATTGAAATGCAACCGCATAGAAAATAAATAAAGGATTTAAATACATACTTACGATTATTAATTGTTTTACTAAAGTTGCAGATGCTTTGCCATTAAAAGACAAAACTGGTAACAGCATAACAAAAGCTATGGAAGTAGCTATAAAAAGAGATAAAAATAAAATTAAACATTTACAAACTGATGATGGGAAAGAATTTTTTTAATAAACCTTTTGCCTTGTTAATGAAAAAATATAAGATAAATCATTATTCCACAAATTCTGAGAAAAAGGCAGCTATAATTGAAAGATTCAATAGAACCTTAAAAGGTGCAATGTATAAAATGTTTTCGAAAAGAGGTTCTTACGTATGGGTTGATATCTTACCAAAATTAATAAGCGATTACAACAACAAGTTTCATAGAACTATCGGTATGGTACCTAACAAAGTGAATAAGAAAAACGCTAAACTAGTTTTACAACGAATTAAAAAGAATACACAGCCAAAAGCGGAACAAAGAAAACCAAGAAAATTTAATGTAAAGATAAAGTTCGAATTAGTAAATACAAAGGAGTGTTTACTAAAAAATACCTGCCCAATTGGACAATTGAAGTTTTTACAGTGTTTAAAGTACAACCTACTGTACCGGAAACTTATATTTTAAAAGATAACAAAGGAAATTTGTTACAAGGCGGGTTTTACGGACATGAATTGTTAAAGTCAACAGTAGGTGATGTCTATCTTGTTGAAAAGGTGTTGCAAAGGAAAAAAGACCAAGTTAAAGTACGTTGGTTGGGGTTTGACAAAACTGAAGATTCGTGGATACCTATAAAAGATTTGATTTAGTTTTGAATCAACTTATTTACTCTTCTGCCTTTGAATAAGATGGAGATTGTTCACCATAAAGATAAATTTGATATTAATAACACTGATGATTTAACTGTAGATAACGTTAAAATCAACAATGGTAAACACGGCAGTTTATTTCCAAACACTGTACGATGTATAGTAAGCGGTCCTTCAAACTGTGGCAAAACTAACGTTGTGTTTACCAATCAATACAATCGCAATCAATACAATCCACATCAACCTATAAAATTAATTTAGAATTTGGAAGGTTGCGAAGCGTAGAATACTTGCACCTAATGTTACAAGGTACTCAAAATTATCAATTGGTTAAAGTACTTGTGACAGGTGATGTAGTTTTCAAATCCATTGGAATGATGGTCATCCTTCTCAATCAGGATGTATTTCAAGGATCACTGGTATCATCGAGCAGTAACACGTTTAGGCTCGTGGACACAATTCGTGTATGGCGGCAATCTGCCTAACCGGCGATCGAAAGGGTTCCCACAGCATAAAGCTTTTTGTGGTTGACAGCTGCAATTAAGATCAGCATGCCCTTTGACCCTCAACCCGGATACGCGTAATGTTCATGGGGTATGACTAGCGCTCAATTACAGGTTAAAACTTTTAGAAGGTGGATGGGGACAAACCCCTTGCCAATTTCAAATGACATTCACTTGGAATGTTTCTTTTAAATTTCAAAACCAAGATTCCAACCTCTCTGAGCATTGGAACCGTCACACGTACCGTCTCGGGTGTGTACGATCCATGTTCGTGTGTGGCTTGAGAATTCAAAATTAGATTGAGCCTGCGCTAAGTCAAATACGACTATCCGCCTTTAAGGATAGAAATGTGTTCTGCTGTTTCGACTTCTTTTAGTCTCTTCAGTCGTAGATAGGTCCGTAGACCACTACGAGACAACAGGATGTGATTCAAATTGGATCACTGGGCAGTACGAGCGTTCGACTCGGTTTTACAAACTCGATGACAGTGGATGAATTTAGCAATCCACAATGTCTGAGTGCCCTTCGAAATTTCATGATGAGACTACAATTAATAAATTACCTCATTCAGTTTAAATCGACTTTGATTAGTCGAATCAAAATTTCAGAATATCAGGAGAAAGCTGATGTTGGATTCCAGATTTCAGGAACCTCTCAGCAAACGATGACAGATCGCAGTCATCTCAAGGGTATGGACGTGAAGGTAAAGAAAACGTTAAATAACGATTCCGTCCACAATAATCAAAATAACATCATGAGATCATGTAAATGCTGATATGTCATTTGAAAAATTCAAAGAGCTTTGTGGAAAACTTGGGCAGAAAAATACGGGTTTTTGGTAATTATGAAAGATAAAGCTATAACAGATGGTCGTTACCGCATAGGTTTTGATCAATTTGTTTTAATACGTTAATTAACAAAATTATCGTACAAGTCTCCATGGTGTAAACATGGTTAATCAGGAAAAGCTATTAAAAGAAATAAAATCACTTAGTCATTCTATTAGACATAAAAACAGAGCGTTAAGATTAGGAATAAGTGAAAGAGAGAAATTTCTGGAATCAACATTTAAACCTATTACTGAGCCATTAAAACAATTAGGGCAAAATGTTAAACCATCAACATTTAATTTTTCCGGAGATGCTATTTTACCCATTTCAAAATTTGAAAAAAAGAAGAATATGAAGGTGATACAAGCTTTACGCAAAAAGGAGAAACAACTGAAGAAGAAAGCGAACTAGGTGAAGAAACGGATGTTTCAACAGAAAAAGGTCTTTCTACAAGCGAAGAACAACAAGAAGAAGAAGAGTCTATTAATCCATCCAACTTGAGCAAATTGGGCTCGGATATTGCGTATAAAGAGCAACTTGCAAGACAATTTGTATTAAAAATGTTACATTCTGCACAGCCAACTCGAAAATATCATACTTTTGGTGCTAGAATAGAAGAAAATGGGCTAATGATTGGAGATAGCAAACTTGATGTAGACGAACATGACAATATTATTATAAATAATAAACAAAACAAGGGTACAAAAGGATTGTTTGAACTTATTTTTAAATCGAAGCCTAATAAATATACTAAAAAGGATCTAAACATTTTTAAACAAATATTGGAGGATACAAATGCGCATAAGAAAAATTATTCTAAAAATTTCAATGTTCATAGAAATGCATCAGAAAAAAAAGAAAATCATTATCTTCTGCTGAAATAAATATTTTACATAAAAGGAGAAAAATAAATCAATCAAGTTTATCAGGAAAAGGATTATTGAAAAACTTGTATGATACTAATATAATATACTACAACGATATAAACAAATTAGTTGACAGCATGAAGTTGATATATGAAGCTAAACAAGCCGGACATAGTGGTTTAGAAAACGAATGGGTAGCTTTGGTCGGCGAACTGTGAAATCGAGGAGTAATTGCATAAAAAATATGAGTATATATAATACAAGTATAACCGATTAAATATTCAGTATAACCATGAGTGTGGATAACTTTGGACGGTATTCCGAAACTGGAAGCAAATCAGGATCTTATGGAAAAAGAGGTGGTTTACCACTAACATCCGATGGAGATTATGATATAAGTAACAAACGTTTAAAGTTTGTAAATGATCCAAAGGATGATAATGATGCAGTAAATTTCAAAACATTAAAAAGTGAAACATTACCTAGCTTAAAGCTTCAAAATGAAGTGTATAACGCTAATTTTTATAGAATTGTAAATCTTCCAAAACCAATAGATAAACATGATTCGGTAAATAAAGAATATTTAACCCGTTTTATCCTAGCGTGACCAAATGGTCACAGCGAACATGCTTTAGAAAAAGAGCAGGGAATTTTAGGTTATGTTTGATTTTGGTTGGTCACACTGATCAGTTGACAGACAGAGGTCTAGTGTATAACCTCAAACAGTTAGTTGTGCTCAAAACTGTGTACAAGTGCGTTATTTGAGGCTTTACTTATGGACAACAGCCAATTGGCTTGAATCACCATGTCAATTCGATTTGAGTGAGTACTAATCCATACTATTTCTATCTAGATAAGCCAAAAACTTAATAAAATGCAATAAGTATTAGTTGCCTGATATTTTGGTGTAGTAATGAAAAAATTGTTTAGCTTTAGGTGATTACAATCGAATGTTTTTTTCTGATGTAACCATACGGTAACGCTAGGACATTTCATTGCCAAGTGTGGTATCTTGGTAATGGATTGTCAAAATTTCTTTCTTTTCGTTTCAGACGTGGATTTACTCTACAAGACGCCTTGAACATACTAGAGGCAAACGATGAAGATGGGTTAGATGTAGAGGGGATTTTTATAGCTCCCCCAGAGAGTGCTGTTCTTACTGACGAGGACTCTGGTGATGAAGAATCAGGAGGGTTAGTGGATAATTTATCCGGAAAACAACTATTAGCTGCAGCGGAGATTAGGTTCAATCGGAATAACGATAGAGTGGTGGATGAGAATGAGAAAAATGGTTTTGGCGAGGATAATAATGAGGCTAAAGATATAGAAAACGAAAATATCCAATCTACTGCAAAGGAAGGCAATATTGACGGTGAAGAAATAGGAAACTCAGAGGATCAACCTACTGCACAAGAGGGTCGTGTAGATGAAACTGATTGTTTACACGTTGAAAATAATAATCTTACTGAAAGTTTCATTTTGAGGAAAACTGCTGTGTTTCAAGAAATTAAAGTTGAATATATGCATGAATTAAAACAGAAAAAGGAATTTGCAAAGAAAAAGAAAAAGAATAAAAATTTAGAGCCCCCAAGGAAAAGTTGGGTTGAGGGAGATATAGAGGACAGGAATGCAGCTTTTCCAGTTGCTGATTTCTCCAAATATAAGGATTTTTCTGCCAGTGAGTTATTTGAGCTTTTTTTTGACGATGAAATATTTTATCTCATTGAGGAAGAGACACGCCGCTATGCTCTTTTTAAGAACTGTCCAGACCCCAATATTACTATAAACAATATCAAATGTTTCTTGGGAATTCTGCTTTACACAGGCTATAAGGTACTACCAGGGAAAAGGTTTTATTGGGATTCCCAGCCGGACCTTCAACAAGGGTTTGTCTCAAATGCGATGAGGAGAAACAAGTTTGAAAGTATTATGAAATTCCTTCATCTAGCCGACAACACCAACCCCAACCTGCAAGACAAAATGTGGAAGCTTAGGCCTCTGATAGATAAAATCCAAAAGAAAAATTTGGAACATTTTGTGCCAGTGCAAGATTTGAACTATGATGAAAGCATGATAGAATATTTCGGTCGACATGGCTGTAAGCAGTGCATAAGGGGAAAACCTATTCGTTTCGGTTACAAGGTGTGGTGCGTCAATTCTCCTAATGGTTACCTTATTAACTTCGAAATTTACCAAGGCAAGTCCTTAGCAGTCCCAACCGATTACCAATTTACCTTTGGAAAATCAGCAGCTCCACTTGTACATTTACTTGATAGCTTTCCAGCAGAAAAATCTGAATTGCCATACAGAATTTATATTGATAACCTATTTACAAACTTTCGACTATTGAAGTACCTTTGTGGGATTGGATATAGTGGTATTGGAACGATCCGTGAGGACCGCATACCGCAATGTTGCCCACTCAAGAAGAAAAAGGAAATGAAAGATACAGAAAGAGGCTCGTATGAATATGCTTTGTGCAAGGATGATGGAATTTTGGTTTGTAGCTGGCATGATAATGGAGTGGTTTCCATTGCTAGTAATGCATATGGTGTACAGCCTGTGACTAAAGTAAAAAGATATTCCCAAGCACAGAAAAAACATATTCAAGTGGATCGACCAGCAGTTTTTGGTAAATACAACGAGAGTATGGGGGGAACTGATCGTATGGATCAAAATGTTGCTAATTATCGCATCAGCATTCGGAGCAAGAAATGGTACTGGCCCATACTTACATGGCTGATTGACACTTGTGTTCACAATGCATGGCAGCTGCGAAGAAGTGCTGGAAATTTACAGCCTCAGCTTGACTTTCGTCGAGAACTTGTCATTACATACATCGTAAGATTTGGCGAGGCAAGTAAAGGACCTGGGAGACCTATCACTTCCAAGAGATCGGTTTCTGACAGCAGGGTGTCTGATGACATCAGGTACGATGGCATGGACCACTTGGTTGTCTCTACGCCACAAAAGAAGAGGAGGAGGTGTGCTGGTGAGGGGTGCGTGTCCGTCGGAAGAACGATGTGCAGGAAATGTGACGTTGGACTTTGCATAGAGTGTTTTTCCATTTTCCATTCAGTAACTTACTAAGCAGAGCCACCAAGGTACATGTTACAATAAATGTATTCCTGCTATAAAAACTAGTTATTTACATCTTCCTTGATTCAAATATAGAGTAGTCAAATAGGTGTGGAATGTCCTAGCGTTACCAAATGGTCACACGCTTTTTTGTCTTAATTGGCACGATTTATTTTCTTAAAAACTTCATAAAACTATTTTTTTAAACTCAAATTGATAGTTTTTGGTAAAAAAAATATTGTTTTCGAAAAAAAAATAATCTGGGATGAAATGGGTTAATGTGGTACATAAACCAAACCTTACGATATGATCCTAGGAGTAATAATAAAGTATATGATGCAAAAGATCTTAGAATAGCCAATATAGCAGATCCTGTCAATGATCAAGATTAAGTTACAAAAAAGTATTTACATTCAGTCATCCCTGAAAAAACAGATAAATTTTCCTTTTACAACTTTGTAATACATGATATTGGAGACCCTAAAGATATGAAAGATGCTGTAAACCTTCAATATATTACAGATCATTGTATTACACATGATATTAACACAATTGATTGCAAAAATAAAGTGTTGCCTAACGTTAAGGAAGGAACTGCAAAATCAGATGCAGCTACAATAAGTCAAATAATGAAATTAAACAATAACAAATGGGATGCGGATGCAAAAATAATTACTAATGTTAAAAAAGGATCGAATGAAATTGATGTTGCAACAATTGGACAATTCCTGTATTAACAGAATATCAAAACGGTAGTCAACAGTTTGATTGCAAAGGGATACCACTATTCAATGTTGCAAAAGGATTAAGAGACAGTGATGCAGTTACAGTAGGACAAATGCATGATAGGGAAAATATTTACTATAATCGTTTTCTAAAAAAAGATCATAATATATAGTCTTTTAATTGTGAAGACTTGCGATTGACTAGCTTAAATGACCCTGTTTATTTTACTGATACTGTTAATGTAAATTACATTGTAATACTCTTAAGTGTAGTGTTATATGATATTTATAACACAATAAACCCCATAAAATCTGATCAAAAATTACATTGGGTTAAAAAGAATGTTTTGGAAAAATATCTTTTAAATAAGGAAACTGATAGTTTAAGATCTTCTAATAATGATGATGAAGAAGATACAATCCTACCGCAAAACTGGAAAAAAATTATTTACCCATAAACAAACATACTTATAAATAAACAATGTCAAAGGATAAGTGCATCATTCATTATAAAGCATTTATAAAATAAACAAGTAATGGCATTTCCTTTCACTATAAAAGACCATGTTGAAAGTTCAACGCATCAGTCATAATCGACACGTTATAAAGAGAGGAAGAGGAATAGCATCAACAGCACTTTCTCTTATTACTAAGCCGGTTGGAGCTATAGTTAATAAAGCTATCGATTTATTACCTGTAGAACTACATTTACCAGGAGGTTATCAATATTGTGGTCCTGGAACAAAATTGAAAAAAAGACTTGCTAGAGGAGATCTTGGAATAAATAAACTTGATCAAGCCTGCAAACAACACGATATAGCATATTCAAAGTTTGCAGATACTAAAAATAGATCAATAGCGGATAGAGCACTTGCTGAAAAAGCTTGGCAAAGAGTAACATCCAGTGACCCTAGTATCGGTGAAAAAGCAGCAGCTTTAGCGGTATCAGCAGCAATGAAGGCTAAAACGATGTTTGGAGGTGGAAAGAAGAAAGGAGGTGGAAAAAGAAGGAGAAAACCTGCAAAGAAACGTGGAGGAAATATAAGAAGAAAACGACGATCCACCGCAGGTAAAAATAAAAAGAAACAAACAATATGGTCAATGATAAAAAAAGGAGGAGGATTATACCTAAGACCGTATCGTGTGTATTAAACAGAAGAAAACAATTACTAATTCCGAATAAAGAATTAACAGATAAAGAATTAATTACTTATGTTTCTTGTTTAAAAATTCCATTTTTTAGAGGAGTGTTTATGAAAGATGCATTACCTGTTAAAATTTGGAAAAATAAAACCGGAATAGTAAATTTGGATAATAGTAAAGGATCAGGCACTCATTGGGTATGTTATAAGAAACTAGGATCAACTATTTACTACTTTGATAGTTTTGGTAATCTCCCACCACCAAAAGAACTACAATATTACTTTAAAACAGCTAAAAATGTACTATCCAATTATAAAAGAGAGAAACCTGATGATACTGTAATTTGTGAACATTTATGTTTAGATTTTTTAACAAAAAGCGTTAGTCAACTTTAAGATGTCTTCCTATACAGTATCATTAACTGGAAATTCATCTACTTTGCGAAGTGTTCTTTTCCCTGCGTTACGTTTGGAAAAAGATAAATTACGGGAAGCCGCATTATTAGATATAACAACTTATAATTCTATTCCCAACGTTACTGAAAATGTTAATCACAAAATACATTATTACAAAACAAAAGATAAAAATAAAAACAAATATTCAGATATACAAGTATTTAGTTTACCCACGGGAGCATATTAAATTGATGATATAAATAAAGCGATACAAAATCATATGGGAAAAGATAATATAACAATAAAAGGAAATAACAATTCTATGAAAGCTGAAATTAAATGTAAATATTATATAGATTTTAGCAAAGGACATTCAATTGGTAGTTTATTAGGATTTCCTAAAACAACAAAAATTTTAGAACCTAATATTAACCATTCAGGTGCTAGAACTGTGACAATAAGGAAAGTTAACAGTATAGATGTTACATGTAATATTATACATGGTTCTTATAGAGATGGTGAAAATACTCATATATTGTACACATTCTATCCAACAGTCGCTCCGGGTTTTAAAATTGTGGAAAAGCCACAAAACTTAGTGTACCTACCGTTAAACACCAGTTTTATTTCAGACATTGTGGTGAACATACTAGATCAAGACGGAAATCATATTGATTTTAGAGACGAACCTATAACTATACGGATACATATAAAATCAACCGTATAACAATGGGGTTAAAATTTAAAAAGAAAGAGCTGACTGGTAAACAAGTCAGTAGCACATCAGCTATAGAAGGATTAACAAGTGATAATATTCGTTTTCTAGAAGAAATTTGATTAAAACTTATTAATAATGGAAATATTGGATATAGCGCAGGGTCCGACATTGGACGAAACCTTATGGGAAAAGAAATGTCATACGCACAACCCTTACGCTTCATCAAAATTAAAGAAATGAGGAAGAAATTAAAGAAGAAAAAAAAATTAAAGAAGAAATGAAATAACTAAACATGCTGGTGAATTTGATCATTGCAAACTTACAAATTTTAAGGTGTTTCTAAACTCGCAATTCTTTCCATACGACAACTTCAACATAAACTTTACAAAAGAGAGGTTTAGCGTTTTGTACGATATGTACGCACTCCTTTATTAACGCCAAACCAATTTAAATCTACCCATCCGATTGTTGTAGTTGATTGTTCCACACAAAATGAATCTGTAAAATCTTCCAGTGTAGATATAAAAATATAAATGGAATTTGAACAAAATGTACCAAAAGATACATCTGCATATTGTTTAATTTTACATGATAAAATTGTTACATATACACCTTTAACCGGTATAGTAAAAGCAGTTTTGTAAAATGAAAAGAAAAAAAATACCCCCACCACTCGGTTATAAAAGCAGGAGCAGGAACGCAAATTGTTTAGTTGACTGTCTACAGTTGTATGGGTAACATTGTCTACAGCATTATAAACAAAATGAGTTCTTTATCAGTTGTACAAGGCGTTTCTGAAACAACACCTTTATTGGAAAATGATGATGATAAACATTTTGAAGAAAATGTTGTAAAGGAAATAGATGACTTTTTAAAGTTTGGAAAACAAAATAAAAAGTTGGAAAATAATTAAACAAACGTAAGAAAGAAAAGAAAACTTGAAGAAAATATTCCACCAAACATTTTAACTGAAGTTTTCCTTCGCATCTTTTATCCTATTTCATCTTGCATGAGTAAAAGTGTGTCGATAGGATTGGTAAAATCATTCGACTACTCTCCCGCAGTAATACTAAGCAGTAGTACAAAGATGGTTTTATTTTCAGAAAATGCTTGGGATTCCTTTTTAAAACATCTACATCTTATTGAATGTTACTTAGCCAACAGTTTCTTTGGAAGAAAAACTAACATTCGACTTTTGGATTGTGACAATAAAATTGACATTATTAAACATCGTGGTCAACAACAAGTAAGAATTAGAGACTCGACACAATTTGAAAATAAAATTCTACTAACACGTGAAGAATTCTACATTTTAAACTATGCAACATCACCTATTACCAGGTATATGAAACAATTAGTATTTTCAAGCTCTGTTATTAAGGAATATCTGGTAGATGCATGCGAAAAACAACCTGACAGCACTTTACAATACGGACCAATAGATACATCCATCTTTAATAGAATACCTCATGAAGTGGAAATGTGGAGGCAGTTAAGAAACTTTGAACCTTTTACTGAAGTTGCAACGGAAGCTACAGAAGAAGAAACCAACAACAACAACAGTACAGAAGAAGAAACCAACAACAACAATAATACAGAAGAAGAAACTTTGCTAGTTTAAAACTACAATGTAATGTAACAAAACAATAAACCGTGGGGTAGGCCTACTGGGGACGGTGCCCACGTTAAACATACACCAACGCGCCTACAACTGTACGGCCTGGTTTATATCTAACCTACCGTGGTGTGGAAAACAGTTGATCAGCAGACACCGTGATGAGCAGACAGGATGAAGAAATGGCAGCAAAACCTTGTGTAATTGAATTTCAAGCATTTCGTGGAAACGATGATTGATTTATCATAAAAGAATTGGTAATTTTAGATTTGCTTATACAAGTAGCGTACCCGTTTTTATTTGAAGCACCGTGTTCTGTCCATGAACTAAAGTCAAAAGCTAAAATAACAAACAGATGGCTAACAAATAATTTTCATCATATCCATTGGTTTGAAGGTTTTCTACCGTACAACAATGAGCACAAAATTATGTTTCATTTTTGCAAACAATTTACACACATATATACTAGAGGATTGGAAAAAAAGAATTGGATACGACAGTACACAAACATAGAAGTTTTAAACATAAAACTGGATAAAACATTTCACTTTGATGCTAGAAATATTTGTGTTTCTACAATAGATCCGAAACACAACCAATATCAATGCGCATTACAAAACGCATATCACTTGGCTGCTTACTTACAAGAAAAAGAAGAATTTGGTGGGGGTTACGAAAGTTATAAACACAAGGAAGCAACACACCCCGAGTATCACTCTAACTCCATACTCCAATCAGACAACATCTTCAGTGAAGAAGATGACATCACAACAGTTTCTCCAATGTTTAGTTGAACAATTCAACTTACATTCAAAATCAAATACTCTAATTATCAAGAAATGTTCAGAATTAAAAGAACAGAAACATTATATTGTTCATGAAATGAAGAAAGTTGATACAACGCATGGAGACGCAATCGTCGCATCTTTATCTGATGCACCATTTACACCAGGTGATGAACCAAAGTTTCAAGTATATCTTCCAAAACGATTCGTCCAGTTGCTGCAAAATGAAGATCTGCGGGAAATTCAGCCAGGATCATTATATTTGGTGTCACACGGAATGAGCGGAAACAACTCTACGGAACTTACTCTGCACATCGCACAAAAATAACTTTGTAAATATTGTAAAAACATGTTTTTATTAAAAAAAATAGCAAAAACAACTTATCAGTATATGTTATATATATATACTGATATGTTGGATTTTTTTTAACTCAAACGGATGACCTTGAACTTTTAATCGATAGT
This sequence comes from Flexamia atlantica, assembly GCA_035578135.1. NCBI lineage: Eukaryota > Metazoa > Arthropoda > Insecta > Hemiptera > Cicadellidae > Flexamia > Flexamia atlantica. The sequence continues at coordinate 25,439,261 of JAQJVK010000007.1, forward strand.
ATTAATCAATAGTTTTATTCGATAGTTTTATTCGAATACTTTATATAAATACGAAACCTTAACGTTGAGAGGCTCAGTTCTGTTTAAGACAAGCTACAACCAACATGTCATCCAAAAGAAATAATCTACCACTTTTATCTTATTTTTGCAAAGAAAATTGTTTTAAAATACCTGAAGATCAAGTCGACGGAAAAGCTTGTACAAAATGTAATTCTTTCTGCTACTGTAAATGTGGTTGCAAAACATCAAAAGAACCGGTTGGATAAACTAGAAGAATTGCAACATCGACTCGGTCTATTGTGGCAGCGATTAAATGCAAAGTGATTAAACAAACGGCTACCATTTTTTATCCCCACCACCACCCCCACCACTACCCCCACTACCGACAGAGGTACCCGCAGCACCGGCTTTGCAATAACCATTCCTGCTACACCTCTAGTCGAGTAAACAACTCTAGTCATGTCTCTCAACATTCGCGGGATCCACTACAACACTATCAATCTTACAACTTACATGGATTTGGAAATTTTTAGTGAAGAACTGAACCAACTTATAACCGCTGGGTTCGGTTTATCTTTAGAACTTTATGCAACAAACAATCAAAACGAAAAAAATGTGTTTTTGCCAACTTACAACAACAAGAAGAATGAAAATAAGCAATAAATCTCAGCACCAACAACAACCTACTTTTCAAATTGGGAGCAAATTTTTCAAACTAAATGTAAAATAATACTTTTGTAAAAAAAAAATAAATAAATAAAAAGAAAATATCTTGCATTTTCAGATTTTCCGAAAATATCCCAGACCTACCTTGACCCATTTCCGGACATTTAAACTTTAAATGCCCACCACAGCCGGGCATTTAAACTTTAAATACCCAACCCTACACGTCAAAGCTACGTCACAGCCTATCACGTCACCAGACCGGATGTAGCTGTCAACTTTGATTTATGCGAAGTGAGCCAGCAGCCCCACTATTGCACTACTTCCCTAATGAGCTTATGTTGAATTTTGAGAGAAATCGTAAATCGGCAGTTAAAAATGCGTTTTATATATTGATTGCATTAAACAACAATGACGTCAAAACTAAAAATTTTAACATTGAAGATTTAAACAGAATTGTTGTGACGTATTCCAGTCTGAAATTCCCTTCGCAGAATCGGTCTATTGCATCAAAGCCGGTCACGCCGCGGGAGGGCACCGTGTGGAGATTGGTTTTTAGTCCCTTGAGGTTTAGTCCCGGGCTCGTTTTGGCCTCAAGTCACACGACATCATTGGAAAGCATTGTCAACCATATTGGATTGTTTGTTTCGGTTATTGTCTGTAAAACTTCATTATGATAAATGATATTTATATATGCAAAACACAGTAAGCCTATTTTGCACTACCGTGATAGTTGATCATCATTATTCCTAATGGTGTCAGATATTATTCCAATAGTTTATTTATTATCATAGTGAGGATATTAGATAAAAAAACTAATTATTATTCGAGTGATTCTTTATTAAAAGCACTTAATGTGTTATTATTACTATTACTTCATTTTTTAATATATTTTTTTAAATTTATCAAACTTCTGTCTGTCTCTTTCATTCATTTTTAATATAAAAGCTTTTGATTATTCAGTTAGTAGTTGATTTAAAAAACGATCTTCTGTTTGCAATACAAATCTTACAGCAGTTTAAAAAAAGTCAAATAATGGTTTACCCCCATGCACGGTTTTTTATGTGGGACTATATTTCGCTTATATTTGGTTAGTTAAGCATTTCTTGTCTCTCGGACTTTAAGGGATAAAATTGAAAATCTTCGCAAATCCAAAAGAAGCGGATTAAAAATGTTTGATTTGATTTGATTTTTAACAAGTTTTTATTTATGTTTCCTATGCTTTCCAGGAATTATTTTTGGTTAACATATACCACGGACTATTCCATGGTCATGTAAGGGATGGCCTTTGCTTATAGGGACACTAATTAATTTTTTTTTGTTTTTTTTTTTGCTACACTCTCCAGGTAGGAGCAAAGTCTTGCTCCTTCAGAAGAAGGCTCTACGAGACATCGTCTCTGCTGGACCACGGGACCATTGCAGGCCTCTATTCAGGTAGTTGGGCATCTTGTCTGTCTATAGTCAATAAGTGCTAGATAGCCTACTCTACAAAAAAAATCTGGAATCCTTCGTCGAGCTGATGCCCATCAACACAATACTCGCAACTTGGACCCCCCCTTCTGTCGTCTAAGTAAAAGGAAGGACTGCTTCTTGATGCAGCCATCAAACATTTCAATGCGCTGCTACCTTCCAAGTTCAGGGCGTTGAACAGCCGCATGTTCAGATAGATGTAGAGTAAAGTCTTGGCTGAGGGAAAATCCACTGTACTCCATCTGTGAATATTTTGAGTCGGCCGGATCGGAGCACAATCGTCTGATCCACCGCCATCCAAACTGTACACATGTAAACATTAGTTTTAGTTATTTAGTTGCGCCGTCACGGTCTATCCAGCAGTGCTGGTGAGCGACGCTGGAAGATGTACTCAAGGCACTCCTGCATTTGCCTACGCCAAGTGTGAAACACCCGTCACATGTCAAAATTATTTTTGATTTGATTGTAGGGGAAGGCGGGGCGGAATGGGGCACTTAGTGAATAATACTACATAAAACAGACAATAGAGGTATAAAGATCAATTTTTTGACAGAAAAACTATCTTTGACATTTATTTTACACGACACACTTTGGTAATACACCGTATCTACAATAGAAAAAAAAATATAATTTTTTGAAAATAAAATGTTTACTACCCCATCTTGCTCCACACACGGGGCGAAACGGGGTTGGGTCTTTAACCATGGGGGGGGGGGGCGAAACGGGGAACCATTTCACTGTGTAGTCAATTTAACATAAACTTGTCAAATGTTCAATCAATGTCCTTATTTACTTTTTAATCATTGTCTTGACAAAATTCACAGACGTGGACTAACTTCATCGTCTTCACTATCAACCCCATTCTGCCCCTGCCCCATTCCGCCTCCAATGCATACTTTGAGGTTATAACCTACCCACACTACAGGTTAACTCTAATTTGATTTTTAAATACATGAAAATGTTCTTAAAGGTATAAGCTACAATATTAAATACTAATAATATTGATTATTAATTGTTTGATATTACTTAAGGTAGCTGTAATATCACAAAATTTTGTAAGGAGATCATTCAAAACTGAAAATCTTGCATATTTCATAAAACAGAGGGACAAAGTGGCAAAAAACCAGTTCTAGGCAGTTTGCACAAGAAAGCTAAGGTAGTTGAAGGATCACCTGTTAGGTTGCAGCACCTGTCAGAAGTAGTGGCGAGGTGGCGTTTCTGGCCCAATCAAACTTTGACAGCCAGTCAATTTTTTGACAGCTACTTCCGGTCACGTGACCGGAAGTGACGTCATCAGCTGTGACGTAGCTGTGACGTGTTGGTGGTGGGCATTTAAAGTTTAAATGCCCTGCTGTGCTGGGTATTTAAATTTTAAATGGCCGGAAGTGTGTCAAGGTCGTTTGGGGATGTTTTTAAAACAGATCTTGCATTTTCGGATTTTCCGAAAATGCAAGATATTTTCTTTTTTTATTTATTTGTTTTTTTTTACAAAAGTATTATTTTACAGGTTAGTAAAGTTTGCTCCCAAATTTGAAAAGTAAGTTGTTGTCGGTGCTGAAATTTCTTGTTTATTTTCATTCTTCTTGTTGTTGTAAGTTGGCAAAACACATTTTTTCGTTTTGATTGTTTGTTGCATAAAGTTCTAAAGATAAACCAAACCCAGTGGTTATAAGTTGTTTTAGTTCTTCACTAAAAATTTCCAAATCCTTGTAGGTTGTAAGATTGATAGTGTTGTAGTGAATCCCGCGAATGTTGAGAGACATGACTAGAGTTGTTTACTCGACGAGAGGTGTAGCAGGAATGACTATTGCAAAGCCGGTGCTGCAGGTACCTCCGATGGTAGTGGGGGTAGTGGTGGGGGTAATGGCAGGTGTTTGTTTAATCACTTTGAATTTAATCGTTGCCACAATAGACCGAGTCGATGTTGCAATTCTTCTAGTTTATCCAACCGGTTCTTTTGATATGTTTTGCAACTACATTTACAATAGCAGAAAGAATTACATTTTGTACAAGCTTTTCCGTCAACTTGATCTTCAGGTATTCTAAAACATTTTTCTTTGCAACAATAGGTTATAAGTGTTAGATTATTTCTTTTGGATCACATGTTGGTTGTAGCTTGTCTTAAACAAAACTGAGCCTCTCAACGTTAAAGTTTCGTATTTATGTAAAGTATTCGAATAAAACTATCGAATAATACTATCGAATAAAATAATTGAATAATACTATCGATTAAAAAGTTCAAGGTCATCCGTTTGAGGTTTTAAAAATACAACATATCAGTATATAAAACATATACTGATATGTTGTTTTTTATCTTTTTATTTGAAACATTTTTTTTACAATGTTATTTTTGTGCGATGTGCAGAGTAAGTTCCGTAGAGTTGTTTCCGCTCATTCCGTGTGACACCAAATATAATGATCCTGGTTGAATTTCCCGCAGATCTTCATTTTGCAGCAACTGGACGAATCGTTTTGGAAGATATACTTGAAACTTTGGTATAACTTTGTATCAATTTTCTTCATTTCATGAACAATATAATGTTTCTGTTCTTTTAATTCTGAACATTTCTTGATAATTAGAGTATTTGATTTTGAATGCAAGTTGAATTGTTCAACTAAACATTGGAGAAACTGTTGTGATGCCATCCTTCACAGGAGATGTTGTCTGTTCGGAGTATGGAGTTAGACTGATACTCGGGTTGTGTTGCCTCTTCGTTTATATAACCTTCGGAACCCCCACTACATTCTTCCGTTTGTTGTTGTAAGTAAGAAGCCAAGTGATACGCGTTTTGTAATGCGCATTGAGATTGGTTGTGTTTCGGATTTATTGTAGAAACACAAATATTTCTAGCATCAAAGTGAAATGTTTTGTCCACTTTTATGTTTAAAACTTCTTTGTTTGTGTACTGTCGTATCCAATTCTTTTTTTCCAATCCTCTGGTATATATGTGTGTAAATTGTTTGGAAAAATGAAACATAATTTTGTGTACATTGTTGTACGGTAGGAAACCTTCATACCAATGGATATGATGAAAATTATTTTATTCTTGTTGTTAAGCCTCCGAAGCTGATAAGACAATTATAAATAGGTTACGTACCTCCGTCTTCAGCTTCAAAAAAATCCAATTAAATCTGGACTACCATGGTTTCGACAAAAATATTGTCATCATCAGGTCCGTTTTCAATAATCCAAACATCCGTTGTTCATTGTCAAAAAGATAGAATTCACAACACGTAACACATAAACGAATAAGTTAAACATTTAAAACAAGTAAGTGCACTACAACGTGTACCGGCCGGTAGGTGAACACCGACTGCAGACACAAGCTGGATGGAAGGTGTCATGAAGAATGGTCTGTTGTACTTTGGACTTCTTTATCTCTATCCCTGTCCCTACTCCTGCCTTTTATCAAATCAATTCTATTAAATAAGCTGTTGCATCCATATTTTAGTTTTTCATTTAAAACGTTCTCAGGATTATTTTTAAAACTATTGTAGATTTCTAATTCTTCCAAAGTGTTGAGGAGGGGGGATTTCTTACAAATGTGTAATATTTCCATATTTAAATCCATGTTGATAATGTTATGTCCACTAGTCACAAGGTGTTCGCTAAATTTTGATTTTTGGGGGACAGAACTAGCCTTGGGGATATGCTCTTTAAATCTGGTTCCAAATGACCGCCCAGTCTGACCAATGTATTGCTTGGTACAATCTGAGCAAATTAGCTTGTAAACCCCAGTTTTATGGCAAGAGTCTTGGTTATCAACAGGAGGTTTTAATTTAAGTTCCAACTTATTTGACGTTTTACAGGCTAAAGTGATATTATGCTTTTTTAATTCGTTCTTCAGGGTGTAGTGTAAATTTTGGCCGTATTCTACAGATACAAATTGTTTTGGTTCTTGGCTGATAGGGGAATCATTTTTGCGTTTTTGTTTACAAATAATCTTATCTATGATATTGGCACTGTAACCGTTAACAACTGCAATATGTTTTATGATGTTGAGCTCAATGTCATAATCAGCTTTGTCCATTGGCACTGTTAATAATCGGTGGACTAGGCTATTGTAAGCTGCCATTTTATGCGCCATAGGATGGTAAGAAGTGGCGTGAATAGTGTGATCAGTGGCTGTGGGCTTTCTGTAAATTGAATACTTGAGCTTGTTATCTATTTTTCTTATGTGGAGGTCCAGAAAATTTATTGAGTCATTCTGCTCAACTTCCAGAGTAAATTTTAATTTATCTGTGGCATTATTCAAATAATTATTTAAATTTTCTAATTGCCTGGTGTTGCCTTTATAAATGTCAATTGTATCGTCCACATAACGGCCGTAAAAATGTATTCTATTGACATGTTTGTTGAGGGGGGAAAAATATGTTTGTTTTCAAAATGATTGAGATAAATTTCTGATAAGATGCTTGATAACGGCGACCCCATAGCCAATCCTTCTTTCTGTAAATAATATTTGTTATTGAAACTGTAGTAGTTCTGCTGCAAAATAGTTCGGAGTAAGGCTAATAATTCATTAATAGCTTCTTTACTGAGGTTGGAATTCCTAATCAGATTTTGCTCAAGAATCATAACAGTTTCTTCTATTGGAATATTTGTATAAAGGTTAACGATGTCAAAAGAGGCTATTTTATAGTGGTTTGGCACATCTATATGTTGGGTGAGGTTCACAAATTCCAGACTATTTTTAAGGCTGTGGTTATTCGGAAGTATAATGTTATCTCGAATGATTCTATCCAATTTTTTGGCTATTTTATATGACGGTGCTGTAGTGAAATTTACCAGTGGCCTGATGGGCATATTGTCCTTATGTACTTTAGGCAGGCCTCTCAAATTAGGTGCTTTAGGGTTAATCATCTTCAAATGTCTAATTTCCTGCTCAGAAAATAAGGTTTTTGTCTTATTTAAACATGATTTAATTGAAGTCTGGCATTTATCAGTCGGGTCACCATTCAAAGCTTCAATGTTATTGTCATTGATAAAAACCTCTACTTTATCTATGTAATCATTATTATTTAAAATAACGAGGGATTGTCCTTTGTCAGCCGAACTATTTTGCAGCAGAACTACTACAGTTTCAATAACAAATATTATTTACAGAAAGAAGGATTGGCTATGGGGTCGCCGTTATCAAGCATCTTATCAGAAATTTATCTCAATCATTTTGAAAACAAACATATTTTTTCCCCCCTCAACAAACATGTCAATAGAATACATTTTTACGGCCGTTATGTGGACGATACAATTGTCATTTATAAAGGCAACACCAGGCAATTAGAAAATTTAAATAATTATTTGAATAATGCCACAGATAAATTAAAATTTACTCTGGAAGTTGAGCAGAATGACTCAATAAATTTTCTGGACCTCCACATAAGAAAAATAGATAACAAGCTCAAGTATTCAATTTACAGAAAGCCCACAGCCACTGATCACACTATTCACGCCACTTCTTACCATCCTATGGCGCATAAAATGGCAGCTTACAATAGCCTAGTCCACCGATTATTAACAGTGCCAATGGACAAAGCTGATTATGACATTGAGCTCAACATCATAAAACATATTGAAGTTGTTAACGGTTACAGTGCCAATATCATAGATAAGATTATTTGTAAACAAAAACGCAAAAATGATTCCCCTATCAGCCAAGAACCAAAACAATTTGTATCTGTAGAATACGGCCAAAATTTACACTACACCCTGAAGAACGAATTAAAAAAGCATAATATCACTTTAGCCTGTAAAACGTCAAATAAGTTGGAACTTAAATTAAAACCTCCTGTTGATAACCAAGACTCTTGCCATAAAACTGGGGTTTACAAGCTAATTTGCTCAGATTGTCCCAAGCAATACATTGGTCAGACTGGGCGGTCATTTGGAACCAGATTTAAAGAGCATATTCCAAGGCTAGTTCTGTCCCCCAAAAATCAAAATTTAGCGAACACCTTGTGACTAGTGGACATAACATTATCAACATGGATTTAAATATGGAAATATTACACATTTGTAAGAAATCCCCCCTCCTCAACACTTTGGAAGAATTAGAAATCTACAATAGTTTTAAAAATAATCCTGAGAACGTTTTAAATGAAAAACTAAAATATGGATGCAACAGCTTATTTAATAGAATTGATTTGATAAAAGGCAGGAGTAGGGACAGGGATAGAGATAAAGAAGTCCAAAGTACAACAGACCATTCTTCATGACACCTTCCATCCAGCTTGTGTCTGCAGTCGGTGTTCACCTACCGGCCGGTACACGTTGTAGTGCACTTACTTGTTTTAAATGTTTAACTTATTCGTTTATGTGTTACGTGTTGTGAATTCTATCTTTTTGACAATGAACAACGGATGTTTGGATTATTGAAAACGGACCTGATGATGACAATATTTTTGTCGAAACCATGGTAGTCCAGATCTAATTGGATTTTTTTGAAGCTGAAGACGGAGGTACGTAACCTATTTATAATTGAAAATTATTTGTTAGCCATCTGTTTGTTATTTTAGCTTTTGACTTTAGTTCATGGACAGAACACGGTGCTTCAAATAAAAACGGGTATGCTACTTGTGTAAGCAAATCCAAAATTACCAATTCTTTTATGATAAATCTATCATCGTTTCCGCGAAATGCTTGAAATTCAATTACACAAGGTTTTGCTGCCATTTCTTCATCCTGTCTGCTCATCACGGTGTCTGCTGATCAACTGTTTTCCACACCACGGTAGGTTAGATATATATATAAACCAGGCCGTACAGTTGTAGGCGCGTTGGTGTATGTTTAACGTGGGCACCATCCCCAGTAGGCCTACCCCACGGTTTATTCTTTTGTTAAATTACATTGTAGTTTTAACCTAGCAAAGTTTCTTCTTCTGTATTATTGTTGTTGTTGGTTTCTTCTTCTGTACTGTTGTTGTTGGTTTCTTCTTCTGTAGCCTCCGTTGCAACTTCGGTAAAAGGTTCAAAGTTTCTTAACTGCCTCCACATTTCCACTTCGTGAGGTATTCTATTAAAGATGGATGTATCTATTGGTCCGTATTGTAAAGTGCTTTCTGGTTGTTTTTCGCATGCATCTACCAGATATTCCTTAATAACAGAGCTTGAAAATACTAATTGTTTCATATACCTGGTAATAGGTGATGTTGCATAGTTTAAAATGTAAAATTCTTCACGTGTTAGAAGAATTTTATTTTCAAATTGTGTCGAGTCTCTAATTCTTACTTGTTGTTGACCACGATGTTTAATAATGTCAATTTCATTGTCACAATCCAAAAGTCGAATGTTAGTTTTTCTTCCAAAGAAACTGTTGGCTAAATAACATTCAATAAGATGTAGATGTTTTAAAAAGGAATCCCAAGCATTTTCTGAAAATAAAACCATCTTTGTTCCATGGCTTAGGATTACTGCGGGAGAGTAGTCTAATGATTTTACCAATCCTATCGACACACTTTTACTCATGCAAGATGAAATAGGATAAAAGATGCGAAGTAAAACTTCAGTTAAAATGTTTGGGGGAATATTTTCTTCAAGTTTTCTTTTCTTTCTTACGTTTGTTTAATTATTTTCCAACTTTTTATTTTGTTTTCCAAACTTTAAAAAGTCATCAATTTCCTTTACAATATTTTCTTCAAAATGTTTATCATAATTTTCCAATAAAGGTGCTGTTTCGGAAACGTCTTGTACAACTGATAAAGAACTCATTTTGTTTATAATGCTGTAGACGATGTTACCCATACAACTGTAGAAAGTAAACTAAACAATTTTCTTTCCCGCTCCTGCTTTTATAACCGAGTGGTGGGGGTATTTTTTTTTTCCTTTTCATTTTACAAAACTGCTTTTACAATTCCTGTTAAAGGTGTATATGTAACAATTTTGTCATGTAAAATTAAACAATAAGCAGATGTATCTTTGGGTACATTTTGTTCAAATTCCATTTCTATTTTTATATCTACACTGGAAGATTTTACAGATTCGTTTTGTTTTGAACAATCAACTACAACAATCGGATAGTTAGATTTAAATTGGTTTGGCGTTAATAAAGGTGTGTTTGTTTTTCCATAATATGAATTTTGGAATCTTGCGTACATATCGTACAAAACGCTAAACCTGTCTTTTGTAAAGTTTATGTTGAAGTTGTCGTATGGAAAGAATTGAGAGTTTAGAAACACCTTAAAATTTGTAAGTTTGCAATGATCAAATTCACCAGCATGTTTAGTTATTTCATTTCTTCTTTTTGTTTGTAATCCAAATATTACATATCTTGCCTTTTCCAAATGAGTAGAAGTTTTACAGTCCATGTATGACGTTGTGTTTCCGGTAAAACCGGATATTCATGAAACTCCCAACTTCTAAATGGTATTACGATATCACGATCTGATTTTAAAGTTCTTAATAATGAAATTCTATTCTGATCGTTTAACCGTATATGCGGTACTCTCCAAACAATCTTGTCTAATTGCATTTTCCATTCTAAAGTAGCTTCCGTTGTTCCATCAGGCGCCATAATAATATCTTTGTCGTTTGATGATCTTAACAAAACTAATTCTTGTTTTACGTTTATTATTATTTTTCGGTAATCTTCGGCAAAGCCTAAAAGTAATCTTAAAGGAATGTAAAAGTCAAAATTGCCTGAACTGTTTGGAGTGATTATATTGGAATCGGGCGCTACCCATCCTGCGGCGGCTAGCATATTTTTTTCACTCGGTGTTAAAGATGCTAATCCTTTTAATGTACTTGTAATTCCCACCTTTTTTGTTGAATCTACTGTAACTCCGGAAATTTCATATCTTATTTCATCAAACAAATATGCCATGGGGTTATTTATGAACGGAACAGTACTTGCAGTGCTTCCATCTCTTTTTGTTACTCTACCTTCGATATACAAATAACTTTCACATGGAAGTGTATAAATATCCTGTTGTTGTATGGGAATTCTAATTTCATCATTATTATTTAATTTTGATGAAGCGTAAGGGTTGTGCGTATGATATTCCTTTTCCCATAAGGTTTCGTCGAATGTCGGACCCTGCACTATATCCAGTATTTCCATTATTAATAAGTTTTAATCCAATTTCTTCTAGAAAACGAATGTTATCACTTGTTAATCCTTCTATAGCTGAAGTGCTACTGACTTGTTTACCAGTCAGCTCTTTCTTTTTAAATGATAACCCCATTGTTATACGGTTGATTTTATATGTATTCGTATAGTTATAGGTTCGTCTCTAAAATCAATATGATTTCCGTCTTGATCTAGTATGTTCACCACAATGTCTGAAATAAAACTGGTGTTTAACGGTAGGTACACTAAGTTTTGTGGCTTTTCCACAATTTTAAAGCCCGGAGCGACCGTTGGATAGAATGTGTGCAATATATGAGTATTTTCACCATCTCTATAAGAACCATGTATAATATTACATGTAACATCTATACTGTTAACTTTCATTATTGTCACAGTTCTAGCACCTGAATGGTTAATATTAGGTTCTAAAATTTTTGTTGTTTTAGGAAATCCTAATAAACTACCAATTGAATGTTCTTTGCTAAAATCTATATAATATTTAGATTTAATTTCAGCTTTCATAGTATTGTTATTTCCTTTTATTGTTATATTATCTTTTCCCATATGATTTTGTATCGCTTCATTTATATCATCAATTTCATATGCTCCAGTGGGTAAACTAAATACTTGTATATCTGAATATTTGTTTGTATTTTTATCTTTTGTTTTGTAATAATGTATTTTGTGATTAACATTTTCAGTAACGTTGGGAATAGAATTATAAGTTGTTATATCTAATAATGCGGCTTCCCATAATTTATCTTTTTCCAAACGTAACGCAGGGAAAAGAACACTTCGCAAAGTAGATGAAGTTCCAGTTAATGATACTGTATAGGAAGACATCTTAAAGTTGACTAACGCTTTTTGTTAAAAAATCTAAACATAAATGTCCACAGATTACCGTATCATCAGGTTGCTCTCTTTTATAATTGTATAGTACATTTTTAGCTGTTTTAAAGTAATATTGTAGTTCTTTTGGTGGTGGGAGATTACCAAAACTATCAAAGTAGTAAATAGTTGATCCTAGTTTCTTATAACATACCCAATGAGTGCCTGATCCTTTACTATTATCTAAATCTACTATTCCGGTTTCATTTTTCCAAATTTTAACAGGTAATGCATCTTTCATAAACACTCCTCTAAAAAATGGAATTTTTAAACAAGAAACATAAGTAATTAATTCTTTATCTCTTAATTATTTATTTGGAATTAGTAATTTTTTTCTGTTTAATACACACGATACGGTCTTAGGTATAATCCTCCTCCTTTTTTTATCATTGACCATATTGTTTGTTTCTTTTTATTTTTACCTGCGGTGGATCGTCGTTTTCTTCTTATATTTCCTCCACGTTTCTTTGCAGGTTTTCTCCTCCTTTTTCCACCTCCTTTCTTCTTTCCACCTCCAAACATCGTTTTACCCTTCATTGCTGCTGATACCGCTAAAGCTGCTGCTTTTTCACCGATACTAGCGTCACTGGATGTTACTCTTTGCCAAGCTTTTTCAGCAAGTGCTCTATCCGCTATTGATCTATTTTTAGTATCTGCAAACTTTGAATATGCTATATCGTGTTGTTTGCAGGCTTGATCAAGTTTATTTATTCCAAGATCTCCTCTAGCAAGTCTTTTTTTCAATTTTGTTCCAGGACCACAATATTGATAACCTCCTGGTAAATGTAGTTCTACAGGTAATAAATCGATAGCTTTATTAACTATAGCTCCAACCGGCTTAGTAATAAGAGAAAGTGCTGTTGATGCTATTCCTCTTTCTCTCTTTATAACGTGTCGATTATGACTGATGCGTTGAACTTTCAACATGGTCTTTTATAGTGAAAGGAAATGCCGATACTTGTTTATTTTATAAATGCTTTATAATGAATGATGCACTTATCCTTTGACATTGTTTATTTATAATAAAAATGTAAAAGTATGTTTGTTTATGGGTAATAAAGTGTTCTCCAACCTTGCGGTATGATTGTATCGTCTTCATCATTATTTTTAGAAGATCTTAAAGTATTAGTTTCCTTATTTAAAAAATATTTTTCCATAACATTTTGTTTAACCCAATGTAGTTTTTGATCAGATTTTATAGGGTTTATTGTGTTATACACATCATATAATACTACGCTTAATAGTCTTACAATGTAATTTACATTAACAGCATCATTAAAGTTGTGAGGGTCATCTAAGGCGCTTAATCGCAAATATTCACAATTAAAATACTCCTTATGGCGATCTTTTCTTAAGCTTCTTTTACGCCATTCTTCTACTGTAACTGCATCACCATCTGCTATTCCTGTTCCAACATTAACTAGTGGTCTCCCTTTGCAATCAAAGACTTGTCGACGACCTGTTTCATATTCTTGAAATACAGGAACTTGTCCAATTGTTGCTACATCAGTTTCATCACACCCTTTTTTAACATTAGTAATTATTTTTGCATCGGCATCCCATTTGTTATTTTTTGATTTTATTATTTGTCTTATTGTAGCTGCATCTGATTTTGCAGTTCCTTCCTTAACGTTAGGCAACACTTTATTTTTGCAATCAATTGTGTTAATATCATGTGTAATACAATGATCTGTAATATATTGAAGGCTTACAGCATCTTTCATATCTTTAGGGTCTCCAATATCATGTATTACAAAGTTGTAAAAGGAAAATTTATCTGTTTTTTCAGGGACGACTGAATGTAAATACTTTTTTGTAACTTAATCTTGATCATTAACAGGATCTGCTATATTGGCTATTCTAAGATCTTTTGCATCATATACTTTATTATTACTCCTAGGATCATATCGTAAGGTTTGGTTTATGTACCACATTAAATATTCTTTATTTACCGAATCATGTTTATCTATTGGTTTTGGAAGATTTACAATTCTATAAAAATTAGCGTTATACACTTCATTTTGAAGCTTTAAGCTAGGTAATGTTTCACTTTTTAATGTTTTGAAATTTACTGCATCATTATCATCCTTTGGATCATTTACAAACTTTAAACGTTTGTTACTTATATCATAATCTCCATCGGATGTTAGTGGTAAACCACCTCTTTTTCCATAAGATCCTGATTTGCTTCCAGTTTCGGAATACCGTCCAAAGTTATCCACACTCATGGTTATACTGAATATTTAATCGGTTATACTTGTATTATATATACTCATATTTTTTATGCAATTACTCCTCGATTTCACAGTTCGCCGACCAAAGCTACCCATTCGTTTTCTAAACCACTATGTCCGGCTTGTTTAGCTTCATATATCAACTTCATGCTGTCAACTAATTTGTTTATATCGTTGTAGTATATTATATTAGTATCATACAAGTTTTTCAATAATCCTTTTCCTGATAAACTTGATTGATTTATTTTTCTCCTTTTATGTAAAATATTTATTTCAGCAGAAGATAATGATTTTCTTTTTTTTATGATGCATTTCTATGAACATTGAAATTTTTAGAATAATTTTTCTTATGCGCATTTGTATCCTCCAATATTTGTTTAAAAATGTTTAGATCCTTTTTAGTATATTTATTAGGCTTCGATTTAAAAATAAGTTCAAACAATCCTTTTGTACCCTTGATTTGTTTATTATTTATAATAATATTGTCATGTTCGTCTACATCAAGTTTGCTATCTCCAATCATTAGCCCATTTTCTTCTATTCTAGCACCAAAAGTATGATATTTTCGAGTTGGCTGTGCAGAATGTAACATTTTTAATACAAATTGTCTTGCAAGCGGCCCTTTATACGCAATATCCGAGCCCAATTTGCTCAAGTTGGACGTATTAATAGACTCTTCTTCTTCTTGTTGTTCTTCGCTTGTAGAAAGACCTTCTTTTTCTGTTAAAACATCCGTTTCTTCACCTAGTTCGCTTTCTTCTTCAGTTGTTTCTCCTTGTTGTGCAAAACTTGTATCACCTTCATATTCTTCTTTTTGTTCAAATTTTGAAATGGGTAAAATAGCATCTCCGGAAAAATTAAATGTTGAATGTTTAACATTTTGTCCTAATTGTTTTAATGGCTCCGTAATAGGTTTAAATGTTGATTCCAGAAATTTCTCTCTTTCACTTATTCCTAATCTTAACGCTCTGTTTTTATGTCTAATAGAATCACTAAGTGATTTTATTTCTTTTAATAGCTTTTCCTGATTAACCATGTTTACACCATGGAGACTTGTACGATAATGTTGTTAATTAATGTATTAAAACAAATTTATCAAAACCTATGCGGTAACGACCATCTGTTATAGCTTTATCTTTCATAATTACCAAAAATCCATATTTTTCCGCCCAAGCTTTTCCACAAAGCTCTTTGAATTTATCAAATGACATATCAGCATTTACATGATCGTTGTATATATGTTTTAGGTTTGTATCGTGTTCTTTGAATAAAACTAAAATATTTGCATTGTCTCTAATTAGTTGTTTTTGAATTTTGCTATATGTTTGTCCGATATATATGCTATCAATATTATTATGTCTTCCCATGGCAAAATAGTTTCTAATAGTATCATGATTTTAACTAGATACATCATCAAATACAAATACAGAATACGGCTTAGCCTGGTCTGGTTGCATAACACTGTCACTAGCATTAAATTTGTAATAGTTAACATCAGGCACATCAGTCAGGATCTTTTCCAACAATTGATACTTTGGTTGATGTAAGGACTTTGAAAAAAATATATAGGTTATTAAATCGCAATCCTTTTGTGTTTGTAATTAAGTTAAACACAACGTTAGTTTTGCCACAGTTTGAAGGACCGCTGACTATACATCGTACAGTGTTTGGAAATAAACTACCGTGTTTACCATTGTTGATTTTAACGTTATCTACGGTTAAATCATCAATGTTATTAATATTAAATTTATCTTTATGGTGAACAATCTCCATCTTATTCAAAGGCAGAAGAGTAAATAAGTTGATTTAAAACTAAATCAAATCTCTTATAGGTATCCACGAATCTTCAGTTTTATCAAACCCCAACCAACGTACTTTAACTTGGTATTTTTTCCTTTGCAACACCTTTTTAACAAGATAAACATCGCCTACTGTTGACTTTAACAATTCATGTCCGTAAAACCCGCCTTGTAACAAATTTCCTTTGTTATCTTTTAAAATATAAGTTTCCGGTACAGTAGGTTGTACTTTATACACTGTAAAAACTTCGTTTGTCCAATTGGGCAGGTATTTTTTAGTAAACACTCCTTTGTATTTACTAATTCGAACTTTATCATTTTCATTAAATTTTCTTGGTTTTCTTTGTTCCGCTTTTGGCTGTGTATTCTTTTTAATTCGTTGTAAAACTAGTTAAGCGTTTTTCTTATTCACTTTGTTAGGTGCCATACCGATAGTTCTATGAAACTTGTTGTTGTAATCGCTTATTAATTTTGGTAAGATATCAACCCATACGTAAGAACCTCTTTTCGAAAACATTTTATACATTGCACCTTTTAAGGTTCTATTAAATCTTTCAATTATAGCTGCCTTTTTCTCAGAATTTGTGGAATAATGATTTATGTTATATTTTTTCATTAACAAGGCAAAAGGTTTATTAAAAAATTCTTTCCCATCATCAGTTTGTAAATGTTTAATTTTATTTTTATCTCTTTTTATAGCTACTTCCATAGCTTTTGTTATGCTGTTACCAGTTTTGTCTTTTAATGGCAAAGCATCTGTAACTTTGGTAAAACAATTAATAATCGTAAGTATGTATTTAAATCCTTTATTTATTTTACTATGCGGTTGCATTTCAATTAAATCTGCTTGATATAAATCATTTATTCCTTTTACAACAGTATTTCGTCGTGGAAACTTTATTCTTGCAGGTTTATGAAGTTCATTAACAATCTTTTCCTTTAAGTCTGTCATGATGATTTTACTAACAAAGTCAAGTTAGTATTGAGTGTTTCTTTTTCTGCATCCGCTTTTATAGTTCAAGGTCATTTCAACATATTTAAAAAAAGGGGAAATCACAGCGAGCATGCTGTGATTTCCCCTTTTTTTCTTTTTTCTTTTTTTTCTCTTTTTTTCTTTTTTTCTTTTTTCTTTTTCTTTTTACTCATTGATAGGATTGAGAGAGTAGTGGCCGAATGGTAGAGTGTGAATTTTGTCTGGAAGAATGTGTCGTTTGTCATCATTGGAGCAGAGTGCTTTTTTCACTTCTGTTACGCTGTACAGTTGATGGTTGAAACTTCTGATGGTGTTGAATTTTGTAGTTATAGTCGTTTCTTCAAATAAGCATTGCTTGTAGTGTTCAAAATTTACATTCTTCTTAAGATACAAACTTTTTACACCCTTAGCTTTTTTCATAACATCGTTTTCTTCTTTATGCAATTGTAGTGAATACAATTTTGACATTAGTGCAATAAGTTCTTTCAGTAAAATTCCATTTGCTTCGTCTTTAAATTTTCCAAGTTTCTTTTTGTTCCGATCATTGTCATAATTTAAATGATCTTTTGGATAGTCCACTAAAATCAAATTCATTTTTGTGAACAAATGTTCGAAGATCCAAATACATATCTTCAGTAAGAATCCAGTAGATGAAAGCGTCCGTGTCCATGTAGGCGATTCCGATGTTATCTCTACCGTAGAAGGCGACCATTTTGTTGTAGTGGAAATCATACATGTGGGTTTTGGAAATATCCAAGATTGACATTCCAACGTACAACGGACGATCCATTTTCACGCTTGTCTTCTTCATAGATACTGCCACAAGGTTTTCATTGATGATAACGGATGTTCCAAAGTTTGGTTTTTGTACAAGTTTTTATAGTTTTATAGGATCTGTAATTAATTTAACATTTTTGTGTTTTCTTTTGTTTTCCTATGTTTTTCCAAATATCGCATTATTCATTAATTTAAAAAAGTCCTTTTGAAATGTTGATGTTGCAGCTGCTCTTCTTCTGGTGTTTGAATCAATGTACGGTTTTAACCAGCAAGATTGGGAAAATTTTAAAACTCTATGAATTTTGGTTATACGTAAACCCAATTGGAGTGCTTGTTGAACAACCCAAAAGTGAGCTACGTATCTTTGTTTATTTTCAAGAGTCATCATTAATTTTGGATGTGTGCCAATTGGTGAAACTTCTGTTTTTGCAAGGAGCGGAAGATCGTAATGAAGATCTTGCAAGTGTTCTGGATATTCCAAGTCACAGTCCAATATGTGTCCGGTGTCTCCGTCTTTTGAAATTTGCGAAATATCACCAATAGAGTCTGGATTAACCCATTCAAAGTTTCCAAAAGGAAGTGGATTAGACATGGCCCATCCGTATAAATTGTTGGCATCGAAATATCCTAAGAACACTGATGGTTTTTCTTTATCGTAGTTTGGAAGATATTTGTTGTTAGCTTTAACATGTCTAGTAACACTTTGGGTCAATCCACCTCTAACGCCCGATTCGATCATCAACACCATGTCAATATCTGTTAATAATTGAAGGTTGCACTTTGTTTCTTTTAGCATAGCTTGCCAAGCTAGTCCTGGAGAAGTATAAGAATGAAGAGGGTCTAATCCGTAAGCTTCAAAGCAGGTGTTTCTAAATTCTTCCATCACATCGCAGAGAAGGGTCACATCAAGTTTTACATAAAAGTCAGAATAATCTCCCAGAGTGTTCATTTCCAATTCGTCCCAAACTCTGCATGCGTGTTGATAGTCTTCAGGTGAAATGTCCAAATCGGTAAGTTTACTTTTGAAAGCTTCTGGTGGAGGAAGTGACGTTTCTTGAAATTTATGTAGTCCATCGATGTAATCATACAGGAAAACTCCTTTCCGAAGAACCATATCCATTTTTTCTGCAGGTACAATTTTGCTTGTTTCTATTAAATTTTGTCTTCTTAAATTTTTAGAAAGTTTCATAAGACTGGAAGGCATAAATCTAAAATAATCAACAAATCTAAGTTTAATTTTGCCCACCTTTTTTGAAAAGCTTATAAATTTTTCCATAGTTTGTGCTATAACGTCTATTTCACCGTTGTCTCTTGCTAATTCGGGAATGATAAAATGTCCATCGTATCCACTAAGATTGTGAAAAACCACGGGAATAAAAGATGGTAGTTTGTAGTTGATGTTACATCCGTTGCAAGCTGCACCTCTGTAGGCTCCTGTCAGATGGTCATGGTCGCGAACTTTAACTTTAGTTTCTGTAAATTGATTGTTACACAAATAGCATGTTGTTGTCGACTCATAAAGATAAAGTTCTTCCGGTGTCATAGGTGACATAGGAACCACATTGCTATACATTGCTTCCACTTTCCCAGCGATGTCGTATAAATCATCAACAAAGTATCGAGCTGCTTCTTCTCCACGATAGATCTTTGGTGTGGATGTCAAACCATATTCTTGAAGATGTTCTTCAGGCAGAGTGGATTTTACTATTAAACAGTAGCTGTTTGGTTTGTAAAGTTGATACTTTGTTCTGCTTGTAATTTCCTCTCCTTCTTCTTGTTCAAGTGGAAGCAATGAAGATTCAAAATCTGCATACACTACAACGGGAATTCTGTATTGTTGGATAACTTTATCAAATTTTACTTGTGATCTGCTAGGGTGTGGTAATTTAATTCTTACTCCATAGTTTCCATTGCATAATCTTTTATGTTCTGTTAACCATTCTGAACCTCCTCTTCTTACAGGTTTGTTTACAAAACAGAAACATCTTTTACAAGTTGTTTTTGGTTGTTCACGTGTTGATAACTGTTTGCAAACGAGCTTCAAAATCTTTAATGTATACATAATGTGAGATATCACCTTTAGTTATAAATAATAAATCAGTATGATCTTTGCGTTCGGTGGGTGTTATACGTAAGGGATAGACATTGTTGGATGAATCTAAGCCAAAGATGTTTACAGATGCAAAAGGATTTTTCTTTTCAAATTTTGATATGTCTTGAATTGAAACAGGATAAGTCATGCCTTGAAAGTTATACATATAGCAAACCTCATCGTATGCTCTACTCGGTCGTTCCACATGATCTTCTACATATTGTGCAAGCATTGCATACTTGAAACATTCAGCATTTTCATTTTGTACATTAACACAAGATTTGGTTACTCGAATCTTCCTTGGCAAAGCAATATAACTACTACCTCTCATTCCATATCCATGTTTATGAACTCTCACATCTAAGCTTGTTATACTTAACAAACTCCATCCAGAACCTCTTCCTTCATGTTCTTGTAATTTTGTTAAAAGTTCTTCAAAACAATCATCCACAATTGAGCTTATATCCGATGCAAACATGATGGTTTTGTTTTTAGTTAAAAATCCTCTTGGTGATGTTTCATTCTGAACATTTGTAAATACAGTATCTAATAATATTCCAAACTTTATAAAATTTAATCTTCTTAGTTAATTCTTCAATGTTTCTGTTACTAATGTTTTTGCTTTCAATATAAATTGTGCTAGTTGCAATTGAGCATTGTCAATCTTAAAATGAGTTACTACACTGCCTGGTAAAGCTCGGGCGTATAATTCCACATCCAAAGATGGTCCGGGTGCGTATTGAATAACACTTGGTCTTGAATTTAGTTGTTGTTGATGGGTAGCCAGCATTTGATCTAATTCTTCCAAATCTTCTTCTTCTGCATTGTTTCTTGTTTCGTTGTTATGGTACACTTCTTTGTGTATTTGTAGTAAGTTTTCATTTTCAAAAGATTCTTCACAACTGATGCAGTAATACATGACGTAGGTGTGCTCTCCACAAAAGTTGCAGTAATAATAAAAACCACTCTTAAACTACCCCTATTTACAGCACTACCCCCACCACTTTTTCTGTATTAAACACAAAAAGTGTTAATAACAGTTAAATTTCTTATATTTCAAAACTCCTAAGTGTCAAGGTCAAATAATGCAAGTTTAAAAAAACATCTAAGTGTCAAATAATGCAGGTATTAAAAAAAATCTAAGTGTCAAGGTCAAATAATGGAAGTTTAAAAAAAATCTAAGTGACAAGGTCAAATAATGGAAGTTTTAAAAAAATTCTAAGTCTCAAGGTCAAATAATGGAAGTTTTAAAAAATCTAAGTGCCAAGGTCAAATAATTTAAGTTCAAAATAATACATATTATGCGTCGTAAGTGTGATCATCATTGCTGTTGTTTAAATATGTTATTTCCAAATCGTTATCGCTTTCATCTTCCTCCGTGTCCGATGCCGGAAACAAACGTCGCCGAACAAGAGCATGTATATATTGTACTGGATCATAGTAAATTGTTACAACATGTGTTAACGGTGTTTCTTCGCCTATTGCTACTGGTACTTCCAAAATATTTTCTTCATCAGTTGTAGCATCAGACGTAGCATCAGATGTAACATCGGATGTAGCATCAGATGTATCTTCTACTGGAATCAAACTATTTTCAAAAATACTTTCGTCATCCGTTAAATCTTCTGGTTCAACCATTTTATATATTTTTTCACAAATTTGAAGAAAAGAAAAGAAAAGAATTTGAAGAAAAGAAACTTGATATTGTAAAATAAATGTTGAAGCAAATGTTTGAAAATTTTTCTAAGTCCGAAAGTATTAATTATTAGAAAGTTTTACAAGTCCAATGTAAAGTGAAATAAAGAAAGAAGTGTTGTTGCCTGTTTAAACAGTTGCAAAAGAATGATAAGTTGAAAATTGTTCAAAGTCCTAAAATATTAAATATTGAGAAGTTTTAACACTTAAAATTTTTACAAATCCAATTTAAATTAAAGAAAGAAATGTTGTTGCCTGTTGAAACAATGGCAATAGAATGATGGAAGCCAAACCCGCAGCAAGGGTCCTGTGGTTTGGGAGGGGGTAAGCGAGGAGGGGGGATGACCTCAAGCCGAGTTGGGGTCCGGGATCTGCGCGTGTGGTTCGGCATCAGTTGCTCGCTAGACAGTGAGGTGGTAACATGTTCAGAAGGCGCCCTGAACATTTTATCATTTTTGCTGTTTGGTGAAAATATCTTGGTGTTATTTGTATAATAACATCTTGACGTAGGACTGATTAATTTTAAGGCATGGTAGTTTAAGCATGGTAGTTGTTTGTGCTTGTAGATACCCTAGGGTTTGTAGTTTGTTTTTAATTTGCTGGTTTGGTAGTTAGTATTAATTTAAAATCTTTCTTTTACTTACAATATATTTCTGCCTGGAATGTCTAAATTTAAAGTAATATTTTGTTTTTAAGAATGTTATATGATATGTTTTTAATACCTTTCTATTCCAATTTCCTTTTTCCAACAAGCTTGTTGAGGGCATTCCCTCTCTTGTCTTGTACTCCTTTTTAGTTAGGGACACCTTTCAATTCCAATTTCCTTTCCTTTTTTCCTTCCATCTTTTGCACGGTAAAACCAATTAATGGTAAAACCGGCTACCGCTTTTGTAGTGATTACGCCCACCAAAGCGGGTCACTTACAACCTCTATACGTGCTGGATGGGTAGTTCGCCTACCTCCGGAGTTTCGCTGGACCCCAGTTGATTTGCGCCTTATGGTGAGTCGCTGGCTCCTTTAGTGTTAGGAAATAAAAAACATATTTGTATAACATTTTTTTTTTAGCTTAGCGTTGTGCGGTTATGGTGAGGTGTAAGGGATGGCTTATGTCTAGCTTACACCGTAATCATTCTGTGCAGCGTTGGGCTGACTAGATATTTTTTACTTTTTAGCTCAGCGTTGTGCGCTTATGGTGAAGTTAGAGGGATGGCTTATGTCTAGCTCACACTGTAATCATTATGTGCAACGCTGCGCTGACTAACTATTTTTTTTAACTCTAGGCAGGTTGTATTGTAAATTAGCTTATCTTTTTTAGGTTTCCGGGGTGTACGGTTCTGTCAAACCGTACACCCCCATTTTCTTTTAATTATCAAACGACCTTGACCTAGTTATTTTCAAGGTCAACAAAAGAGTAAGCGAAAATGTCTAAGTCCCAAGGTCATTTTTATGGAAAATAGCTTTTCTTCTGTTAGGTTTTCGGGGGTGTACGGTTCTGTAAAACCGTACACCCCTTATTTTTTTTAAAGTTCTGGATGACCTTGACCTTCTTATTTTCAAGGTAAATAAAAGTTAGCGAAAATTTCTAAGTGTCAAAAGTAGGTCAAGGTCACCAAAAAATACCCTATGAACGGGGGAATAGACCGCTAAGTAATTCTTTTGGAAGTACAAAGTGGTCTATTCCCCCGCTCCTATTTTTGTTTTTTTGTTGTTATTTTTACATTAACCTCACAATTTTAACAAATGAAGATATTTTTTGTGCACACTGCATAATGTTTGATTCACACAACACATCGTTACACATTTTTTACCTTTTTTCGGTCCTTTTTTAAAAATATATAAACATTGTTCTTTTCTAAAACTGGATGATGCAGAAGAACCTGTCATGTTGCTAGATCCTAAATAGTAAAAAGTCATTCTGTTATCCCGCTTTTATAAGAAATTACCCCTCCATTGTAAATTTTGAAAATAGGTCAAGGTCATTCAAAAATACCCTCTGAGCGGGGGAATAGACCGCTAAGTAATTCTCTTGGAATTACAAAGTGGTCTATTCCCCCGCTCCATTTTTTTGTCTTTTTTTTGTCTTGTGTTTAATTTGACCATTTAACTTTATCAGATGGAGATTTTCTTACTAAATAATAATGAACATTACTGATATTTGGAATTTGAAGATTTACTGGTAATTTGAGCAAGTAGAGTTCATCACAACATCTAAGAACAACATCCCTGTTACTGATCTTTTTTACAAAAACATATTTGTGGTTTAATTTCAATCTGTTGATTTTAATTCTTTTATAGTTTTCAATTTTTTCTGGCAATTCACTTTTGGAGGGTTCAATTTTGACTTTTTTAGAAGGTTGAATTTTGACTTTTTCGGAAGGTTCACATTTTTTATGCAGTCTACACAATTTTTCATTTACACTACACAATTTCACACACCTTTCACCTTTATTCGCTCCTTTTTTTAAAATATGAGCACATTGTTCTTTCTTAAAACAGGATTTTCTTAATTTTTGAAGTTTTTGAAGTTTTTCAGAAATTTTGTTAGGAGATTTTTTCGGTGAAGATTTTTTTGGAGAAGAAGATTTTTTCGGTGAAGATTTTTTTGGAGAAGGAGATTTTTGTTTCACAATAGAAACAACAGATGATGATGATGTTGTTGATGACGAGGAAGAAGACCTGGACGAAGACGAAGTGCCTGCCATAGCGCTGGATCCTAAGAAAGTAAAGATTACTCTGTTTACCCTGCCCTTATAACAGCCCCCCACCCATTTACCCCCTCTACTTTTCGAGCTCAAAAAAATATTCATCCAAGCTTTCTAACAGTGGCAAGGAAAGAGTTTCAAAAGGTTGATACAAAATTTCATAAATGTCTTGGTTTAAATTTTGCGAAGTTTGAAGATATTCTTCTATTTCCTGTACAAATTTCTGTTCGAATTGTTGGAATTCTTCTATTTCCTGTAAAAATGTCTGTTCGGATTGTTCAAATTCTTGTTGTTCTAAGTTAAATGTTGGTGATTTCAAGTCTTCTTCCAATTTTTAATGTAATCTATTGCATTTTGAATTATAGATTGTCTGTTAATTTGTTTTTGTTTTTGACTTTCCGGTACAACTAATTTTAATTTTTCAAAAGCTTTTTTTAATCTGTGTTGTCTTCTTTGTTCCCTTCGGTTTCTACTAAATTTTTGATCAATCAGGTATTTTTGGAAAGATTCCATAACGTTTTGTTTATTCAAAATGTGGCAAACTATTAATTCTATAAAGCTTCTATCCGCTCAATATATACTGGAAACCCGGGGGGGAAATCATCTTCGCCATTAAGGTGATTGGTACGTATTTAAAGCTTTGAGGTTTGCATAGCGAGACCATAACTATGAGCTCCTTGTACGAGTTGTGTCTGCAGCGGATCTGCACCGATAACCCTATGCTCCGGCATATCAGAAGGGTGTCAGAGCCGCTGCCGCCAATTTTGCAAGGAGAGCTCATTTATGAGCATAAA
This sequence comes from Flexamia atlantica, assembly GCA_035578135.1. Classification (NCBI taxonomy): domain Eukaryota; kingdom Metazoa; phylum Arthropoda; class Insecta; order Hemiptera; family Cicadellidae; genus Flexamia; species Flexamia atlantica. Next base: position 25,464,412 of record JAQJVK010000007.1, read on the forward strand.
AGACGATGCGTCTACAAAACCAAAATTTGGTTTGAAGGGCCAAATGTTGGCAGAATATGCGCCATATGTCACATGGTACGTTTTTTCATTAACTGCATTGTTTTTTTGTTAACAATATATTATTTTTTAAATTTCTTTAAATTAATAATTTTTTTTCAGGCGCTTCCTCTTGCCGGCCCGGGGGAAGAGCTTTATCGAACTATTGCTTATAGAAGCGGAGTAATTGGGTATAAACTACAAATGCCGGCACCTCAAGAAAAATGTCATCTCTGCGGTTTCTTCCCCCTGGCGAAATACGAAATTAATTGTATGTGTTTATAAACACATATAATTATGAGAAATTAAATAGGGACGGGGAACAGAGCAGTTTGTGGTCTAACCACTTACTGCTCTGTTCCCCGTTCATAGGGTATCTTCAGATGACCTTGACCCACTTTTAAAACTTTATGGTGGGGAAAATGTATATATAAACCGTGGATTATATGAAGAGGCATCACTTCCCTCACCGATCATCATGGAAAGTTTCCGTATGTTTTACAATGTTTTTTGCACTCCTCAACAACATATTCAATTTATGTTAAATTTAATCCATGTCCTCCAGAATATTAATTTTCTTACGATTAATGTTACTGGGGAAAGAATGGTAAATTTAACATATCAACGTTTATTAGTTACCATCAACCCTTTGGTAGATCCGAATTGGTTTTCAACACTTGAAACATACATTGATACTATGGCTTTTGAACAAGGATTCCATTATCTTTGGGTTGATGTAGATTACATCAACTTTCAAAATGAATCAGATGATGATGGATATGATTCTGCCACATAAAAGTAGACATTAACGGAACTTCTCCCCCTGCCTTTTAGGAAAAAAGAGAGGAACAGTGTTAATTAATAACACTGTTCCTCTCTTTTTTCCGCTTAAAGTTAAATGACCTTAACCTACTTATTTTGAAGGTCAATTGTAACTTAGTGAAAATTTTCTAGGAGGTCAAGGTCATTTAAATCTTAGCGGAAGAATGAAAAGAATAGCTACCAACATGCATTGTTGGTATCTATTATTGTCTTTCCTCCTAGAAAACCCCTTTAGTCCGTGTCAACTTTGATGTGAATTTTTGTACAAAATTGTACATAATAAAGGAACCATGTTTCGAGTCCTTCGTAATCCATAGAATCCGAAGTGCAACAGATTTTCGTACCGTCTGCTTTAACAGCTTCAAGTACTCCAATAATACACTTCAGATTGCTATGATACGTTCTTATGTACCATAGTACTTTTTTGGCTTCGACAAAGTTGTGCACAGCACCAAAGATCATGAGGGATTCCATGGCAAATGTAACCACAAGACTACAGCACACCTTATATATACTGTGAGCCCAAGGCTATAGCCTCGATTTTTGAGTTTTTGCGTCATAACTTTTATACCGTTGGTTTTATCAAAAAATGTTGCTGGACCTTTTTTGTTTGTCTTTTAATTCCGCTTAATTTGACTACCCGCACGATAGATTTGGAGCATTTTTGTTATATCCACTGCCATCGTGTACGGCGACGCAGTTCTAAAGTTGAACGGCAACGAAATCAAGTGGGGGCCCCCCCGGCAACATTTGCCGGGGGGAGGGTTTGCCGGGGGCGCGGGGGGGGCGGGGGGCGCGGGGGCGCGGGGGCGCGGGGACGAGGGGGCGCGGGGGGTTTAAAAAAAAACCGACCACCCAACCCCTTTGGAAGGGGTTGGGGGGGTCGGTTAGGTTAGGTTAGATAGTGACCAAGGGTTGAGGCTTTAACAAACACCAAAATATTAATAACCAACGCGAAAACTAAACTCACCATCAACAGAAATTAAAACATTTACAAAAACCCAAATGTTAAAAATAATAATTATTTAATAAAAGATACAACACAAAACTAAAATCTTAGGTTATTTAAAACTTTAACAAAATATTTAAGTCTCAAAAGTAGATTTTTAAAATCAATATATAAGTCAAACAAGTAAGTCTTTTAAAATTAAAATATCTAAGTCTAAAAAATAGGTCATTTAAAATAATTCTAAGTCCGAAAGTAGAACAACCAAAACTAGGGCGCGGGGGCGCGGGGGCGCGGGGGCGCGGGGGCGCGGGGGCGCGGGGGCGCGGGGGCGCGGGGGCGCGGGGGCGCGGGGGGTTTAAAAAAAACCGACCACCCAACCCCTTTGGAAGGGGTTGGGGGGTCGGTTAGGTTAGGTTAGATAGTGACCAAGGGTTGAGGCTTTAACAAACACCAAAATATTAATAACCAACGCGAAAACTAAACTCACCATCAACAGAAATTAAAACATTTACAAAAACCCAAATGTTAAAAATAATAATTATTTAATAAAAGATACAACACAAAACTAAAATCTTAGGTTATTTAAAACTTTAACAAAATATTTAAGTCTCAAAAGTAGATTTTTAAAATCAATATATAAGTCAAACAAGTAAGTCTTTTAAAATTAAAATATCTAAGTCTAAAAAATAGGTCATTTAAAATAATTCTAAGTCCGAAAGTAGAACAACCAAAACTAGGTCAAGGTCATTTAAAAATTAAAAAAGGGGATGGGGAAGCGTGGGGTCCCTACTTTATTTTATACTACTTTATTATATCTTATACTAACATGCAACGGTTACTGTGTGTGCTAGACATAAGCCATCCCACACACCTCACCGCCTTATTATATCTTATGCAACCCCTTAAATGCTATCATGCATGCGGTTACGGTGTGATCATCACGTAAGCGAACTCACACACCTCACCGCCCTATCATATCTTAACCCCTACCTAACGTTCCCCCTATTCTATCTTATACTATGTAATATTACAGTTACGATGTGTGCTAGACATAAGCCATCCCACACACCTCACCATAATACTACCCCTAACTTATACTATGTAATATTACAGTTACGATGTGTGCTAGACATAAGCCATCCCACACACCTCACCATAATACTACCCCCTACGTAATATTACAGTTATGGTGTGTGCTAGACATAAGCCATCCCACACACCTCACCATAATATTACCCCTGATAGCTAAACCACGCAGGAAATGGAAAGGTAGTTGGATTGCCATTGCGGCCGATCATTATAGAAGTGCGCCTCTTCTACAATAACCGAACGCGATGTGAGCTAGACATAAGCCATCCCTCACACCATGGCGAACATTACGTTACAGCATAACCCTGCTCATAAGAGCACGAGTTACACCTTCACCGTAATGCTAAAGCGAAACGTTGCGCGCTCGCCTATATCATCGAGCTGAAGCGGGCGGCCTTGACTTGAAGGTTGACATGTCCGCCTGCTGGGACGGAGGCGGACCTTCACCTTAACCGCGCCGCGGTCGATGATTGAAGGGGGGCGTTGCCGTGACTTTGCCACCTAGTTCACCTTGGACGCCGAGCCGGTAGCTTCCGCTTACACTACCTTGACTACAAGGTTGCCGTGTCTGCTGCCTATAATAACCCCACTTGACCACCTCTTGTCATTCTGCCACTTGCCACTTGCCACTTGCCACCATCGCTGTTAAATTTTACATTCTCATTTTTTTACATTTTTCTTTTATATTTTCCATTATGAACTTCTCATCCTCATCATCCGGCCATGATGCTTCTATCCTACGAGGTTTGCTTGAACAAGAAATTGAAAAAACCATAAAATATCAACTTGAAGAAAAAACATTAATTGAAAGCGAAGATTTCCTATCAGATTATTTTTTTATTCATAAGACTCAACCAGCTCAACCAACTCAACCGACTCAACCCGCTCAACCAACTCAACCGACTCAACCCGCTCAGACTCCACCTGCTCAACTGTCTCAGACTCCACCTGCTCAACTGTCTCAGCCTGCTCAGACTCCACCTGCTCAACTGTCTCCGCCCGCTCAGTCATCCAATCAAGAAACTCCGCGTCCTTCACTGATCGTCAAAATCCCCTATCCATTTCAACCCGCACCACATAAAAGACTACCATCCAAAAAATTGAAAATCAACCGGCTCAAAACAAATATCGCATACAAAATTGAAAAAACAAAAAAAAGCACAATTTACATCCTGAACGAAGAAAAGAATACAATTTTTATCATCAACCTGCCTAAAAAAATGCGTGTTCCTCCAAAGCCTAAACATTTAAAAATTACAAAGGACGGTGGCAAATTAAACATAAATCTTTTTTAACTAATAAGTACGGGTTTCTCCATACCACAGGTTTATTTGGTCTAGGCCTGTGGGAACCTCTTTACCCTAAAAAGAGTGACCTCTAGCATGGTGGTGAGGTTGACGTTCCTCTAGAGGCTTTAAAACTAACGAACCACCGACCAATAAATGTCTTTACCCAAAAACAAAAAAAAAATAATAATAATAATAATAAACCTAACAAAAAAATCCGGCAACATTTTATAATCAAACTAACGGTATAAATTTTACTATGCAAAACTGACAAATTTTATTTTACATTATCACTGAGCCACCTTTCTATTTCTGGTGAAGCGGAGGCTGTTGACCCGACCACTGACGCCGGCCCGCCGCCAACCTTGTAGTAGCCGGTTGGTCGACCTTGTTGCGTCAGCTGGCACAGCAGATGGTCACATCCTACACTCAACAGTTCATTCTCCGCTGTGCCACCAACCTAACAACTCCTGCTTCAACATGAACCGCTCCCAGTATTTCAAAATCTGGTACAATTGTTTCTCACGTTTACAACTGCTGGGGTATCGAGTTCTTCAATCTAATAACAATCGTGATTGTTACGATGTCACATCTACAATTGCTCTAAATCCTTTTCAGCCAGTTGGGAAAAACATTCTCACTGGCATCAAACTCAACACCGAACCACCTCTTTCACCTGTTTTACCACAATTACCCCAGCAGAAACTATTACTAAAAAGACTAAGACTAAACACCAAATATCACATCATCAAACGAAAATCCAATATTTTTTACCTATACAATAAAGAAAAAACCAAAATGTATATTGTTACCCTACCTAAACATCTTTCCATTTATATAAACCCAAAATACCTTGAACTTACAAAACAAGGTAACAAAATCAAAATAGAATTGTCAAAATAAAAACCCTTTTTCCTTTTCCTCCTCCAAAAGTCCACCCTGGTGGCAAAAAAGGTCCTTATAAGGACCGCCATAAAACTTTCAAATTTAGGGCCTCAACCCTTGGTGACTAACAAGGGGTCCACGTACCTCTAAGTCCCAAAGTGTTGCTGTCGGGGGGAAGGGGGGGCCAGGTGTGCAGCAGATGTTCCAAGGTCAACAGCTTGGAACGCAACAAGGTCGGCAGCAAGCGAAAGCATGCGAGGTCACCAGGATAATAAACCCGGCCCAGTGATGATGTCAAGTAAAAGTTGCCAGTTTTTGCGTTTCATTCAACGCAAGTTTCGTTGGTTTTATTCCTTGGTTTTATTTTTATTTCGCCCTTTTCGTTTGTTTTTTAAAACTCGCATGATAAGGTTTGGAAACATATTAATTAAAATATGAAACATCTTTAAAAATATCGTAACTTGTACAAAGTTAAATAAGTATTTCAAAACAATATTTTTAAGCTAAATGTTAAGAACAAATGTTTACTACTGAGATGTTTACCCTACAACATCTACATTACAACTAAAACTAAATATCGAAAACATTGCGAGGAGTCTCTTATGGTAGTGGGGGAAGGCAGGTGTGCAACATATGTAGCATCGCCCTAACATTTCAATTTTAAAATAAATGTTAATAAACAGAGTTTATATTTAATCGCAAATGTAGTTTAGTTTTGCATTTCTTCAACTAAATATTTTAACTAAGTATTAAGAAAAGATAATAAAGTAGCATCTTTAAAAATATTGTAACTCCTACAAAGTTAAATAAGTATTTTAAGCCAAATGTTAAAAACAATTGTTTAGTACTGAGATATTCACCCTACAACACCTACGTTAGAACTAACACTACAAATCCAAAAATTGCGAGGAGTCTCTCATGGTGGTGGGGGAGGGCAGGTGTGCAGCAGATGTTCCAGGCTGCACATGTCAAGGGAGGTTGCAGCGCCACTACTGACACATCAGTTTGCTGGTAGAACTCGCAGAGTAAACATCTAAATAAACATGAGTTCTGTTTTATATGTTTCTTTTATTAAAGATGGACTTTGCATTGAAACGCAAAGTTTTCCTATTGATGCAGATCCTATACAACAAATTTTAGTACATCCTCCAGAAAGTTATGATTCCATCTACATTTCAGTGCATGAACCAAACGACCCCCCACCACCAACAACTCCTGATGCACAGTAGGACACGGCTACCACACGTCATTAAAGCTTCAGCTCTTTACCCGAGCACACATGGACTCTGAGCTTCAAGATAATACTGTTTCTTCTACATCTACACCAACTTCCGAACAATTACCTACTACAAATGAAACTACTACAAGTCTACAAGTAAATGAAATTTCATCAACTGTTAGTTCTGATGCGCAAGCAATAATGTTATCATTAATTGGTTTCGACTAAAAATTCAACAATGGAAGAAGAAAGAAATTCGCTACTTTACAACTTGGTTTTTGTGAACCCGTCGAAATTTATTATTTGCCTACTTTCATTTTTATGTGGTTACAATTTTGGTTACCTTGTTCAGGAAATGCCAACAGATAAAAAGGAAGAACATTCGCTATATTTTAAAGTTTATGTTTATGTAATTGCATCTTTATTTGGATACTTTGTAGCAGGATATTTTCTTGTTAATTTTTCAATTCCATTTTTTACATGGTATTTTAACAGACGTGAAAATCAACAAAACAACAATCAAGAAACAGTTTGTAAAAAGAAGCAAAAGTTATCTTGCATTTTCGGATTTTCCGAAAATGCAAGATAACTTTTGAAAGATCTTTTTTAAAAACATCCCCAAACGACCTTGACACACTTCCGGCCATTTAAAATTTAAATACCCAGCACAGCAGGGCATTTAAACTTTAAATACCCACCACCAACACGTCACAGCTACGTCACAGCTGATGACGTCACTTCCGGTCACGTGACCGGAAGTAGCTGTCAAAAAATTGACTGGCTGTCAAAGTTTGATTGGGCCAGAAACGCCACCTCGCCTTTACTGTCAGATAAAAATAAGCAAAATTCGTTCCGCCCCACTACCCCGTTCTGCCCCACCTTCCCCTACATACTTCAAGTCTAAAACTAAATTGTTAGTGGTGTTTGAAGAAAATATAATTTTTTTAGTAAAAATATGACAGATTCGGATTGGCTGTGGTCCGCTTGATTAGGGAATTACCCTATCAACAAAAGTTTCTATAATTTCTCAAATACAAATCAAGAAAATTTTTCTGCATCACACAGTCAATCAGAAGAGGGTCAATAAGCATATATATTACTCCTGTTCTGGCTCTAAACATAGTGTTTTTTCAGCATCACATGTTTTGCAGTAAGGTACTGTGTATGAAATCTAAAAGCAATGGGGTCACTAAATCAGCAGGGGGATATCGGGCAATGCGTTGCATGTGATTTAATGGGGGATATATATCATAGGCGCCCCGTGAATCTGATAGGTAGTACACATTGAACACATTGGTTAGTATCTCCGTGGTGCAGTGAGGATGGCAGCTTTATTATTTACCATGGTGAAGTTACTACTATTATTTTACTTTCTGCATTATCGTATTAAACCTGTAGAGTGTAGAAACATTACACTTATTCAAATAAACGCTTAGGAAGTTTTGTAAAACTTTGAATGAAACATCCTACCTACAAACCTACCATCCTACTGTGAGGTCAATGAAAATTAGAATTCAGGAAATTAAACTCAAAACTTTTATGGGGGAAGCTGATTTTAGCCTAATAAATTTACTATAGAACTTACATTGAACTCTTAATCCCTTGCCATTCTTATAAAATGAAATTGAACTAAAACAATTCATTATCAGTTACAAATTACAGTGTGTGTCCACTGGGAGCCAAATTTGACTACTTATTGGGATCATTTGACGTTATAAAAGAATTTAAACCATTCTGTATAACACTAGTGGTTCAATAACTTTTATAAAAACCCAACATGTAATCTAAACTTTAATATTATGATTTGACATTTTTGATTGAATCGTAGTTGAGTTTTTAGTCCTTATTGGAATTATTAGTTGTGGACTTCACCTTTGTGTGCGTACTGGGAAGAATGTCGTTAAATAATAAGTTATTTTTATTGTTTTACCAAAAGGGGAGTTTAAAAACTTCACTCACTTAAAATAAATGGGACACAAAGATACGTTTTATTCGGAAAAACATTTTTTCTCATAAGATTGACTTTGCTAGACATTGTATTACTTTTTGAGCAGTCATTATTAGCATATGTTTCATCGTTAGAGTAAATTATGCTTACAATCGGCAATGAAAGGCGAATACATTTCGAATTGTAATCAATGAAATATATTTTTATTTAATATAAGATTAACCCCCCTCCCACCTCTCAAACTCATTACTTGACAATGGAACCGGAGTTTTGTAACACAATATTTTCATTATAAACAAAATGTGTTCAAATTGGCGCTAAATTGGTTCAATAGAGACTTGAGTATACTATTCGTCTTATAACGGTGCATTGTCAATCTAGCAAAGTTAAATTTGTTTGATTGAATGTTCAAGGTGTTTGGCCAACTCTGGCACACATGGACTCTGAGCTTCAAGATAATACTGTTTCTCTGGCAACTCTGGCGGTGAGCCGCAGTAGTTCCATATAATTCGCCACACGCGCCGCAAGGAAAACAATTCAAAGCATGCTGGAACTGTGTATGTTTGAGCTGGGGGGGGGGGGGGGGTACCAGGGGGAAGCTGGCGGTGGGGTTACGCCGTAGATAAACATTAATATGTATATCCATGGGTTACGCCGCCGTGCCGCCTCAGGACCAAAGACAGCTTGTCTTCTGTAGTCCCGCCTCGCCTCGCTCCCACACCCGCGCCAATCTCTTGCACCTGATCGCCACACGCTCGCGCCAAAGTCCACCACCGTCAAGGACTGCCAGCGTCAAATCTTGATGTGTTGAAATATAGTTGAAATTTAATGCATTTTTTCTCAAAATCCTCCAATTTCACACCACTAGTTAAAATAAGGTATCTGGGAGTTATATACAACATACTTTTCCTCGCGAGGTAGTACACAAACGAGATTTTGAGATTTTTGCTCAATTTTGCTAATCCTGTAATTTTTTGAAAGAAAGATTTCACTTGTAGATTCACAAATTAAATGGTTAAGTGAACATTTTTTCAATAAAAGTGCTAAATGTGCACCTTTTTTTGAAAAGAAACTTAATACTCTATAAAAATGAAACATTTCGCAGTTGAGAAAGCTTCTTGTAAAAATAATTAAATAAGTATATTTTAAATACTGAACATCAATTATAAATTACGAAGAAAAAGCTCTTAATATTTTACACCAAGCAGTTAGCTAAATGTTTTAGAAAACTGGAAAACTGAAGGATGTGAGATGTTCTCAAGCTCCGTGTTTGGTCGCCATGACAACCGAGACGTTTCATGGGAGCGTCTCTGCGTGGTTATGAATTGAGTTACAACGTTTATTCACGGTGAAATGAAGACTGCAGGCCGATAAACTACATGTATGTTAATTAATCTGTACCCATCCCAGAACGCATTGTACCAATGTTTTGTGGCTTGTTAACTAAGCAGCACCGAGTAACATTACATACATGATACAAACTTTACATTATCACCTCAATTAGTAAGATAGTTTTTGTAAATTATTTGTATTTTAAAATTTAACCCACTTTATAGTCTACAGACATTTAACCACTCACTAAAGCAGTTCTTTATTCATTGTGCTATGTGCTGTGCTTTTCTTTCTTAGAACAAATATTGTCATGTTAATTTGCAATGTAATATGTGTCTCTGAAAGTGGGCGGAAAGTATTACGAGAATTTAATTTTTCTTATGCTTTCTATCCTCACTGGATTTATGACATTCTGACTCTTCTTAGCCCATCCATATTTTAAAGATATTCAACAGAAATCTGCAGTAAACATAATTTACTTATAAATCATATAATGTATTAATATTTAAAAAATCAATTTGGCTTACGCAACTGCGTAAACACTAAACCTAAAACCGCTTTAACAGATTCATTTGTTGATCAGCTGTAAAAATATAGTTCCTCAGAGTAAGTTCAAATCATATGCACGTTTTTTCATTCCTCATTGTTTTGTTAACTGCCATTGTAATTCATCCTATATCTGTTTATATGTATTTTTTCTTCTGTAGTTTCTAATATTTATTACCAAATGTTCTAGTCACTGTATATTACTATTTATGCCTGAAATAATTAATTATAAATTATTAATTATTATTTAACTACATATTTATGAACGAGCTTTTTGACATCGTAATGTCATATATAAGATGCTGCGACATAATTGGACTTGTGTCTGTTTTGTAGCATTAAATCAAATAAATAAATAATCCTAAGAGCCAAAATTCACCTAAGATTTCATCTAATCTCTTGGTGCGGTTTAATCATTCTCGAAAAAAATAGTTTTCGTTGTACCGCTGCGAAAACGGCAGTTTTCATTATATGTGTTGCTCATATTTTGCTAAATAAGCTCTTTTCGCCTTAAGGAGAAAAAGAATTAGCTGATGTCGAGGACGTCAGCTGTTCGTTAATAATGTACTAAAACTGCAAACGTGTGTACGTCAGTGACGATAGTGAGCTATCGATTAAATCGACAGTGTAATAAACCTCTTTATTATATCGAGTGGTTTTTATTATCAATTGTAATTCATTGTTGCATTGTTGTGGGTTTAATCGATTTGTGAAACTCATTTCACCAATCAATAGTTCAATGCGTTAGAATACATCGATAGTTGTTCATTGTTGTTAGTCTGAATGAAACAGACAATCAGCTGAACAAGATGAAAACCTCTTTGGGAGATATCTTCAAAGGTAAATTTTGGTTTTCTTAATTAGTTAACCTGTTGTATTGAGCGGTAAAACGAAAAATATAGTTCATCACACGGGCCTAAGGCTGCTTTTTGTTACTCGGTCATTTTTCGACCGCGAGTAAAACTTGACCTCGTACGAAAAACTTCACTTTAGACCCTAGTAATTAAATATAATATTATTGGTTTACGATTCTTATGCGTAGGGTATTAGGAATTTTTTTTCTTGAATGGTTGAGTTGAACTAATTTCCCTCCTAGGACAACTTGCAGACAGAGCAACTGAGACAATAAATATAACTCAGTTCTGTTTCTCCTATTGCATTGTTGATTACATGATGCTGTTACTTGTTTTGTCTGAGATTATTTAGGTGGGAAATCAGGTAACTACCTATAATATGAATCAGAGAAATGAAATTGTAGGTGAAACATTCGTTATAGCTAATGTTGCTGTTACCTATTCGTAAAAGTTAAGTTGATGTATGTTATAATTACACTATATTTCTTAGGACTGATTATTTAACTAACAACCCGGCTTTGTTACTGTTTGGCAAATTAACCTTTTCTCAGAAATCAATAGCTCGATTGATAAAATTTATAGTTAAAATTAGTCTTCGACTTTCATTCATTTTATATGAAAAAGTTTAGGATTGATACAAAATAAATGAGCACTGCGAGAATATTTCATATGTAGGACGATTTGTTGAAACATTCCTGATAATTTAATATTTTTTTAGTTCTGTAACCTTATGGTATCCATAACACTAAGATAATTCTGATCCCGGAGTATTTGTACGAGAGAAAGGAAGGAAATCTTATGGAAATTTAGGGGCGTACGAGTACGCGAATAAGCTTTTTCGAGCCGTGTTTACACTACTCGACTCGACTCAAAGTTTTGAAAAATACTCGAAGTTCGAATCGAATACTCCCGCCTTGAACCCGGGATTCGTACGCACGATCGCATTTTACGGCCGTTTTTCACACATTCAATACCAGTCATGAACAGCCACCATAAAACTTTTGTTATTTTGCTGAAATTGAAGAGGATTTTGAGTTATTAATATCAACCAATTTAGTTTTGTATTTTTTATTTCTATGAGTTATTTTCTAACTTACGCTCAATGAGACTGATTTAATTTTTATACGCATAAAAATATGTTACAAAAACTCTTTTTTTAAAGCAAACAAGTGCAGATGTAGCTTGGGTTTTACCTCCTAAGGCTGAAAGTTTAATAAAATATCGAGTAATGATATAAAGTTCTTAAAGATCTTAAAGATGGCCTGAATTATCGATTCATTTAATTTGAAAACAGGTTTGCTTTTAAATCATAAGAAAGCTTCCTAGTTTAATATCTACTAATATTACATTTAAATGTGATTAATAATAAGTATGATAACTATTAATTCATACTATTCAAAATATTCGACTCGAATAAAACTCGAAACACGCGATTATTTTTTAAACTCGACTCGACATCAAAAATCACTACTCCCACGGCCTAGCGAAATTAGATCATCTCCTAAGATCGACCATAAAAAAATCTGAAACTTGTAAATATTTTGTGAAAACATACGTTCTACCAACTATAAAGTTTCATAGGGATTGGAAACTGCAGACTATACGGTATAAGATTTCAAAGTGTGCCATGTATAAAAACCGCAAAAACCGGTATTTTTTCATTAGACCTGCCTAAAAACTTTCTTAAAATAAAACGAAATGTTTTTTAAATACATCAATAAACGCACAATTGAATTCCTAATAACGATGTAGTTTGTGTTTTTATACCTCAACTGGTTACGTTGCAGTCCAAGCACAAACTCGAGTTTCTAAACTTGTTGACCCTAAAGTAAGAACACAATGAAATGGCCAGCATTACTTACTTTTGCAACCAAATGATAAATTTGGCAATTTCATAGGATTGTCTGCAAGTTTAGTCTTACAGAACAAAACCGAAACATTTTAAGAAGTAAGACCTGTTATTGTTGAGGAACTTGGATGTTTTCCAGTTCATGCATTAAACATTGTGGCGTAAGCATTTTATTATGAGTTGGGATATTTCTAAAAAGCCGACGGCAAACAGTGTGATATCTTCTTTGCGGCTAGTAAAATATTTTTATATATGATATCAAACACTCTTAGAACATCTATTATACAGTGCTTGTAGTAAACATAGTTTAAACTAACTAGCAATGAAGATTCTTGTAAGAGGAGCTCAAAAGACGATAAAAGTAACATTCTAAAAATATATTTTTTATGTTGTAGCGTTTTAGTGCAGCGCCCAGGGCGGCACTTAATATGTCCTTGAATAAAAGATAAGCCACCAAATTGCTAAACTTATGTATATATATTTTTATATATTTGTGTGTGTGTGTGTGTGTGTGTGTGTGTGTGTGTGTGTGTGTGTGTGTGTGTGTGTGTGTGTGTGTGTGTGTGTGTGTGTGTGTGTGTGGGTGTGTGTATTACCGGGTCTCCCATAATAGTCCCCCCTGACTTTTTTATAAATATCAATCCCACACCACCCCAAACATTGTTGGGTAGTTTACCGCCATCTGGAAAAAATATGGCCGCCACTTTCAAATAAAGCTGACAACTCTGATTTTTCTTTCGGAGGACCCTGTATTTTATTACATACTTTGGATTCTACGCTTAATGTTTAGTACCTTTTAATCTTTATCATTTTTCCTAAACCCAACGGTTAAGAAAATATGAGCAGTTAAATTTTGACTGTATTCCTTTTAAGATGTATCATGTTCTTTTCATTGTGCTATCCCATTCCTTATGGAGTAAATAATATAAAAAATAATAAATTTCCATGAGTGAAGATACATTTAACATGTTAAAAACCTAATGAAATCATCGGATAAAATTTAGTTTTAGAATTGTTTAGGGTTATTTTGTTGCGCTTGTATTTTAGTTTTATTATTTAAAGTATGAGAAGAAACAGAGGTTAGTTTTAAAAATTGAGCGCACGGTAGAAAATAATTTTTTATCGGCGCTGTAGAAATTTAAAAAGCTCTTTTAAAGCTCTGTTTAAATAGAAAAATTATTCCAATGTTAATAAGCTTATTAGCACAAGCTTCAAATAACCTTTAACTTGTTTCATATAGTTTATATTGCAAGTTCTTAAAGCGCAAGTTCTTAAAGCGCAATTAATTGCAAGTTCTTAAAGCGCAATTTACGAATTAAAAACGATATTCTTTGAGTTTGATTTGGAATAACTATGCTTAGAAACATGGAAAACACATTCCTATGAAAAAACTCGGCAATTTTCTCGAGAACACTATATCAGAATTTGAGATACCTGTGACACATTACGTTATTAATTTATTCCCAATTAACTGTTAAATCTGTCGTTAAAAGTCGTAAGTAGAACTTAGGATCCTTACAAGCAGTTTTTGTGGAAAAACATGGCTACGCCCATGGTTTGACGGGTTTTCCCGCGCTTTTTTCCAACGTTTTTTGTGGTACAGTTTCAAGTACATTTTAAGTGGTACAGTTTATAAATATTTGGTTCAGTGCTATCCATTTGATAATTAACTAATAAATATATTATATTAATAGAAAAGATACCTGAACAGGAAATATCGGTTTGCTAAAAATAATTATAATTTTAATCATGAAAACAAAAAATTTAAGATATCATTGTAGATGATCTTATTCGCAACGCGACTTGGGTTTACTTTTCATTACAGTCAGAGCCAAGTTTAACGTCGATTCGTCTCGCTCCATTCAATATTTTGCACTTAAAGTTTTTTTAAATCGGGTTTTAATACTGTTTGACGAAATCATCCTTTAAAACATCCTTTATTAATAGCATCAGTATACTCCAAAAACTGCATTACCGACAACAGTATAAGTAGACGAATGCGGGTAACGTAGACTTTTGACTAAGGTTGAACTACCTTACCGGCACAGCCTGATTAAAATATTTAGATACACGTTGCGAGATTTATTAAAACATATAGTCTCGGATAACTTACTAATACCAGATTTAGCATTGTTTAAGCTCGGTGAAGGAGCAGCATAGAAAAATGTCTCTAGCCTTGAATAAATTGAAATGAAACTGTATTGCCAACATGAGTGTGCTACGGTAGGCTGACACAAGGCAGATGTGGGTAACGAAGAAGTAAAACGGTGAATTAAGGAAGGTAAACTCATTACCGAGAAAATCATCTTGAAAAATTGTTTAAGGTATGATTGTAAGATGTATTGGCGTTTATAACATCTTATAAACCGTTGAAGTTTATAATGTGGTATCGAAATTCCAAGATCGTTGGTGGAAGTAGTGTTGAGGCAATGTTACTTTAACACAACGACAAACGATAAAATATTTAATCGTGATTTGTAACTTATATGTTGTAAAGATGATGTATGCCAAATTTTAGCCAGATGTATGAAAATAGAGGTCTGTAAGTTAAAAATAATCATTACAAAATCATCAAAACCCTAAATAAAATGAAAATTTATAAGAATTTTAAATTAAGAGGTCATTTTGGGAGTGGAGTAGGTGAGGTAAGGCAAAATACATAATGACCAAAATTGTAGGAAATTTAATTTAAATTAAGGAAATTACCTTTGTTTTTGAACGGAACCTCTATTTTAGCCGCGAAAGGCCAAAAACAAAAAGCAATTTTATCAAAATTCAAGTTTTCTGCCATTTCACCCCCTTGTGGGGGGTGGGGGGGTTGAAATTGTTTCGTTTGAGAATTTTATATTTAGTGTGACCACTCAATAAATATTTCTGCATATTTGCAGGGGCCTAAGGAGTATATCAAGTCAACTGGTGCTGGAAAACCTAGGGAAGAACATCGAAAATTGAAAAATCTAGAGCAATCTAAGGGTGAAGGAGGCGAGATAGGACAAAAAGTCACAGGACCAAAGTTTTAGATCATGAAGAATCCGTGGCACGTGGTGCAGTCCGTTTTTCGATAGGACCTCTGGTTTAGCCGCTATAGCCCAAAAACGAAAAGTACTTTTTTCGAACTTCAATTTTTCCCCCTTTTTCCTCCCTTTTAGGGGGCTTGTGGATGGAAAGTCTTTGTTTTGAGACTTTTCCCTGGGGTTTGACCACCCAAGGGATATTTGTGCCAAATTTGAAGTTTCTAGCTCATCGGGAAGTTGATTAGAATTTGTATCCCGATGCATGAGTCAGTCAGTCAGTCAGTCAGTCAGTTACACATGCGGTTGTATATATATATATATATATATATATATATATATATATATATATAGACTCGCCTTACGGCTTATCATTTCCTTAAAATACGCTTTTTTAGAGATTTTTAATATTTTTTTGAGGGGGTTAAATAAAAAATTGCGACTTTCAATAATTTTCCCTGTGGTTTGGTCCTCCAAGGAATATCCGTGCCAAATTTCAAGTCTCTAGCTCATCGGGAAGTATGGTTTGAATTTGTATACTTAAGTTACACATCCGGTTGTATATTAGATTAGACTCGCCTTACGGCTCGCTGGGGGCTCCGCCCCCAGGCCCCCGATGTTGTGTCCCTTGTTAGAAGGGGTTGGGTATTGATAAGTCACAAAAAAATTAATTTCAGGTAAAGAAATCTTCGTACAAGGTATCTTCGATTGTGTTCCAAGGTGGGGTAGTTGGTGGGGAGTGAGTTGTTAGTTTGGGGGTTGATTAATTGAAGGGGAAAAAGGAATCGATGGGGCCACGGGGTAAGGAAAAAGTATGAAAATTACATTTCCATACAACTGAAAAGTGCTTAATTTGATTCATGTATTGGCCGAAGTTAGGGGTTGAAATAGGTTTAAATTTGTCTTTAAAAATTTGTTTTAATATTGTCATAGCGTTGTTAGTGGTTGATAAAATTTATTTTTAAGACAGTAAGTCTGAAGTAAAATTAACATTGAAAGTAGATATAAGAATATTTCGTGTTCAGTCGTCATAATTTAAAATTGATGGCATTAGTAGCAAAAATATATATATTTTAAAATGAACTTGTATGAATACTATATAAGAAAATAATGGTGTCTATTAAATGTTAAGTAATTACAGTAGTTAAAACTCAGTTTACAAACATTAAATGATAAAATATAGATAGAGGATTTAGAATTAACCATAAATTACAGGGCTACCCTTCTGTAGGCAAACTTAATCACAAGGGGCTGGGAAACTTGTCATTTCTAGCGACCTTCTCTAGAATAGATGCTAGTAAAAACGTGTTTAAAGAAAAAGAATATGGGGAATCATTGTTACAGAATGGCGTGAAAGTTAAGTGTTGTAATGTGTTCCAGATTATTACAAAAATCCTTTTTTTGTTAGATGATTGAAGTTTGATAATAGTAAATTGTAATTATATGAATGCGTAACTTTATTTTATATTTTAATAGGTTTCTTATATTACAGGGTAAATTTGCAGATAGTTAATAGTGATTGTGTTTTGATGATGTTAAAATAAATTGTATATCAAGAAATAACGAAAATTCAATTAGTCATACATTTTGTTACCGGAGTGTGTATTTTTTGCATTTCAAGTTTTTGGTTAGTGAGATAATAACTCAACAAATTAAAATTTTAAAATTAAGATATTTTACGTAATTATTTTCAGTTGATTATTCATCTTTATTGCGTTTCCCTGTTGGTTTGCCTAGCTTCGTGAGACGTAGCTAGACGTATCCAGTTCCGCCACGGGGAGGCCGGGAAATATAGGAACCATATATTTACAACACTAAAAAATAGAAACAAACATAATAATAGGGAGATTGTATTAAAACATTGGAGAGTTTGTTTAAAGGCAGGCCCCCTTGCCTCTGCCTCGATGCAAGTGTCAAAAGAACAATGTGTAACACACCGGAGAGTTTTTTTCAAGCAGTTCTCCTTGCCTCTGCTGTATATCCTAAAATGTTAATATACAATGGGGAGTTTGATAAGGCAGGCCCCCTAGCCTCTGCCATAACTAACAACTACAGAAATAAAAGTAATTACAAACTATTTACAGCAACAGGGACTTTTGTTAAGGCAGACCCCCTGATCGCATTGCCAAAAATGTCAGTTCCAACGAGGAGTTTTGATAAAGCAGATCCCCTAGCCTACTGCTAATGTCAATAATAGGTTTTAATGAAGAAGTTGTTTAAATACTACATTTTTAGTATAAGCAACTTCTCCTACGACTCTGTCAGGGCGGACAAGAACAATGATATCGTCGGGGTGTCTTACTCTGCTCAGCAACACGTACAATTGACCGTGTGTAAAACAGTCTGTGCGGAGGTCCACACCAACGCGATCTATTGTCTGGCCTTGACTCTTATGCCCGGTCATGGAATACGCGAGCATGAGAGGAAACTGGAGACGGCGGACACGAAGTGGCGAACCCTCGACAAATGGGAACGTAAAAGATATTCTAGGAATACAAATAGGTTCCATTTGTCCAGGAAGTCTGACCGTGATCAGGCGGGGAATGATCGCTGTCACAATGACTTTAGTACCGTTTACGACTCCGCAGTCGATGTTTAAGTTTCTCATGACGAGACAGACAGAGCCGATTGTGAGACGCAGGAAATGGTCAGGAACACCGTTGCATGTAGCTTGGTTCAACAATTGTATGTCTACATCCATGCCGTCGTCATTTTCTTTATCTACGGAATCGGCACTTCTAAGCTCATGAATGCGACCGTATAAAGATTTCAAGACAATGTTGTTGATTTCCTTGACGTTCATATTAAGAGTAGAGAGAATAGCTCGCCTCGCTATCAAATCGAAGTCGTACATGTCACCAGCAGGGAAAACAAAATTTATCATGTCAACCAAAGAAGTTACACATCTTAGCCGACAGTGGAATTAGACTCTCACTCTCTTGGCCTGCTCCTAAAGTGACAGAAGCAATTGTTCCATTGCCTACTCCAAGAAGAAATTTGGAGTATTCAATGGAACCACCGGTTCTATGAGGAGTCGTCAAAGGAAATACTCTGAATTGGCTCCAAAGGTGAGAAGCCCGAAGTGAAACACAAACAATATCAGCAGGTGTACGAGCTTTTACTACTACCGGAGCGATCTGACGAAAGTCTCCGACACAAAGAAAGATTTTATCTCCAAATGGAACACTGGTATTCATGAGGTCTCTCAGAGATCTGTCGAGAATCTCAAAGATAAACCGGTGAGCCATTGGAGCCTCGTCGAAAACTATTAGCTGTGCAGCTCTAATGAGCTCTGCTCGCTGAGAACCATTGGTCAGATTCCAAAAGCCAGAACCGTCTCCAAGATCTAGTGGAAGCCGGAACATGCTGTGCGCTGTGGTTCCACCCAGCATGTTTCCTGCTGCAATTCCTGAGCTTGCAACAGCTATAGCAACTTTCCGGCAGCTGCGGACATAAGCAAGGATCACACGAATTAAGGCTGTTTTACCATAACCACCCGGACTGTCAAGAAAGATCAATTTCGAAGAACCACAATCCTTGCTGTTACTAGGGAGGAAACGAATATAATGAAGCAGTTCTTTCTGGTCGTTTGAAAGTTTAGGCTCCCATTCCTCCACGAAAGCCCTCTGCTGATTCTCGCCATACAACAGTAGTTCTCTGCCTAGCTCAGTTGTGCTATCCTCAACATTTGGGAGGCCATGATCAGCAAGACATGACCCTTGTCGCCGCAGACTTCGATCGATCTCAATCAGAGAAAGCTTCAAGGCCAGTTCGCGATTATTAGAATGACGCTCTAAGAAATCCTCACAAAGGGTGTCACTGAAAGAGTCCCACAAAACTTTAGCAGGAGCTCCCATGTTGCAGAGGAGCACGAAGAATGAGCGCAGTCTTGGTCCAGTCATAAACTGAGCAGCCTCTTGCAGTGCATAGTGATATTCGTCCTCATTTTGTAGTAAACCAAGTTTACGGGCTACCTCCTGAAATGTTCGACAGTCATCACCACCACGCGACAGAAGGTCGGAGTAACCACGACAAGGCAATATCATTAGCAGCAAACGTAGGAAGTACTGCTCACTTCGACTGGGGGATATCCAAAAGAGCCGGCATACCTTCTCACCACGTTGGCGAGGTGTAATGAAATGTTTCCCATCAGGATGGTCGTACACTTCGGAATTGGATGGACGTTTACAAAGAATGATAAACTTTTCATAAAACGATTGAAACGTCACATTGTCAAAAATTGTATCCAGAGGCCTATTAAAGTAGAGCAAAAGCTTAGAGCTGGCTCTGGACGTTGCATCTACGAGCTCGTTGGGGCGAAATAAAACGCTTTGTTTCCCTTCAAGATGGACGGGCAGGCACTCAACAGTGGGCTCTGACTTGGAGATGGGGAACTCCAAGAGGCGCCAGCATGCGTCACTAGCACCTACCTTTCTCTTCGTTGCGTAGTGTTCAACCTCGTCATCTTGATCGTGTAAGGGCGTTACTTTAACATTCTGCAGGGAACCACCCTTCATCAGATACTTAAAAAGATATTTAATCACTCGACGGGTAGACGCCAGCTCCAAATTATATGCGCCTCATACTTCAATAGTAATGCCGGGTTATACGGAACAACCCATCCGTCATGAACAGTGATCGACTTGTTTCTTGAAGTAATTGTTCGCTTATTATTATAGTCGCGCTTATAAACGACGAACCCTCTGTCATCGAGGTGGGTGGTTTGGCAAGCAGGCTTAGGAAAGAATTTAGAACAGGCGCCCTTGGTAGAGTCCCAACACGGAAAGTCTGTCCGATAATCTGTCCCGCAGGGGCCATGAATCATGTGCCGCAACACCAATGATCTCAGTCTGCCCGAGGCCTCCTCTTCAGATGGTATATCCGCGCGGATTATTGAGTCAATGTCAGCAGCCTGAACGGGACCGTCCCCGTCAATCTTGAATAAAATATGCGTGTGGGGAAGCCCGCGTAACTGAAATTCAATTACGTAAACAAGATAAATCGGTTTGCCGAACATTGCTCCTCTACGCAGATCATGAAGAAGTTCCAGGAGTTTAATCTGAAAAACCCTACAGGCAGTACTGGGATCACTGCGGCCGCTCTGACGCGGACAAGCCTTTTTGTTCTCCTCCCAAGTTGCGCTATATGTGAAGGTAAGAAAAAAAAGTGGGAAATCCCAGACGAGAAACTAAGGCCATTGCGTTCTCATAGTGAACCTTCATGTATCTGGGACTCCCTGTGAACGAACTTGGGAGGTAAACTTTTCCTGGTTGCGCCCCACCCTCTCCCTGAACAGTTTCGTCGTTATTAATGTCTTCAAAAACCTGCCTCCGCCCCTGCCCACCCCATTGAACCGTCTCCAATTCGTCCATAGGCCCTATCCGCGTAGCATTTTCAGTCGAACGTGTTTTTTGTTGAGAAATAACAATTGCCATCATTTTTAAAATGCTTAGTTTGCTTCATTTTCTAGTTTTATGTATGGGTTGATAGGAGTTCGAAATAACAAATGACTTCAGGTAAACGTGGGTGGAGTCACTAATTAATCCTTGTCAAAAATTGAGTCTCTCATTTGAATAATAAATTAGCAAAAAAATTTAAAACCACGAGGAAAATTAAACATTTAATCCAAGTTAAATTTTAGGGGACTAATTTAGGAATGGAAAAACATTGAGATAAAGTACAGTATTTACCATGATCTATATATCGGCAACCAGTGGACAGAGAAAAATTATTCACGGTACCTTTTTCAATCTAAATCCAATGTTCCAACCAAGGATTTAATTATTTTCATTTTTCTATGTAAAAGATCACAGTATGTATTCCCTACTAACCCCGCCATCCGATGGTCCGATCAGGCTAGAGTTGGGTATTTTTTGACCCTCCCTTGTGAATTAGTAAGACTTATAAGAGTGCTAATTTAATAATATAATAATAATTTAATTTAATAATTAAATTAAATCCAATTAAACGAATTTTGAAGATTCTTTTAAATTTATAGGCATTTTAATACTAAAAACTAGTTATATTATATTTGAATTGTAACATATATGTTGTAGAGATGATGTATGCCAATTTTCAGCCCTCTACGTATAATATTGAATCTATTGGAGCTGAAAAACCTAAGGAAATCGCTGACATTTGGCGAATTTTGAAGATTATTTTAAATTTATAGGCATGTTAATATTACAAACTAGTTATATCATTCGTGAATTGTAACATATATGTTGTAGAGATGATGTATGCCAATATTCAGCCCTCTACGTATAATATTGAATCTACTGAAGCTGAAAAACCTGGGAAATTTTTCGAAAATAACAAATTCTAGCGCTATCTAAGGGTGAAGGAGACGAGATAGGGCAAAAAGTCAGAGGACCAAAGATGTAGATGTAAAAAATCCGTGACCCGTGGTGCAGTCCGTTTTTCAATAATAGGACCTCTGATTTAGCCGCTATAGCCCAAAAACGAAAAGTACTTTATTCGAACTTTAATTCTTTCTCCCTTTTCCCCCCTTCGGGGGGTCGGGGGTGGAAATGTTTCGTTTTAGCAAATTTTCCTGGGGTTTGACCACCAAAGGAATATTCGTGCCAAATTTCAAGTTTCTAGCTCATCGGGAAGTCGATTAGAATTTGTATCCCTGAGTCAGTGAGTTACACATGCGGTCATATATATAGTAATAGAAAACTGGGAGTGCCCCTGAACGCCAGGTCAGTTTCTCTCACACGCACGCACATTCACACCTACGAGCGCAGAGGATTAGGACAGACCCGAGACCGGCCGCATTTCCGCTCCATTATTCTATCTAGTGTTGTCTTCTAACCAAACTCTAACATCAACAACTGAAACTAATTTACTTTTTTTAGCTGAAAATAGTTGATAAATATAGGTTTTACTTAAAATTACAAGAAAACTGATACCAAACACCCCATGGTTTACTATAGTAGTTATTAGTTACTTTAGCGTATTAAGTAGAGTTTTCCTTTATATAGCTAAAAAATTGATTAAAATACAATTTTAATTGTTTTCTTAATGAATTATATATAATATAGTATATGTACATTAGTAATAATAACATATTACAATAACATTAGTTTTACTTTTGTTTACTAACGTTTTTAAAAAGTGAAGTGTGTTGTATTCAGCACTACTGAGTACTATAATATAGATTTCCGGCTCTCATAACAACAACCATGGAATGAAATACCTCGAGAAAATCGCCGACTTTAGGTGCATTTCGAAGATTTTTAATTTTTATAAGCATTTAAATAGTAAGAATTAGTTATATTATTGGTGATTTGAAACAAATATGCTATGGAGATGATGTGTGCCTAATTTCAGCCTATAAGTATACAGTAGAGTCCCGCAAACCCGGACTTCGATATCCCGGAATTCTGAATATCTCGGAAAGCCTGCCAGAGCAATAAAGTGCATTGAGATTCAAGGCAATAGCACGGTGTGACACATTTAAAACATTTTTAGTTTTTCTTTAAGTTTTTTTCTGTAACTATTTATATTTTTACTATGTAATAAACAAATGATTTCTTATAGAAATAACAGAAACTATTCTTGTATTTTCTTATTTTTACTCATTTCCCGATACCTCTGAATTTTCACAAACCCGGAAACCGTTCGGTCCACATTAGTCCGGGTTTGTGGGACGCTACTGTAATATTATATCTATTGGAACTGTAAAATGTCGGGGAAATCATTGAAAATTGAAACTTCTAGAGTTTCCTGAGGGTGAAGGAGACGAGACAGGGCACAATTTCAAAAGACCATTGTTGTACATTGTGAAAAATCCGTGGCCCATGGAAAACCCAAAATAAACTGAAAATTTATAAGAATATTAAATTTAGAGGTCATTTTGGGAGTGAAGGAGGTGAGATATGGTAAAAATACATATGGACCACAATTAAAGGAAATTTAATTAATCATAACTAAGGAAATAACCTTTGTTTTTGAACAGATTCTTTATTTCAGCCGCTAGAGGAAAAAAACGAAAAGTACTTTTATCGAAACTTAATTTTTCCCGCGTTTCACCCCCTTTTTGGGGGTGGGGGGGGGTTGAAATTGTTTGTTTTGAGAATTTTATATTTTGAGTGACCACCTAATATATATTCCTGAAAATTTACAGGAGCCTAAGTAGTATATCAAGTAGTCTGTTGCTGGAAAACCTAGGGAAGATCTACGAAAATTGAAAAATCTAGAGCAATCTAAGGGTGAAGGAGACGAGATAGGACAAAAAGTCATAGGACCAAAGTTGTAGATCGTTAAAAATCCGTTGCACGTGGTGCAGTCCGTTTTTCAATAGGACCTCTAGTTTAGCCGCTATAGCCCAGGAACGAAAAACATTTTTTTCGAACTTTAAATTTCCTCCCCTTTTTCACCCCTTTAGGAGGGTTGGGGTCGAAATGTTTTGTTTTGAGACTTTTCCCTGGGGTTTGAACACTCAAGGAATATTCGTGCCGAATTTCAAGTTTCTACCTTATCGGGAAGTCGGTTAGAATTCGTATACCTCAGTCAGTCAGTGAGTTACACATGCGGCTGTATAGTTATTTAGACTCGCCTTCGGCTCGCTGGGGGCTTCGCCCCCAAGCCCCCTACTGTGGGTTCCTTGGAGAGGGATTTTGATATTGAAAAGGCACATAACAAAATTAGTATATATGTTAACATAGAAATTCACCATACCAGGTATCTCCAGTCGTGGTCACCGGGGGTTTGGATATTGAAAGTTACAAGACAAAATTAGCTTAACAGCCCCTTGTTGGTCTTCGCCATAAAGCAGGGGGCGTGCATTGAAAAGTCACAAAATTGCGATTAAACTCATTACAAATACTCAGCAAAATATATCATTGTAATGTTTGGGAGGGTAGTTTGTGGGATGTAGTTAAAGGGTTATTTTAGAGGGGGTTTTCGCGGAGGGGGTTGGGTTTATTTTTCGTTTTGAAAGAGGGTTAGTGGAGTCAGAGGTGAGGGGTGAGGCACAAGAAATTGTTTAAAAACAACATTGCCTTAATTTGAAGAATGCTTTTGAATTTTTTTTGTCACATTTTGGGGTTGATAGATTTTAAAAATTACAAATGACTTAGGAGAAACATGGAGATTGACGCTGACGAATCCCTGGTAAAAAATTGAGTCTTTCAGCAATGAATAAATTGGCAAAAAAACCACGAATCAAATCTTTATAAAAGTTCAACTTGAGACGACTTTTTCAGGGGTAGAAATGGGGTGAAAATTGCAAATTACCTATAATAAACCGGAAAAGTCAAACTGACTCTCTCCGTGTCGATAATTCGGCATCCTTGGCCAAAAATAAAGTTAACAAAAAATAAAAACCATGAGGAAAACTTAAAATTCAACAAAAGTTTACGTTTTGAGGACTATTTTAGAAGTTGAAACAGGGTGAATATTGGGAATGACCCCTGATAACCCTAGAGGATCAAACTTACTATATCAGTGTTAAAATAGAGGTCTACAAGCTAAAAATAAATATCAAAAAATCAGCAAAGCCCAAAATAAACTGAAAATCTATGAGAATTTTAAATTTAGATGTCATTTTGGGAGTGAAGGAGGTGAGATAAGGCAAAATACGTGATGTCCAAAATTGTAGGAAGTTTAATTTCAACCAAGTAAATATCCTTTGTTTTTGAACAAATGCTTTATTTTAGCCGCTAGAGGCAAAAATCTAAAAGTACTTTTATCGAAATTCAAATTTTCCCCTGTTTCACCCCCTTTTGGGGGGTGAAGGAGTTGATATTGTTTGTTTTGAGAAATTTATATTTAGAGTGACCACCCAATACATATTCCTGAAAATTTACATTGGCATTTAGTATGTCAAGTAAACTGGTGCTGGAAAACCTAGGGAAGGTCTACGAAAATTGAAAAATCTAGAGCAATCTAAGGGTGAAGGAGACGAGATAGGGCAAAAAGTCACAGGACCAAAGTTGTAGATCGTGAAAAATCCGTTGCATGTGGTGCAGTCCGTTTTTTAATAGGACATCTAGTTTAGCCGCTATAGGCCAAAAACGAAAAGTACTTTTTTCGAACTTCAAATTTTCCCCCCTTTTCCCCCCTTTAGGGGGGTTGGAGGTAGAAATGTTTCGTTTTGACAGTTTTTCCTGTGGTTTGACCACCAAAGGAATATTCGTGCCAAATTTCAAGTTTCTAGCTCATCGGGAAGTATGGTTTGAATTTGTATCCCGATGCATGAGTCAGTCAGTCAGTTACACATGCGGCTGTATAAATAAATAAATAAATAAATAAATATATATATATATATATATTGTTGACGATTGTTATGCACATTTGAGTCTTTGACAATAAAATTATTTGACTTTGACAAATGATATGGTTGGCTTTCGCAGTAACGGTAATATTCAACGACATGCTGAATTCCTCCCTTCATGGATTGGAATCAAGCTCCTCGACCCTTGCGCTGAGATATTTTTTCAATCCTGAAAATTAACACGATAAAGTCAAGGATGGAGGTGGGGAAATACGAGTTATTCGAAATATCAGGCCTACAACGTTTTTGAGGTTGAGTCTTAATTACGAACAGTCCAGATTGCGAACAAGGGTAAAATCGTCCAGATTGCAAACACCTAAAAAATGCCAAGGACTACCTCAACATGAGTCGTCCAGATTGCGAACTTATATTTGAAATCTGTAAAAATGGTTGAGTCACTGCCGCTAAACAGGAGAGGCGGTTCTCGGGAATGTCAGGAAGTTTTTATGTACGTAAATCTGACTAGGCATGTATACGCTGTTGTAATCACCATAATTAATTACAAATAAATGTTCAAACCAAACAGACTTTTCACTTTCCTTTATCACACTCTAATCAAAAACTCAAAATGAAATTGGTGTTGCAGCATAAGCTTTGAACAAAGCTCCTTGTTTAAGATTCCGGATTTCTCTAGTTTTTTTATGTTTTTCCGGATTGTCTTTAGCTTATTGGATTTTTGAAAGTGTTTGTTTTTGTTACCATTTAAGACATATTTTTCTTTATTTATAATTATTTGCAAAGAGTAAGAAAATAAACGGGAAAGTAAGAGTTAATATGGGATGTTGTGACCATTATTTATTGCTGTAATGAATAAGTATTTATTGCTGATTGTCACCATAGCCTAGCTTTGAATATTGGGTGTAATGAAAAGTCATTTATTGCTGTAGGTGTAATGTGTGTAAGTATTGTGATTTATTTAATTACTTGCACTGTTTTATTTGCCTCTGTGTAATGTTATGTTTTTATGTAATGTTTGGGTTGGAAATGTATAATGACTGTGTTTGCGAATTTCATTTAAATTGATTTGCACCAATCAGAGTATGCAATCGCGATATTTTTGTTTATAATGTATATACATGTTATTTAGGATAGTTATATTAAACTGCAGTATTCATATGAAATGATTGTTTATGGCTTTCATTTTTAAGATTATTTAATTATCATAAACCAAACGTATTGTAAATAATTCTAAATAAACGGCCACTTTAAATATTATGAGAGCAGATTTATGAGTCTGAGAGAATATGTCTATTAATCTACAAGCGGCTTTACGTACTACATCTCATGAAGATATGTATCCTCAAGAACGCTAAAAAATTCTTGATATGTATATTACCAGTCTTGATTTGTGATTCTGGCCAAATCAGTTTGTTAATGTATAATAACGGCCTGGGATTCTACGAATGGGTTGAAAACCCCGACCTCTCAAAATGTGTTCGCAATCAGGAACCCTCCCCTCCCCCCAGACGACCCCCTCCCCCTCGTAAACCCAAAAATGTTCGCAATTTGGACTGTTCGCAATAAGGAGGACATCGTTTTTGACCCGGGCGGCAGCGGGGGTAACTAAAAATAACTCAATAACCTCCATTTATTCAACCAAATTAACAAGATTACATTCATTGGTCATGTCAGATTAGAAAGTTTCTTATGAAGAATAACAAACTGTCAACAAAATAACTAAAATAATATAAATTCATAATATGATATAAAAATAAAAATAAAACGCCAGGTTTTTAATTAATTATCCGTCAGTCAGGAATTCACAGCGACCACATAGTAGAAATAGACGGAGCATAACTATCTTACTTGCATTACAGCAAGTGAAGCCTGGGCCGCCATATTGCCTAGGTATAGAAACATAAAACGGCGTCTAAAACCGCATAGGCCTAATCTGACAGTGCTCATGTTTCAAATAACTCGTAGTTTATATCATTTAGCACTGAGGCTTAAGGTTGAAATTTTGCATGTGAAGAGTCGTTTAGTTTGGGACGATAATAGTATCAATCATATTTCCTAAATATTTATTTTAAAAAATGATATAAAGTCACAAGTTTTTATTCAACTTTAAAACATGACATGAAAAAAGTAGTCGGCTGCTACTTTTTTATTTTTTGGTCAGACAAAATAAAAAACGGTGGAAATTTTTGCTAAAAGGTTTAATTTTGTAAATCGTATTTTTTGAAAAAATCAACCACTAACATAGTTTGGTTGATAACTTAGTTACTGCGGGAGACTTTATCCGTACGGCGCCTTCATAAAATCAAAGTCAATCCTAAACTGTTGTTTACAAAAATATAGTCGAAAAAATACAAATGTGGTATAATATTAATAATAATAATAATTTTTTTTTTTTTTTTGGTAGGAGGTGGAATGCATTTACGCACACTGAGGGGCTCATTGTCCCCTCAGTAGTGTCGGACTCCCACGAGCACGATGTCCCGTGAACTACCGACTAAACCACCTCCCTCGGCACCGAGGACACTAGCCTGGAACTGTTTCACACATTACTTCGGGCTAGGCCTTTGATATTACGCCACTAGGGCAACCTCCTTGGGGAAAAGCTGAGGATTAAGGCCGATCGAGGTCGACCTTTTTCGCCCGAAGAATGGCCTGGACGTAGTGCTGGACACAGTTCCAGTTGCCCTCTCCCTGGAGCATAGCTCCGACTATGTTGTTTGGGCTGATGACCACGCCGATCTCAGATGAAAGCGAGGCTCGGCGGACGTGCCAACGGTCGCACTGAAAGAAAGTGTGCTCGGACGTGTCTGGGATACCGGGGCAATACAGACAGTCCGGGCTGGCGACTTTGCCCATCCGGTGCAGATAGGCTCGGAAGTACCCGTGCCCAGAAAGAAACTGGGTCACGTAGTAATCAACCTCGCCGTGCTGCCGTTCCACCCATGGTCGGACGGAAGGTATAAGCTGGAAGGTCCAACGTCCCCTCGGCTCGGCTTCCCAGTCGCGCTGCCAGGAGTCGAAGCTGCGATCGCGCTCTTCCCTGGCAGCTGTTTCCCGGCCCACTTCAGGCCTCCTCCGGTAAATCGCCTGCCTCTCCCTCGCGAGGAAGAGGACGGGGATGACTCCGGCGATCACCATCACAGCAGGCTCGGAGACTGTGCGGTAGGCTGAAGCGACCCGCAGAGCTCCTCGGCGCTGGACTCGGGCAAGCCGGTCTCGGAAGACTCGCTTCTCGAGTGCGTGAGCCCATACCTCCGCCCCGTACAGCAAGACTGACTGGACGGCAGTCATGAGCAGACGGCGCTTGCAGGAACGAGGACCGCCGACATTGGGCATAAGCCTACCAAGGGCAGCGACACCCTTAGCGGCTTTGTCGGCGGCGCGCTGGATCTGCTCGCCGAAAGACAGTCTGCTGTCGACCATGACTCCCAGGTACTTTGCAGCAGGCTTAGTCTCGAGTGTGACGTCACCTATCTGCACCGGGAACACGGTGTTTATCCTCTTTTTGGTGAGAACGACGATCTCCGTCTTACTGATAGCCAGGGACAAGCCGTGATCTCGCATCCACCCGTTGACCTTGGCCATTACAACGCTGAGCCTCAGTTTTGCCTGCTCGACGTTCCTCGCAGCGATCAAGGCAGCGACGTCGTCAGCATAGCCACGAGGCGGGTCTCATCGGGCATGTCTAGCCTCAGCAAGCTGTCGTAGGACACGTTCCAGAGATCTGGTCCGAGAATGGACCCCTGCGCAGCCCCGGAAGTGATGGGAATGCGCCGCTGACCTTCGGTCGTGTCGTACAACAGAACGCGGTCTGACAAATACGCTTCTATCATACGCAGGAGGTAGGAGGGAACTTGGAACGTATGCTCAAGCGCCCACAGCATATCGCTCCACCTGGCGGAATTAAAAGCGTTCTTCACGTCGAGCGTGACGAGAAGGACCACGCGGCGCGACCAATGGTTGTGGTCCTCCGCCCTCCGCACTGCCTCAACTACCTCCTGAATAGCGTCGATGGCCCGCAGAGACGATGGCCTCGGTCAGCCTGACGCGCAGGAGCTTCTCAAGCACTTTCCCGGCCGTGTCGAGCATACACAGGGGTCGGAAAGAAGAAGGGGTCCCCGGTGTGCTCTTCGCCTTCGGGATAAGAACAAGGCGGGAAACCTTCCACGAAGAAAAGAAAACGCCTTCCGCCAGACACGCGTTGAACATATCGAGCAGAAGCCTTGGATTCACCTCCGCAGCGAGCTTTAGCACCTCCGCCGGAATGCCATCGGGACCGGGCGCTCTTCTGGGTCGTAGGGATCGGACGGCAGCGGTGAGTTCCTCTTCCCGGAAAACTGGGAAGGCGCCTACCTCTCCGAATTCCCTGACTGGCCGAACTGGGTGGCTGGGAAACAGTGTGTCGACGACGGCGGCCATGGCTTGTGGTTCCATGACCGCAGGTGGTGAGCGAACCCCTAGCTTCTGGGTTACAAGTTTGTAGCCCATCCCCCAGGGGTCGTTGTCGATATCCTGACACAGCTGCTTCCAGCACCTGACTTTACTCCGGTTGATGGCACCGCGGAGCTCTCGGCGGGCCTCTCTATGCTCAGCCGGTCTGGCATTTGCATCAGGGCGGTTCCTGGCTCGCTGCGCAGCTCGTCGGAGACCAAGGCATCTCCTCCGGAGTTCCGCGATTTCAGGCGTCCACCAGTAAACCGGCTTCTTCCTGTGGCGGCGGGAAACTCCGGGCATCGACTGCTCACACGCGGTCGCGATGAGACGCATCGTCGATGCTGCCAGATCTTCGGCGCTTATGAAATTCTCAATGCTCTGGTCTTTAATTACGTTTGTAAAAGTTTCTTTGCTCAGACGACTGGTGTTCCAGCGTCGAGCCAGAGGAGCAGGTTCAGCGCGCAAGCGCGCACTCTCGGGAAGGACCTTGAAAAGGATCGCCTGGTGGTCGCTGGAGGAGTAGTCCTCGCAGACACGCCAGTCGGAGATCCGCTGGGCAATCCCTTCGGAGGCAAGGGATATGTCTGGGATCGTCTCTCTGCACCCCGGACGGCGAAAGGTGGAAATGCCGCCCGTATTGAGGATACAGAGGCCCGACCTGGCAGCCGACTCGAGGATGTAACGACCTCGAGTGTCGGTCCGCGGGGAACCCCATTCCACGGCTTTGGCGTTAAAGTCGCCACCGACTATGACCCCGCCAGAGGTGTTCATGATCTTTTCCTCGATGGAATCGACCATGTGGCGGTAGTCTACGATCGGTTGGTTAGGCGTGAGGTAACAGGAGAAGACAGTGAAACCCCTGCTCCTCACCCAAACGAAGCCGTTGCCCGATCCGGAATCGAGAACAGGCACCTTCCCGAGGTCCAAGATCCATATCGCCGCAGTGCCGGAGGGATCCGAGAACCACTGCGCGGAGCGTCGGTTCTGGTACTGCTCACTGAGAAGCAGTAGGTCAGCACCCTGCTCCGTGGCGAACTGGAACAGCAAGTCGTTTGCTGTCCTGCTCCTCTGCATATTAAGTTGCAGAACACTGATCATTTCTTTTGTGTTTGGCGAAGCTCCTGGATGGCCTGCCTGTACTGCCCGCAACGACCTGACCCAGCGGAATGCTTGACCTGGTCGCCCTTCAAGCCGGCTTCAGTACACAGGACACAGGACAACGCTGCATTGCATGCGCTGGCCTTGTGGTCCTGGCCGCCGCACTTGAAGCAGAGCTTGCTTCTATCGGGTCCAGGGCAACGATTAGCGACGTGACCGAACCCCAGACATTTAAAACATCTGGAGGCCACGAGCTTTTCGCGCACCCGACAGCTCACATACCAGACTTTGAGGTGGCCCTTCTCCAGGAGCTTCGCAGCTGCTCTGGCTCCCAGCGTGAGGATCGCCACCTTCTGACCCCGAGCGTTCGCCTTTGAGAGGAAGGTTTCGCCTTTGAAGGAAATAATAATAATAATAATAATAATAATAATAATAATAATAATAATTCTTTTATTGCCATTAACAATTTAACAATTGTTTAGCAAAGGTCAACAATATACATATAGCATATAGTGAAAATTTACACTCAGTAATTATAAAAGAACAAAAAAAGACATTAATATCCTCCAGAGCCCAACGCCACCCAGCTGGGCGGCCTGGATACCGCCGCATTGCGCCCCCAGGAGCACAAGGACCATCACCGACAATGAGCCAAAAACTCGCCCACACTGTAAAATTCCCCCAGAACCAAAAACCGCTTGAGGCGAGCCCTGAATTTTTTCCAATCTCTCTCCCTCCGAATATCTTCAGGGAGATTGTTCAGGAACCTGATACCTGCTTGGGAAGGCAGGTTCAATGCAGCTCTGGACTTGTTCTGTGACAGCCTGTACATGTCCCTACCCCTAGTTGGGTAGTCGTGGACTTGTGCACCTTGGAGAGGAAAGCACTTGAGTTTGCAAAACAAACAGGTTTCGAATATGTATAGGCTGGCCAGAGTGAAGATTCCCATCTCCCTGAATCTACTCCTACAAGACTCTCTGAACTGCAGCTTTGCCACTATACGAATGGCTTTCTTTTGAAGACGGAACAACCTGAGGAAGTCCGCTTCCGCGCACCCACCCCATATGGCGGTACCATAAGTCAGGTGGGGATACACCAGGCCAAAATATGCCATTATAAGGACGTGTGCGGGGCTATACCTAGACAAGATCCTCAGGGCGTGGATCCCGGAAGATACCCAGGCACAAACACCATCGATATGATGATGCCACGTGAGTCCCCGGTCAAGAGTAATTCCGAGAAATTTTGTTGTTTCAACTCTTTCAATAAGCTTCTAGGTTATTAGTGTTTACGATGTGTAAACTACCTGTAAGCTATTTATATTTGGTACTATAGTGATTCTGAGATTCATACTTTAATTTGATACAATTTTTGTAATTTTTTACGTACCTTGTGTTTTCCATGCATAGGGACTAGAGGCAAATTTAGGCTTCAAGTCGCGGTTTCTTGTGCTCCGTCTATTGTACTATGTGGTCGATGGGAATTCACGGACCCTGTAAACAGGGCCGGATTTAAGCATAGGCGCCATAGGCGCGCGCCTAGGGGCCCGCGCCACAAGAGGGCCCGCGCCACAGAAAAATGAATAAAAAATCATTCTTAGAACCTTGGAATTAACGTCGTTCGGCACTCAATAAACTTCGACCAATAATGAAAAAGATAATTAATGATTGTTATACCAATTGAACATGAAACACAAACAACGTAATTAATTTCAGCAATCAGCACTTAGCAGACAGCTCTTAAGAGAAACCATGAAGTCGATTGCAAGTCAGCTGTTGCGCACGGCGCCGCTTTATTGGTCGCAAAGTTCTCAAAGTGGTGGTGGGGGCCCTTGGGTCTTTAGAGGAGAAGAGATAAATAATAGTATTCATGTATGAAAGTATGTCGAAAATGTAAACAATTTGTGACGTTTTTTGAGGACAGGAAACATTATATAACCTGCCGCTAGGACAAAAATTAATGTTGACCAATCAGAGGGAGAATATTGCTGACACCTCATAAAGGCTATATTTTCACCCAATAGGCCATTGAGCTTGCAGAACCGGATATGGGTATAAGATTGACGTCGCAAGTTTTGGTTCCACTAAAGGCCATACGAGGATAGGATAAAAATATTCATGGGAGTAATTTCAGCATTTTGTTTTGGGGAAGATTTTCAAACCTCTGCTCTATAGCTCAATTTTAACCCCCCTCTCCTTAAAAATGCGTTTGACGCTGAGTTTTGTTGAAAAAGCTTTGCCAAATGACGGCCGAGAAATGTCCGAGGGATTTACCGAAAGCGATACCGTTCTCAGGCCACGAGCCTAACCTAGCCAAGAGCTGTTTTTATTACCAAAATATTACCGAGAAATTTGCCAGCGGCTGTAAACCTAAAGTGGGATGTTCACCAGATTTCTCATATTAAATTTCCAACGTTTATCTACCTTTCCAGACTATTGAGGGGGAAAATCCAGACTAGTGAAATCAGCAATGTATCTTTTAAACAAAAATAACTTGAGCACTATCTTTGTTGTAAAATGCAGGCCGGCAGATTTTCCGGCCGCGATCTGTCAAAAGATTTACAAACCGCAATGCGACCGAGAGATTTTCCAGCCGCGGTACAAACGACCGCGATTTGACAGCCGTGATACGACCGACAGATTTGCCAGCTGCGGTATAAATGACAGATTTCCCGGCCGCAAT
Source organism: Flexamia atlantica (assembly GCA_035578135.1). Taxonomy (NCBI): domain Eukaryota; kingdom Metazoa; phylum Arthropoda; class Insecta; order Hemiptera; family Cicadellidae; genus Flexamia; species Flexamia atlantica. The sequence goes on from JAQJVK010000007.1 coordinate 25,498,692, forward strand.
GTGGTCAGTAGATATGTCAAAACAGCGAGAGACTTGTCGGTCACGAAACGGCCGAAAAATATCCCTGTAAGCTTCTACATAAACGACAGATTTTCTAGCCACGATAAGGCCAATAGATGTTACGGCCATGAAAAGAACGAGAGGCTTGCTTTTGTCGGCCGCAATGCGACCTCCTAAAAACGGACGTTTAGTCACTTTGGCCCTTGGGGCCCGCACCACTGAGTGAGCCTAGGGGCCCAAAAGTCCTAAATCCGGCCCTGCCTGTAAAAGCATTTATCAAGGAGGAATAACTTAAGCCTCCTTCTAAATTTTAAATGGTTTGACACTGTTCCAATCAGAGTATGCATAGGAAGTTTGTCAGACAGATTAATTGCATATAAACAGAGATTTTTTTTGGAAGAAAGATGTGTAATAAATAAATAACTTATAAACTTATAAATAAATAAATAAATAAAATCGTCTTTATACTCGAGCGTTTTTTATGCTGACATGTTTTACAAAAAAACTCAAGTCATAACTAAAAACTAAATACAATTTATTTGTAATTAAACAAGGACATTTTTGGATATTCGTCCACTTAATAAATCACTTTCTAACTTTTTCTTAAAAGTCCTCAGACTTCCCAGCTAATGACTCATCCCAAACGAATTCAGGAGCTTTGGAGCAAAATATGAGTACCCACCCCTAGCGGACTCACAGCGCACACGAGGCATCTCCAGCATGTCGAAGTACGACTTGAAGATTATTAGAGATTCTTAAATTATACTGATGGTTACGAATAATTTTGAAATGGTCAATGGATTTAGTTAAAAAGATAAAGTCTCGTAAATGTAAAGACATGAAAAAGTTAATATATTAGAAGACTTAAAAAACTGTTTACAAGATTGACGCCTGCTCATTGAAAAAATTAATTTGACACCTCCTTTTTCTAGGCGAAACAGAAACAATGTTCTTTTGCTCTCACAACCCCATATGGGCAGAGAATAGACGAGGTGAGGGTACATGAGCCCGAAATAGGTAGAAAGAAGAACGTCAGAGTTGGATGATTTTGCTAAGGTGCGGATGGAAAATATTCCTGAGCTCACTTTGCTGGATACATTTTGGATTTAGCTGTGAAATTTTAGCTTGTCATCCAAGGTCAGTCCAAGAAATTTTGCGTTGTTGACCGGGTGGATAAGAATTTCATCGAGATAAAAACTAAAATTAGTACCGGACTTCTCAGAAATGTGAAAATTAAGAAACTGGGGCTTAAGTGGATTTACTGTGAGCTGATTACTGTCAAACCATTGTACCAAGGAACTGGCTTTTACCAAAGTCAATTGCTCAAGAGACTCCGCTGTGAGGCAGGATAGCAAAAGAGATGTGTCATCGGCCTAAAGGATGGCCCTAGCCGAATCATTGCCTACCGGGAGATCGTTGATAAAGATAAGGAAAAGAGTAGGACCGAGGATGGAGCCCTGGGGCACTCCACTCAATGTAGGGAGCTCGGGCGAATTGTACTGCCGCTGAAATCCCCACTTATCAACTGACGATAACCTTACAAATTGCCTCCTTCCTTTCAAGTAAGACTTGAACCAATCTAATGCCAAGTCTCTTATTCCAGAGCGACTCATTTTTTCAAGCAGGAGATCGTGATTGACGGAATCGAATGCTTTAGTCAAGTCAAAAAATAGGCCTGTGGAGCAATTTCCGTCATCAAGAGCGCAGACAATATCATCAATAAGAGCAAACAATGCACTGGGTGTAGATCTATTTTTTACAAATCCATGTTGATTTTCAAAAATTATATTATGTTTTTTCTAAAAATGTACACAGGCGTAGTGACACTATTTTTTCAAGTACCTTAGAGATACCTGTCAAAATTGAGATGGGGCGATAGTTATTTTGATCTTTTTTGTCGCCTTTCTTGTGCACTGGTCTGACTATTATAATTTTTAGAGCATTTGGGAAACATCCTGAAGAAAATGAAAAAATTATGTGATGGCTGATAGATTCTGCTAATATGTCTGCTACATTTTTTAACATTCTCACTGAAATCTCATCTGTACCGGCAGAGTTTTTATTTTTTAGATTCGTAATAACATCAATTACTTCTTTGCTTGACGTTGGATGGGGAAAAATGAAGCTTTAGGTTCCGCTACAGTTGTGTTTAATGTTGACTTATTTATTACTGATGCATTTTATTCATTGGAATTAACAAATAATCGTTTAATTTATTGGCAATGTGCAAGGGATCGTAAATCAGCTCACCATCAGTTTCCCTAATACACAATTCATTGGGGTCTTTTCGTTTTGTAGGTCTTCTCTTATTTATAATTTGCCAAATCACTTTTGATTTATTGTCGGACGACTCAATTCTATGCATTATTTCATTCGACTTTTCTTCTTTTATAGCTGCACGGTACCTGTACTTAAGCCTTCTGTAATATTCTCGTAAAAATCAAATCAAATCAAATCAAATCAAATCAAATTTATTTCGATATTAATCATACAAAATAAATATTGCACATCTACCGAAATTAGTCCCCACATAAGCCACATTGGCTTGTGCGTGGGTGACGAGTTCTTTATAAGAAATAAGTGCATTCTTAAAATACGTTTTAAAGAAATTACATTAAATATGAATAATTATTACTAAGTTTCAAATATTGAGAAAACAGAGGGACAGTTACAGACAGACGTTAATTTTTTGTATTAAGAGGCGAAAAAAGGAATATAATCAAAAATAATAGAAAAAATTAATCATTAAATAACAAAGTCCAAAATAACCACAAGATACGTTTGAGGCGTCCTTAAAGTTAACAAATATTGTTTTGTTTTAGAAGCGAACTGTAAGTAATGTGAAGTAAAAGTAGGATGTTAAATGGTGAAAGCAGGAGTAACAGATAACAGATGTGGCGAGGTTAATTTCAGTGAACGCAGTCAAGTAGAGGGGGTGGTCCAAGGAACAGCCAGGAGGGATGAAGAGTACTCGGGTCCGACCTCCAACAGCCAGGCAGTGACGCGCTTTTTATACACCGCCAACGTGACCTGCGGATTTCTTAAGTCTGTAGGAATTCTTCTGAGTAATAAATTTGCTGTGTAAATGACATTTGTAAAGTTAATAGATTTTACGACTCTCGGAATCCGCAGGCCAAGCCGGACAGCGCTCCTCGTCGCGTGATCATGTTCGATTGGCGTTAAGACGAGATCCCCATGTGAAAAGGTATAGACCAGAATAGATTTGATATAGAGTTGTCTTAAAGAAAGTAGACCGGATTCTTTAAATAACAAGGAAGAGGAAAATCGTCTGTTCTTTTTCATAGCTGCCTTGATAATTGATTTTTGGACAACAGAGAGAGGTTCAATTATATTTTGGAAGGAATTTCCCCACACAAGAATTCCATACTGCAGCAATGATTGCACATGGGCATAATACACTATTTTAATTTCATCAAGTGATAAAAATTGATTAAGTTGGTAAAAAACAAATATTAATTTTCTAAGTTTTGCTTTTAACATTGCAATGTGTTTATCCCATCTTAGCTTAGGATCAATTATAATTCTCAAATATTTATATTGATCTACCCTTTCCACTGCGGGACAACCACAAGAGGCCCCGGCCGAACCACCGCACGAGTGCACGACCAGGCTAAGATCTGCGGGCGGCTCACCCGCGAGACGCAGTGCGATAGGCATACATTTTGTTTTTGAAAGATTCATTGTTAGAATATTTTGATCAAACCATGTTTTGATAATGGTGAGTTCTCTGGTGGCACTCCTAAAAACATGGTCCCAACTATCTCCCTCAAATACTACCAGCGTGTCATCAGCAAAAAGTTGTATTTTTCCAGTTATATTTAAATGCTTCAGGTTATTTATGTATATTAAAAACAATAAGGGTCCAGACTTAAACAAAAAATGTGTAGACTCGAAATCTTTGGTTCTTTGGTAAGGGCCATTCAATTCCTCTTTAAGTTTCAGTGTATCTGGGCTGAGTCTAGTTTTCTTAGCTTTCTTCTTTGCAGTTATTTTGTAAATTCAGGAAAGGATAAGTCGAAATAGTACTTAACTTTATCAATAAACTAGTCATATTTTGTAGGTGATCAAATTCGACATTAACGCATATTTAGAGTATCCGTGCAAAGTTTTCATAATAGATGGGGACCCGGGGAAGCTCGAAGTCGACAACTTGGATTTTTTGTTATCAGCTCGACATTGACATTATATCCGAAAATCTCAACTACCCGACCTTTTGCACAGCAACCAAATATTTTCGTACGTATTCTCTGGACTATGAAAGTAAACCATAATATTATGGAAGTGTTTAAGACTAGAACGAACTACGTCTGCTAAAACTCGAAACTCCTGTAATGAATATATATAGGAATGTTTTTTTAAAGTATAACTTGAAAAAGAATAACAAGTTTTGAAAACGGGTTATTGTAATCAGCGTGAGATTCTAGCTTACAATGATGTATCACAACGCTGTATTTACTTGAAAAATCATTATATCCAATGTGTGGATCCAAGATGGCGGCAGAAAACGATTATCAAGTCAAAGTAAAGCTCTTACCTGCGCTGATTATTAGAGCAGTGGTATTATAGCACAAAAGTCAATTTAAGTATCACATTTGGCATCAATTCCAACAGTTTTTCATGCATTTGACCCCATCTTGGACACCATCTTGAAATTGAGGTACTTCCGGTGGTCAAACTTTGCTTAGGTTTTAGTATGTTGTTGAGCACATACAATATGGTAGAAAAACGCAAAATCTCTTTCATTATTTTTTACAGCGCATAATCACATCTCTCCATGACTACAATAATTAATAATATATGGTACATCCCAATTTTCCGTCACAGTTGTGGTATGTACCATATATTATTATAAAACAGTTGTGGTAGCTTCAAAAATGAACTTCAATAACTATTAACATTATTAAAAAAGTAAAATTTTTACATTTTCTTTAATTTATAAGGAAAATTTACAGTTGGGTCTTTGGGTTTTATAGTTAAAAGTTAAATACAAAAAGGTTTTCTCCTCATATCAGCTTTGGAATGATAAAAAATATTGAATTCGGTCTGTTAGGAGCCAAGATACGACAAAAAACGATCCCTTGCACGACCAATATATTGCAATAATGCGGCGGCTCACGGCGACCAAATTTAATGACCGCCATTTTGGTGTAACCACGGATTTCGAAGTGGCTCACCGACTGAAAAGTTTCCTTTTGGCATCAACTATGATCAGAGAAAGTGCCATACTCCAATCAAAAAGTGCAGTTTTTCTCCATGTCTGGCTATGTACCCGACGTACTATTACATAATTCCAACACTAAACTAACAACAATTATTGCACACTTGGAGAGCACATTACTTAACTATCATCTGATGTATTATACTCAACAGGGCACTTCTTATTACACATTTCACAGATAAAATAGATAGATAGATAGATAAAACGATTAATATTTACAATAAACGCATGGGCAATGTTATGAAAATGTTTTAAAGCCTTGCACTACTGAATTATTAAAACATTAAATTGTTAGACAAAAAACGTTCACAATATACAAGTCTTGGAATGCTTAAAAGTAATACTACTTGATTCGAAAATTATTATATCTCTTTTAGATGTCTCTTTTAAGTAAAGTAGTAGAACATAACAGTAAAAGAGTGCTCCATGCTAAAGTCATTAATTGAACCGTTTAACGTTTAAATATTACACTAGTTAACTGTGTAAAAATGGGATAAATTTAATAGCTCCCAACATAGTCCTGTAAGCAATGGCGGACCCTGTTGTTGAGGCCGAATAAACATCGTTTATTATTGTAATAAAGCAGACGAAAACTTCACAGTTACTTAGGCCTAAAAAATGATAAAAAATGAAATGATAAATAAGAAATGATAAAAAATGTTCAATATATGGTTTTTTTACCAGGAGCCGGCTCACGATGGAAGTTTAGAGATTTTGAAATGTAAGCCCACAAAGGTCCGTGTAGAAAATGGCGGTTTTTAAAAATAAGAATATCATAGAAAACCACGGATCTAAGAGAATGAGGGACGAGGTCCTAAGGATGAGGTTCAATACAAAGTTAGAGCTCACCAAAGACTGCAAATCTTTTAATCACTTTGATAATTTCTTTGGCAAGCTCTTACTTTTTATTGGAACTTTCTATAACGAACGAGACACCGTTTTATTCCGCCAAAAAACTTTTAAAATGTGTTACATCACAGCATATAAACTTCCATAATGTATGAACTACTCAGGAAAAATGTCGCCAACTATGCCAGTTTCTTTTCCTTTCGCTAAATATTTCAGGAGTTCTATACTTTTGTCTAACCCTGTGCAATAAAAGCACTTGTAAAAATGGGCCTCCTACACCACGTAACTAATTTTTGCCACCTACGATGACTATATTCAGCATGTTGATCACAATTTTTATTGTTATAGTTAACGTGCATTCGAGGGAGGATTAGATGACTTTTTCCATTTGTAAAAATTCCCTGACTTAAAACAGCAAAGTTTTTAGACGATATTTAGCTAGAGCAAACAACGCGGCGTTTGCTGATGACCAAGTGGTATGCAAACAATACTAAACTGAACCTTATTGATCCATGAATTGAGCAATATTTTTGCGTTGTTCAAATTGAATGCGTCATTCCACCAGATATAGGTGTAATTTTATATAATGTTTTTCCGTAATGTGTATATAATCAAACGATTTTCAAGATCATCTTAATGTTCTTGGCGTTTCCTCGCGTCCGAGGCAAGTTATTTGTCTTTTAAATGGCATCGGACTGCTTCACCTCATATTTTCTAAAGAGTTCACCTTGTTCCTTTCCTGTTTAGCCTTTTCAAATTCATTCGATTACCATTTATTCATAAAATAAGTACCGCGCACAAATAATATAATAAATAAATCTTATGTACTAGCTAATACGGTTTTAATTTAATTTGTGTATTAAATTTGTGTAAGCCAGGCTTATTTGTGGATTTCTCAAACCGATAGTTAGTTAAACCTCAGAGAGCGATTTTGGGCTTGATGCCCCATGTTGCGATGGCGTTAGGAATGTCCATTTTGCTTTCCGCAGTGTGTTGTTTAGATGTTCATTCCAAGTGACTTTATAATCCAGCGTCAGTCCTAAGTACTTGACTGAGCCAGACACTACCAACTTGGCTCCTTCCAGTGTAGTCTTGGAAACAGACTCTTAAGTTCTTTTTCCTGATGAATGGGATTACCCCTCTCTTGGAGCGATTGATGTTGAGACCCTCCCTAAGGCACCATTCAAGTGCGTTGAAAGGTGTCTGACATGAATGTCATGGTACATGAATGTCAGGTGACTGACATGAATGTCAGTCTGAGATTGACATTCATAACGTCAGCAGCCGTGCTGGTAAATTTTCCTTTCACCATGAAGACAGTGTCATCAGCATATCCCTGGACAAAGACATCTTGAGATAAGAGCTCTTGATGGAGACTGTAAACCAAAAAGTTCCACAGCAAAGGTGAGAGAACACCTCCCTGAGGACAATCCCTCCGTGGGAGCGACCACCAGAGTGCTTTCAAGGAGTTCAGCTCTGGTGCGTCTGGAGCGGAGCATCGACTCAATCTACTCACAGAGAGCTGAGTAGAGGGGTGAGTCCGCGCTCGCGCACACCCCGCACTATTTCCGGGAATGTCACATTGGCAAATGCCCCCTCAATATCCATGACGGTGCATATGGCAATTTATTTACAAGCCATACTATCCTTGAACCTGCTAACCAGTTGGTAAAAATCAGATTCGCAGGACTTTCCTGGCTGGTATGCATGTTGGCCACGATGAAGAGAGGTTCCGGAATCCACAACCTTTCTGATATGCCGTTCGACCAGTCCCTCGAGGTTTAGACATATTGGGCGAAAGAATTTGGGAACATAAATCTGTCTTTCCTCTTTTGGGTATGAAGACCACTCTGCTTAGGCGCCAGGTTTCGAAAACCTGTAGGCCAGATTAGCTCTGAATAGTTCACAAAGGAGGCTTGAGAGGGCATTTGGTCCGCGTTGGACCATCGCAAAAAATGCCATAACCCCCCGGGAATTTGAAAGGGCCAAACTTGACTTTGAAGAGTCAAATGGCCAAACTTGATTGCCCATTTGACTTTGAAGAGAGTGACTACCCTCCTGGCCACCCTCGAGCTTTTCCGATCAGCTCTCGGCTATGAGCTGTTGTCGCTGCTAGAGAAAGGCGTGGTTGTATCACTTTCAAAAATACAGCCTGGAAAGGGGGTTTCAAGGTGAAATTTGAGACTTCCGCAACTTACAGAAGTATGGTATTCCCTGGCTTGCCTTAGGGATCCTTGGAGGCCAATTGGTTTGGAGGCTAACACTCGCTGCAGTTTAGCTGCTTCGCTGAGTTTGTTTACCTCTTGTGTAAACTATCTCCAGTTATTCTGTTTGACTTTCTTGGTTGCAAGATTGTATTTCGTGAGTGCCTTGTAATATGGCTCCCAGATAAAATTCCGTTTACATTGATTTTGGAGTTTCCTGTCTTGGTCATTTCTTGGCTAAGTGGAGCCTTATCTAGTTTTTTTTGTTAACTTTTTTACCCTGTCCCGTCTTAAAATCTGTTAGCCTTTAGATCTAATCCAAAAGGGCACACGCCAGCTTAAGTATTGCTTCTGAAGCTTAAATGTTAAAATGATGGGTGTATGTAGACAAACTAATTAAAATGTAAACAGGTACGGATACTACAACTATTATAGCTGAAACCAGAATAGCCCCACCTTAACTATTGTATTTTAGTTAACAATGCCATTGTACAATTTTAGTTCATACTACATGCCATATTATATTGTCATTTCATGCCGAGTTCTTGAGTCAGAGGTGCTATACTTATACACTATAAAGATATAGTGGAATCGTGAGTTCGAATTTCTATACCGCGACTATCTTTTATATCATCTCTCTTTACTCTTGCACTGTAAAAAATCGCTGGGATTTTTTAACACAAATATTTTGGTTAAACAGACTGCGTTAAAATTGACACCAAAATTGGTTCAATAGCGTCTTGAGTAACCAATTCGTTATTGTGTTAAAATTGTGCAGTGTCAATTTAACACAGTAAATGTGTTTGTTGAATGTTAACACGAAAATGTGTTGGTTTTGTAATATATTAGGCCTAACAGTTACACGGTAATTTTGTGTTGGAAAAGTGGAACTATGGGTAATGTGTGATTTCTTCTTCTTCTGGTGCCGGCGCCGTTTCTTTGTTTGTCTCTCTACGCCTCGTTGCCTCGTGAAGTTAGAAAGGCATTCCTTTTTGTGGCATTTGCCAATGAAATGTAAGGTAAGTGATGTAAAAGTAGTTTAAAAGTGCAGTTTGTTGTTTTAAAAGCGAAAGCTTCTAAGTCTATCCCTTTAACTCCTTTCAGGCGTTTGCAGGTATGGAAGCAGGCCTATGTAAATTAGCACGATTAAATCTTAGCCCACCTGTAGTCCTTCACCCTAACATTTAACAAATTGTATTGCAATAGGCTAGTTTCAATTTTACAATCTACGTGCGTAAAATACTGTAATGAATGTAAGATTATCTACATGTCAGTGTGGTCGCTAGGCTGCTCGCCAACTTATTAAACTTGTCATTTTTTGGTTTCACAAGACTAAGATAGGTTACTTCCTAAATCTTTAAGTAAGTTATAAACTTGTCACTTTTGGGTTTCACAAGGCTAAGATACTCCCTAAAGCCATAGTAAGTTTTAAGTTATCTATAGAAATTCAAAATGCTAGTGCAGAAATTCTAACAGAGGCTGTTTGTAAAAGCTAAAACTCTAAAAACTAAACTGAAAGTTACAGCTGCTTAAAATTGAGTTCACTTTATCTGATAGAATAGAAACGAATAGGCCTACGGAAGATTCCCCAGTTTTCGACTTGCTTTCAGCCAATAGCGTAAGTTTTACGTTTTACGAGTCAAGTCGACTCGTTACATTCCGGGTTCGTGTAAGTTCGGCTTTCTCCGTATGAATTTGTGTTTGACTCACTTTCAGCCACTAGGCTCATGGTCTAAGTTTCACGAGTAAATTTGTACCATCTATCTCCCCCCCTTATCGAGCTAGGGGGGCGAAAATCCCCCTTGAACCACATGTATAGGGGTCTGGGGAGTCATTATTTTCTAGTTGTGCTGCGAGGCTAAAACGATAAATATGCATTTTACAGTACATATGTCGAAATTGAAAATTTTTTTGCAAGTTGAATAAGAAAATTGCAAGCTGAATAAGAATATGTAAGGATATTTAGAATCTAACGTACAGTAACGGAGATAAAGCAAAAAAACATCAGAGAATTGTAAAACTACTTATGGTTTGACTAGTGTGGGTTATATTTAAATAGATTTCATTGAAATAGGTTGAATTAAGAATTCTTATGTTAGTTTAGGTTGATTAAGGTCAGGTTTAGTTAAGTTAGGTTAGGTTATGGTATGTTGTGTTTCGGTTATGTTAGGTTTAGTTTATAGCCATTGATTCAGCTAAGGATAAATTTCATGGGATTTTAACATGACTATCAGAACACAACCAAACATTAACAAACTAATATAAAACCTTGAATTACTATACTGAACCAAAAATAACCTAATCTAACCAAACATAACCTAACCTAACCAAACATCACCTAACTTAACCTATCAAAACTTTAGGCCTACCTTATCCACCACTTATCAACCCAATATGTTCTAACTCTCTACATAAAATATCTCATCCTTACATAAACTACCAAAATCTGACCCAAAATACCAAAACCTAACTCAAAATAGACCATTATAGACGATTTCCTTGATTTTCGGCGCTTTTCCGGTCATAACACCATTAATATACATTAGATCTTGAAAATTCTTGCATATTCTTATTCAGCTCGCTCTCCCGGTTAATTTGAGTACCCACATGACCAATTTTGAAAAAAAAATATTCTTTCCGTTTTTCCGATTTTCCGGGGGTTTCCGGCCATTTCCGACAAAAAACTATCATTTTCGGAATCAGCATCAAATTTCCTACATTTTGAAAAATAATTTCATTTTAACATATATAGTGTAAAATGAATATTTACCGCTAAAACTCGGAATTTACACTAGGCTATGTTTGGGGCAAGAAATTCAATAGATCCGTCGCCCTACGACTCCCCTTAAGGGGGGGTTTGGCTTACCTAAAAAAATTATTTTTCACCTTAGATGGATTCCTTATGTTTTTCTGATTACAAATATACTGGGATTGCACCATCTATCTCCCCTCCTTATCGAGCTAGAGAGCAAACCCCCCCTTCACCCCGTGAACCACATGTATAGGGGTCTGGGGAGTCATTTTGTTCCAGTTGTGCTGTGAGGCTGAAACTCGGTCTGTACCCTATTTTTGGGAAGAGAAATTCAATAGATCTGTCATCGTCCCCCTACGACCCCCCTTATCTAAAGGGGGGTTTGAGCCCCCTTAGTAAAAAAATTGTTTTTCACCTGGGATGGATTCCTTTTGTTTTTCTGATTACAAATATACCTGGTTTGTACCATCTATCTCCCCCCCTTATAGAACTAGGAGAAAAACCCCCTTTAACCACACGTATAGGGGTCTGGGGAGTCAGTATGTTCCAGTTATGCTGCAAGGCTGAAACTCAGAATTTTCACTATTTCTGGGGCGGCAAATTAAATGGATCTGTCGCCGTCCTCCTACGACTCTTCTAAGGGGGGGGGTTTCGCCCCCTGATAAAAAAAATATTTTTCACCTTAGATGGATTCCTTTTGTTTTTCTGATTACAAATATACTGGGTTTGTACCATCTATCTTCCCCCCTTATTGAGCTAGGGGGCAAAACCCCCCCTTGAACCACATGTATAGGGATATGGGGAGTCAATATGATCCAGTTGTGCTGTGAGGCTGAAACTCGGAATTTAAAGTATTTTGGGGCGTGAAATTCAATAGATCTGTTGCCGTCCCCCTACGACCCCTAAAGAGGGTTTGGCCCCCCTTTTAAAAAAATTATTCTTCACCTTAGATGGAATCCTTTTGTTTTTCCGATTACAAATATACCGGGTTTGTACCATCTATCTCCCGCCCTTATCGAGCTAGGGAGCAAAAAAACCCTTGAACCACAAGTATAGGGTCTAGGGAGTTAGTATGTAATTACTAATATGACACATTTGTATGTATGTTTAAGTGTAGGGCCTATATTGCATTATAAGACCAAAAGTTAGGTTTTTAAAACGAGCTCAAATATAAAGACTGAGGTAAAACCAGTTCAATAATGTACCTTATCGTCAAATATATATAAATAGTGTGGCTTGTTCATTTTTTCAGATCAATGTTGAATTTGGATGTGAAAAGGAAGATACTAACTTTGATGGAATAGTGGAAATCTCACCGAAGAAAAAGTTTTGAAACACAAAGAATATTGCTGGATAACCCACGCTTTTGTGACACACCTAGATTGGTAATAAACTTTATGATATGACAAAGGCATTTGCAACTAAATACTTTTAATTCAAAAGTAAATGCCCCTTTTAAGATGTCACTTCCTCTTAGCCAAAGACAAACAGTAAAGCATGTCAAACTATTGAGTGTTGAGCTATCAAAGATTTACTGTATGTATCCAATTTTTGAATCCACTATTAGCCTAAATCAATTGTTGTCCAATAGTAGGCCATATATTAAAGCTGTAGGCCTACCTTACATTCCTCTACTTAAGGTAGTTTTATTTTGATTCTTGTTTTATTTTTTAAGGTTTTGCCCCCCAAAAAAGATGTTAATGAAGCTGAAGTTTCTTGACATTTATGAAGTCAAGTGGATTTCTATAATGTGGAAGACACGGATGACATTTTTAAAGAAATAGTTGATGCTGGTAAGTAGCCTACTATGTTAATTTTTCAGGGAAAATATCCAACTGAGTTGTGTCATGCATGTTATTAATCATCAAACATAAGGGGTCCTATACATATGATTATATCATCATGATCCATCATTAACACGTCGGCACACTTTTGTGCCTTGACATTCTGACGTCATAATTTCAAAGTAGGAACTTTGTAATATTTTGTTAACATCAAATCAATGTTCATAAAAGTATTATATGTTTTCCATGAAAAAAATTTCAGGCACAGTTGTACCTTGCCACTTCTTTTACCACACTGAATGAGTTAATTTTGAATGTGTTTTTTTTTCTATTTCGACCTCATCATGTATATACCAAACCTACAGTTCATCATAATTTTATTTTTGCAAAAAAAATTTTTTTTGCGAGAAAAACAGTTTTTTGGCTCTCCTGAAAAGTTTGGTTTTTGGACATGTCTGGTTTCTGCAGTGAGCCATTCACTTAGGCCCTGCAATAGTTTATTACCAGTGTCATGTATTTGGCTTGCCTCCCTTCACCCGAGGCTGATGACTGTATTTCTTGATTGTAGAAAATTTGGGACTATATGTTTTACTGAATCTGGAGGCAAGTATTAATACTAGACTTACTTAAGTTACAGAGTCTACAAGTTAGGGTAAAGAGCCAAAAAACTGAATCATATTAATAAAAATGCTTATGCAAACGAGTCTGTTAGAACCATTTTTCCAAGTGCTGATTGTGTAAAGGTTAAGTTCCTTATTCTTTTGGTTTGCATTTAGTTTGCTGGCAATTTTTACTTTTCTATAATATGTATTGTTAGTTAGTTACAGAACAACATTTCACAAATAATGAGATGTAATCTTGTGGTCAGACTATTGTATTTGAGAAAATATAAGATTTTGTTTCTATTTGCAGGATGGAACCAGGCAACCACTGCTATGTTTTGCTTAGATCATCTGCTACCTCCAACTGCGAAGGGTAAAAGAAGTGGGCCAAGAGTGGGAGCATTTTCGGCAATTGACAAATTGTTGAAGTTCTGCAAGGTATGATACAACATAGGGTAGCACTTGGCAATACAGTACTGTCACGCCTATCCGAGCCCAGTTATCTGAGACTCTGGGTTATCCGAGGCAGCTGTAGACTTAAATATAGTATAGCCTATATTTTATTTTCAAATTCAAGGTAATAATAATGTGGATAACATTTGTTTTATTCTCGGTCCCGGTTAGAGGCTCTGAAGATCTCAGATAATTGGGAGTATACTGTATATCATCTATTTGGTTTAGAACTGTTTCATGAAACGTCGTTTACAAATTGAATTAGAATTTATACACCTATGCAGTTTTAAAGGAAATAATGTCATTCTGTAACAATTTTAGGGTGTATGAAATATTTAAGAAAAATAAACATTTTCCTCCAACACTTAAGGGCCGACTTTTAAAATGAGGCCCCATCCCAGCTTTCTGCAATTTTCTTACTTCCTCGAAATTTTCAATTTTAAATCTGGGCCTTCAGATTTTTTCACGTGTTATTTTTGGTTCTTATGAGAAAATGCCCATAAACCAATGGAATTTTCAGAATCAACAAAGTAACATGTTGTTATGTAGCCTAAATAAAACACACTTTTTGATCCCCGGAATGCATTTTTTATGGAGGACATTTAAAGTCGTGCGGTCAAAACAAATTTTATCTGTATTTCCACTCATATTTATTACCAAGACCATGCCTAAAAACATATTTCATAATTTTAAAACAAATATCTTTTGAGTAATCAAAGTTTTCAGTGCCAAAATATTGTGTTTGTCTGGCGTGGTTCATGCGATAATGATTTAGTCTATTGACCTTAAATTTTGGTAATAGGCCTATGTATGATTAATTTATCTTCAAAACTTGACATAAGTAAAATTTCAAAAAATTCAAATTAAATCTTCAACCCCTCAAATATATATTTTTAAAAACATTTTCTATTACAGTATATTGCTTAGCAAAATATTTCATTATGGTGGTCCTCTCAGTGATAATACCAACAACATAAGAAAATTGCATAATTATTTTTTAAACTGTTTCCGGGAACTAAAAAAACTAAATTAACAGCTATTAACATTGGGCCTTATGGAGACTCGACTGCCCTGCCACCTGACTGAATAGTTTGTTCCTAACGGAGCCAGCACAACCTCAACGTTATTTCTCATTATTTAGTGAATAAAAATGTAAATTTCAATAAAATTTTGTTTTTCTGTTCTATGTGTTTCAGATTGGCCATTCTTTGGAAGAACGAGTGAATTCGTCACAAGATCTGCAGCCAAATCTGTTAGCCTGTGGCCTGAACAAGAAGTGTGTCCACCTTTAACCTTGTGATCGACAAGATAATAATTCTTTGTGGGAAGAAAGTTGGGTCTGTTGAAGCATTCGACACACTGTTTAAGGCTCACTTTGTCTTCAACTGTAAATATGATCAAAACCCTTCGTCAGTGTATTCACTCTTAGAATACTTTTTTACGAGATGACACAAACTGTTGCACTGACATCGAGGGTTAGGGAAATCAGAACTCTTCTCATAAATTAATTGTAAGGTCCACAACTGCATCAGTAGTGCAATAGTGGGGCTGCTGGCTCACTTCGCATAAATCAAATGTTGACAGCTACATCCGGTCTGGTGACGTCATAGGCTGTGACGTAGCTGTGACGTGTAGGGGTGGGTATTTAAAGTTTAAATGCCCGGCTGTGGTGGGCATTTAAATTTTAAATGTCCGGAAATGGGTCAAGGTCGGCCGGGGAAGTTTTTAAAAAAGATCTTGCATTTTTCGGAAAATCCGAAAATGCAAGATATTTTCTTTTTTATTTATTTGTTTTTTTTTACAAAAGTATTATTTTACATTAAGTTTGCTCCCAAATTTGAAAAGTAGGTTGTTGTTGGTGCTGAAATTTCTTGCTTATTTTCATTCTTCTTGTTGTTGTAAGTTGGCAAAATCAATTTTTTTTCGTTTTGATTGTTTGTTGCATAAAGTTCCAAAGATAAGCCGAACCCAGTGGCTATAAGTTGTTTCAGTTCTTCAATAAAAATTTCCAAATCTTTGTAAGTTGTAAGATTGATAGTGTTGTAGTGGATCCCACAAATGTTGAGAGACATGACTAGAGTTGTTTACTCGACTAGAGGTGTAGCAGGAATGGTTATTGCAAAGCCGGTGCTGCGGGTACCTCTGTCGGTAGTGGGGGGTAGTGGTGGGGATAACAAATGGTAGGCGTTTGTTTAATCACTTTGAAATTAATCGCTGCCACAATAAACCGAGTCGATGTTGCAATTATTCTAGTTTATCCAACCGGTTCTTTTGATATGTTTTGCCACCACATTTACAGTAGCAGAAAGAATTACATTTTGTACAAGCTTTTCCGTCAACTTGATCTTCAGGTATTCTAAAACATTTTTCTTTGCAACAATAAGATAAAAGTGGTAGATTATTTCTTTTGGATGACATGTTGATTGTAGCTTGTCTTAAACAGAACTGAGCCTCTCAATGTTAAGGTTTCGTATTTATGTAAAGTATTCGAATAAAACTATCGTTTAAAAGTTCAAGGTCATCCGTTTGAGTTAAAAAAATACAACATATCAGTATATAAATAACATATACTGATATGTTGTTTTTTATCTTTTTATTAAAAACATGTTTTTACAATACAATATTTACAAAGTTATTTTTGTGCGATGTGCAGAGTAAGTTCCGTAGAGTTGTTTCCGCTCATTCCGTGTGACACCAAATATAATGATCCTGGCTGAATTTCCCGCAGATCTTCATTTTGCAGCAACTGGACGAATCGTTTTGGAAGATGTACTTGAAACTTTGGTTCATCACCTGTTGTGAATGGTGCATCAGATAAAGATGCGACGACTGCGTCTCCATGCGTTGAATCAACTTTCTTCATTTCATGAACAATATAATGTTTCTGTTCTCTTAATTCTGAACATTTCTTGATAGTTAGAGTATTTGATTTTGAATGTAAGTTGAATTGTTCAACTAAAAATTGGAGAAACTGTTGTGATGCCATCTTCTTCACTGGAGATGTTGTCTGTTCGGAGTATGGAGTTAGAGTGATACTCGGGGTGTGTTGCTTCCTCGTATTTATAACCTTCGTAACCCCCACCACATTCTTCTTTTTCTTGTGAGTAAGCAGCCAAGTGATATGCGTTTTGTAATGCGCATTGAGATTGGTTGTGTTTCGGATCTATTGTAGAAACACAAATATTTCTAGCATCAAAGTGAAAGGTTTTTCCATTTTTATGCTTAAAACTTCTTTGTTCGTGTACTGTCGTATCCAATTCTTTTTTCCAATCCTCTGGTGTATATATGCGTAAATTGTTTACAGAAATGAAACGTAATTTTGTGTACATTGTTGTACGGTAGAAAACCTTCAAACCAATGGATATGATGAAAATTATTTGTTAACCATCTGTTTGTTATTTTAGCCTTTGACTTTAGTGCATGGATAGAACACGGTGCTTCAAATAAGAATGGGTACGCTACTTGTGTGAGCAAATCTAAAATTACCAATTCTTTTATGATAAATCTATCATCGTTTCCACGAAATGCTTGAAATTCAATTACACAAGGTTTTGCTGCCATTTCTTCATCCAGTCTGCTCATCACGGTGTCTGCTGATCAACTGTTTTCCACACCACGGTAGATTAGATATATGAACCAGGCCGTACAGTTGTAGGCGCGTTGGTGTATGTTTAACGTGGGCACCGTCCCCAGTAGGCCTACCCCACGGTTTATTCTTTTGTTAAATTACATTGTAGTTTTTTACACTAGCAAAGTTTCTTCTTCTTCTGTATTATTTTGATTAGGATTTTTGCGGACATTTGCCATCACTGATTAGTAAAAAACAAGTTTCACGACGTTTCGGGATCTGGAATCTGATCCCGTCTTCAGGTGGAAGAAAACCTAGAACATAACAAGATTAGTAACACATAGCCAGGAAAACCTGGACAAAAACACAGCTAAAACAGAGAACTGTAAAAGCAGTCACGAAAACACTAGCTGAAAAGAAAAACAATAACACAAAATAACACAGGAATCACAAGAATCAAGAATCACCAGACAGGAGGGATCACGTCCACACCCAATCAGAGCTGAGCTGAGACTGGTAGGAGGACAGCAAATGGCGGCGGCAACGGAAATGGCGGCGGACACGGCCAACCAAATCACGGCGCGCTACCGGTGGCGAAAACCTGAAACAGAGACATGTGATATGCAAATTCCGTGTGTCTGTTTGTGTTTATTAGTTAATTTTTAACCTGATTTTGCCCCTTGGCCTTGCTACGGGTTAACATGTTGTGAGAATTTTGAACAGAATTGTTAGTAATTACCCTATTTGCTGACACTTTATTTTCCATGTCTTTCAATTCTTTGTTTAATATTGGTAGCCATACTGGCCTTATTTCAAGTGAAGATTGACTGATTGGTTGGTCTGCTAGTTTTATGTATGAAGCTTCAATTAGTTTTCTTTTGAAAAAATGAGGTTCGTGGTGTACTATTTTTGCTTCGTCAAAATTCATCTGGTGATTTTCAGACCAGCAGTGTTGAGCAACTTTTGATTTATCCACTAAGCCCTTCCTCGTGTTATCTTTGTGTTCTTTGATTCTAACATTTAAAGGTCTTTTTGTCTCGCCATAATACGGCCTAGAACAACTATTGCAGTTTATTCTGTAAACACAGTTTTTTGATCCCTGAGTGCCATTTTTTGGTTTGGTTTTTACGAGACATTAACTAAGAGTGTTTTGTGTCCTAAACGCGGTTCTAACTTTGAACTTCCTAGCAACTCTTCTAATTTTTTCCGATAATCCCGGCACATAAGGGATTGACATAGGAACGAATTTTTCAGTGTTCTTAAATTTTCAATCAAACTATCAAAAATCTGTCAAAGAAGGGGTAGCTTAAACATTATTTGACAGAGCAAAGAGCATTTGCTCAAACCAAGATGGATTAAATCAGGAAATAAAAAAAGTAGAGCAAGATTTGGCTAAGAATGGATACCTTCAATCCGTAATAAGAAAGTGCAAAAACCGTAGGGCTAAACAGAATGAGTCAGAAAACACTGAAAAATTCGTTCCTATGTCAATCCCTTATGTGCCGGGATTATCGGAAAAAATTAGAAGAGTTGCTAGGAAGTTCAAAGTTAGAACCGCGTTTAGGACACAAAACACTCTTAGGCAATGTCTCGTAAAAACCAAACCAAAAAATGGCACTCAGGGATCAAAAAACTGTGTTTACAGAATAAACTGCAATAGTTGTTCTAGGCCGTATAATGGCGAGACAAAAAGACCTTTAAATGTTAGAATCAAAGAACACAAAGATAACACGAGGAAGGGCTTAGTGGATAAATCAAAAGTTGCTCAACACTGCTGGTCTGAAAATCACCAGATGAATTTTGACGAAGCAAAAATAGTACACCACGAACCTCATTTTTTCAAAAGAAAACTAATTGAAACTTCATACATAAAACTAGCAGACCAACCAATCAGTCAATCTTCACTTGAAATAAGGCCAGTATGGCTACCAATATTAAACAAAGAATTGAAAGACAGGGAAAATAAAGTGTCAGCAAATAGGGTAATTACTAACAATTCTGTTCAAAATTCTCACAACATGTTAACCCGTAGCAAGGCCAAGGGGCAAAATCAGGTTAAAAATTAACTAATAAACACAAACAGACACACGGAATTTGCATATCACATGTCTCTGTTTCAGGTTTTCGCCACCGGTAGCGCGCCGTGATTTGGTTGGCCGTGTCCGCCGCCATTTCCGTTGCCGCCGCCATTTGCTGTCCTCCTACCAGTCTCAGCTCAGCTCTGATTGGGTGTGGACGTGATCTCTCCTGTCTGGTGATTCTTGATTCTTGTGATTCCTGTGTTATTTTGTGTTATTGTTTTTCTTTTCAGCTAGTGTTTTCGTGACTGCTTTTACAGTTCTCTGTTTTAGCTGTGTTTTTGTCCAGGTTTTCCTGGCTATGTGTTACTAATCTTGTTATGTTCTAGGTTTTCTTCCACCTGAAGACGGGATCAGATTCCAGATCCCGAAACGTCGTGAAACTTGTTTTTTACTAATCAGTGATGGCAAATGTCCGCAAAAATCCTAATCAAAATATAAAATCACCATCACCAACAATGAATTTCAAACAAAGAATTGATTCTCGGTACGGACCCGGAGTGAGTAATCAATTAAGTGAACTTGAACAAATGCACCTAAAGTTGGCTAGGCACACCAACCATTTAACTTTTCTCACTAAGAGAATTTCAGAGCAGAGTTTCAGAATTAAACCTCCTTTTAGTAGTTTTAAAGTCAGCAAAATAATGTCTGCAGCTTCAAAATCTCTCGTAATTGAAAGAATAAACTTTCATCGTACGGAAAAGAGAACCCTCAAAATCAGTATTGAAAATAAAAAATCTGAATTGGCAACTTTAATTGGTTCTGAGTTTCAGAACATTTTTCAAAGCATCTAAAATAGGTTTGACAAAGAATCGGTTGATATTAAATCCAGACAACAATCAAAGCTAGAAAAATTAAGACCTGTCGAAATTATTAATAACTCCAAAAATGATGAAAAGATTAATGATGCAAATAATCAGGTTGTGAATCTTTCTTCACGAAATTTAAATTCAAATGAAATTTCCGTTTTGTCTAAAGGGCTGAACTTTTCGGTTGTGCCTAAATCAGTGAGGGCGCTTGACTTTGTTACGGGAATTGAGTCCGCTGTGTCTCAGCTCCCTGAGACTCAGGGGGATCAGTTTCGGTGCGAGGCCAGCATCTTACTGAATAAAATTCCTGTCCCAAATCCCAACCTAAAGAAAGAGGAAATCAAGGCAGTATCTATCCTTGGGAAAGATGATACTATCAAAATATTGCCCGCGGATAAAGGGAACGCTACTGTTGTCTTGGACACAGTAACATATAAAGAGAAAATATTGGAAACTCTCCAGGCTGGTAAATATACTGAACTAAATAAAGATCCTACAGAAAGTTTCGAGCGTAAAGTTGCAAGCACTCTTAGGAAGCATAAACAGTTTTTTTCTGATAAACAAAGAACTCGTTTAACACCGTATCACTCGAAAATCCCACACATGTATGGGTTACCTAAAATTCATAAAACCGATGTACGTCTTAAGCCTATAATTAGTTCTCGCGACTCACCGTGTAGAGAACTGTCTAAAGTCCTCCTGGACATCCTGAAACCATTGGTAGGAAAAACTGACTCGTACATAAAAAATTCTAAAGACTTCGTTGAAAATGTCAAAGGACATAGTGCTGGCTGAGACGGATAAGCTGGTTAGTTTTGATGTTGAAAGTCTGTTCACGAATGTCCCAGTTCCTGAAACCTTAAAAATAATCGAGTCTCGACTCGAAAAAGATAAAAGTCTAACTGAACGTACTAAACTTCCTGTTAATGTCATTATGGAACTGCTTGAATTATGCACTCAATGTAACTATTTTGAACTAGAGGGTAAATTATACCGTCAAGATGAGGGGATGGCCATGGGGTCGCCATTGTCGCCCATCTTTGCTAATATCTTTATGGAGGAGTTTGAGCAAAAGGCTTTGTCTTTGGCTCAACTCAAACCGAAGATTTGGTGGAGGTACGTCGATGACACCTTCGTGGTATTTCCGCATGGAGACGATAAACTAAAAGACTTTTTAGGGCATCTTAACAGTATTTCTCCTTCCATCCGCCTAACAATGGAAGAGGAAGTCCAAAACAAACTAGCATTTTTGGATGTGTGCGTAGAAAAGGATAGGGACACGCTTAGGACAACTGTTTTCAGAAAAAAGACACACACAGGGCAGTACTTAAATTTTCAATCAAACCATCAAAAATCTGTCAAAGAAGGGGTAGCTTACTCATTATTTGACAGAGCAAAGAGCATTTGCTCAAATCAAGATGGATTAAATCAGGAAATCAAAAAAGTAGAGCAAGATTTGGCTAAGAATGGATACCCTCAATCCGTAATAAGAAAGTGCAAAAACCGTAGGGCTAAACAGAATGAGTCAGAAACACTGAAAAATTCATTCCTATGTCAATCACTTATGTGCCGGGATTATCGGAAAAAATTAGAAGAGTTGCTAGGAAGTTCAAAGTTAGAACCGCGTTTAGGACACAAAACACTCTTAGTTAATGTCTCGTAAAAACCAAACCAAAAAATGGCACTCAGGGATCAAAAAACTGTGTTTACAGAATAAACTGCAATAGTTGTTCTAGGCCGTATTATGGCGAGACAAAAAGACCTTTAAATGTTAGAATCAAAGAACACAAAGATAACACGAGGAAGGGCTTAGTGGATAAATCAAAAGTTGCTCAACACTGCTGGTCTGAAAATCACCAGATGAATTTTGACGAAGCAAAAATAGTACACCGCGAACCTCATTTTTTCAAAAGAAAACTAATTGAAGCTTCATACATAAAACTAGCAGACCAACCAATCAGTCAATCTTCACTTGAAATAAGGCCAGTATGGCTACCAATATTAAACAAAGAATTGAAAGACAGGGAAAATAAAGTGTCAGCAAATAGGGTAATTACTAACAATTCTGTTCAAAATTCTCACAACATGTTAACCCGTAGCAAGGCCAAGGGGCAAAATCAGGTTAAAAATTAACTAATAAACACAAACAGACACACGGAATTTGCATATCACATGTCTCTGTTTCAGGTTTTCGCCACCGGTAGCGCGCCGTGATTTGGTTGGCCGTGTCCGCCGCCATTTCCGTTGCCGCCGCCATTTGCTGTCCTCCTACCAGTCTCAGCTCAGCTCTGATTGGGTGCGGACGTGATCTCTCCTGTCTGGTGATTCTTGATTCTTGTGATTCCTGTGTTATTTTGTGTTATTGTTTTTCTTTTCAGCTAGTGTTTTCGTGACTGCTTTTACAGTTCTCTGTTTTAGCTGTGTTTTTGTCCAGGTTTTCCTGGCTATATGTTACTAATCTTGTTATGTTCTAGGTTTTCTTCCACCTGAAGACGGGATCAGATTCCAGATCCCGAAACGTCTTGAAACTTGTTTTTTACTAATCAGTGATGGCAAATGTCCGCAAAAATCCTAATCAAAATATAAAATCACCATCACCAACAATGAATTTCAAACAAAGAATTGATTCTCGGTACGGACCCGGAGTAAGTAATCAATTAAGTGAACTTGAACAAATGCACCTAAAGTTGGCTAGGCACACCAACCATTTAACTTTTCTCACTAAGAGAATTTCAGAGCAGAGTTTCAGAATTAAACCTCCTTTTAGTAGTTTTAAAGTCAGCAAAATAATGTCTGCAGCTTCAAAATCTCTCGTAATTAAAAGAATAAACTTTCATCGTACGGAAAAGAGAACCCTCAAAATCAGTATTGAAAATAAAAAATCTGAATTGGCAACTTTAATTGGTTCTGAGTTTCAGAACATTTTTCAAAGCATCCAAAATAGGTTTGACAAAGAATCGGTTGATAATAAATCCAGACAACAATCAAAGCTAGAAAAATTAAGACCTGTCGAAATTAGTAATAACTCCAAAAATGATGAAAAGATTAATGATGCAAATAATCAGGTTGTGAATCTTTCTTCACGAAATTTAAATTCAAATGAAATTTCCGTTTTGTCTAAAGGGCTGAACTTTTCGGTTGTGCCTAAATCAGTGAGGGCGCTTGACTTTGTTACGGGGATTGAGTCCGCTGTGTCTCAGCTCCCTGAGACTCAGGGGGATCAGTTTCGGTGCGAGGCCAGCATCTTACTGAATAAAATTCCTGTCCCAAAGCCCAACCTAAAGAAAGAGGAAATCAAGGCAGTATCTATCCTTGGGAAAGATGATACTATCAAAATATTGCCCGCGGATAAAGGGAACGCTACTGTTGTCTTGGACACAGTAACATATAAAGAGAAAACATTGGAAACTCTCCAGGCTGGTAAATATACTGAACTAAATAAAGATCCTACAGAAAGTTTCGAGCGTAAAGTTGCAAGCACTCTTAGGAAGCATAAACAGTCAATCAATCAATCAATCAATCAATCAATCATTTATTGTCATCCGACTGTAAACAGCATTGACAAACGTCACAAAATAAATGTTCACAGAACATTAAATACAAAGAATTAGTACAATAGAATATAAAGAAAAGATAAATGCGGTAACTAAAACTAACTTGTATCATTTAAATAATCAGATACACTGTAAAACTCCTTCCTAATCAAAAAGGTCCTCAGAAGCCTTTTAAAGGTGACCGGATCAGTAACAGATCTTAGGTGGGATGGGAGGGAGTTAAATAATTTGATTCCAGAATAAAATGTTTGGTTTTCGAAAAAAGTGGTGTTGTGTTGGGGAATAGTTAGGAGATCTCGCCTTCTAAATTCATACATAGATGAGAGATTAGACTGGAAAAGATGTTTATTTTTAACAAGAAATGAGAGGCATTCGAAAATATAAATGCAAGGAAACGTCAACAGATTATTACCAGAAAATACACCCTTGCAAGTTTCAACCCTCCCCAAACCAAAAATGAGTCTTAAAGCTTTCTTCTGTAATATGAATATCCTCTTCGTTCTGACAGTTTCGGCTCCCCAGACTGGTACACCATAACACATATGAGGATACACACAAGCGAAATAGGCAGTGAGAAGAACCTTCCTATCAGAAAACAAAGCTAGCCTGCGAATAGTGAAAATTCCGCTATTCATTTTGCTTGCAACCTTATCAATGTGCTTTGAGAAGTTAAGTCGAGAATCGATTATTAGGCCCAAGAAGTTGGTTTGATCACAAGAATCTATCTCAGTATCCCCAATGATGATGGTCGAAGATCTACTACCCTCATCCCTAAGTTTGAAATCAATGAGTTTAGATTTTCCAGTATTTACAGAAAGATTGTTATCCTCCAGCCACTGCAGTAAAAGACTACTATGGATGAAAGCCTTCATTTCAGTACCAGTTATGGTGTGATCATTGATACACAGGGAAGTATCGTCCGCAAACAAACAAAGATCAGAACTTGGGACCTTGCTGGCAATGTCATTAATGAATATTAAAAAAAGAATCGGTCCAAGGACCGACCCTTGAGGGACACCGGAGCTAACAGCTACTTCACTAGATTCATGAAACCTTATACAGCCCTTATTGTCAACGTAATTTACCTTGACTGCCTGCTTCCTGTTCAAGACAAACGACGAAATCCAATTCAAGGGAATACCTCTAATACCTAAACATTCCATTTTTTCCAAAAGTAAACCATGATTCACCATGTCAAAAGCCTTACTTAAATCAAGAAAAAGGCCGAAAACATATTTATGATCATCTAAGGCTCTTGAAACATTTGAAATGAAACTGAACATAGCATTGACTGTGGAGATATTTTTCTGGAAGCCAAATTGATTTTTAAAAAGAACATCATTGAAAGCCAAGAATGGAAACAGTCTGTTGAGAAAAATTTTTTCGAGTATCTTTGAGAATGTGGATGTTATTGATATGGGGCGATAGTTATTCCTATCAGCAGCCTCCCCCTTCTTGAATAAAGGCTTGACTACAGCTTGCTTTAGGGACTCAGGGAATACCCCCTGTTCAAAAGAGGAATTGGCAATATGAGCAAGCGGACTAGCAAGAATATCTCCCACACATTTTAATAACCTTGAGGAAACACCATCCCTTCCGGCCGAGTCACAGCATTTCAGGGATCCCACGACCTCTAACACCTCATTCTCATCTGTGGGCCTTAAAAACAATGTTGAAAGAACTCTAGGTAGATATATAGTGTCATTTAAAGCAGCAGGGACATTATCGGAAGACCTTTTGCCAATGTTAGAGAAGAATACGTTAAATTCATTAGCTACTTCGCTGGGAGAGTACAAAACATTCCCCTCATCATTCTCAATTGTTAACTGCACAAAGGACTTTTGTTTTTTATTTGGGATGACTTCATTAATGATATTCCAAACCGCCTTTGATTTACAACCTGCTGAATCGATATGATTGACAACTTGCTCTGCCTTAGCTGATTTAACTTTGGACCGGAACTGGGTTTTTAATAAAAGGTAAGATATTCTTAAGGGATGAGTGGGGCCTAGATCTTTGGATAAGAAGTATAATTCAATCATTTTTTCTCGAAGCCTGAGGACAGATGGATCCAGCTTGACTTTTGTGAAATATTTTCTGGAACAAACCTTTGATTTCTTGATGGGAAACGCCTCATTGAA
The DNA here is from genome assembly GCA_035578135.1 of Flexamia atlantica. Taxonomy (NCBI): domain Eukaryota; kingdom Metazoa; phylum Arthropoda; class Insecta; order Hemiptera; family Cicadellidae; genus Flexamia; species Flexamia atlantica. Next base: position 25,524,725 of record JAQJVK010000007.1, read on the forward strand.
GCAATAATTTACAGAAGATAGAAATGCATCAACCTTATCATTAACATCGGTCATAAAGAATACGTCGTTCCAATTGTTCTTTTCAAGGAGATATCTAAAGATTCTTACATTATCTTCGGAAAAAGACCTATTAAATACAAAATTAGGTGGAATGTTGGATTCAGAAATCTTAACTTCAGATACCTGGGCATGGTGATCAGATATCCATGATATAACGACCTCTGTACTTAGGATGTTAGGATTTAGATTGCAAAAAACATTATCAATGAGTGTTTTGGATCCATTGAATTCTCGAGTGTAAGAATAAACTGTATCATATAAACCGAAAGACAACATGAGATCCGATAATTTCTTAGCAGACGAACTGAAAATAGACAGATCAATGTTGAAATCCCCAACTATTATAACGTACTGGTTAGGCTTTACAAGCAATTGGAGACATCTTTCCAAAGAGTCTAAAAATAGATCAATGCTAAGAACGGAATTGTGTGGAGGTCTATACACTGATACCAACAGGTAGGGGACGTTATCCAGGTCAAAGTTAATAGCAGATAGTTCACAGAAACCTTCAGTACAGAAAGCACTAACATCAACCGGCTTAAAGGGGAATCCTGCTACACTCAAAATACAAACACCTCCTCTGATCATATTGGATCGACAAAAACTGGCAGCGGTAATGTAACCAGGGAGACAAAAGCTATCCATTTCAGGGGAAGTTAGAAAATGTTCCGACAAACAAATTATATCAGGAGTGACAGTTTCAATAAATGACTCAAGCATAATAAGTTTTGAAATAATACCCTGAACATTTTGATGAACGATCCTAAAAGCCTTTATGTCCTCAAGAGATTTATCTATCAAAGCCGTGGGGGTACATGATGAGTTGTCTCTAAAAAAGACTTCCTATTAGGCATTGCGAGACTGCTTAGGTTTCTATGGAACTGGAGTGATGGATTTGGATTAGTGGATAATGTTATGTGGACTGGAATCGGTCGGGAACCATCATTAGAAGCAATGATTGGGGGAGCGGGTGAGGTTTTATGGACCTGCAAAGATGGAATTTGGTTTATTGTTGATGTGATGTGTACTGGAATTGGTTGGATACAGGCAGAGTCAGTCACGGATAAAAAGCAATCCGAGATCATCTTGGCAATCAGTTTCTTTCCAATCATATTGAAGTGTAAACCAAACTTTGTGTAAAAATGCTGCTTGTACAGTGAACCAAGAGAAAGAAATGACGCATTTTTACTCAGAGAAACTGTTTGCGAGATGCCCACATTGATCTCAGAGATTCGTTTGTTAAGACAAGGCTGATCTCGTCTGAAAGGTAGGCCAACAATGACCACTTGTGTGTTTGAAACATTTTTAAGCAAATCTGAAATTTGAGAGACGATATCGTTTCCACAGTGTACTGAGTTTACATCATTGGTACCACCATAAACAACGAGTACATCATTAGTGTTCATGTCTTTAGTGAGGGTAGCAACATTCTCAATTACTTGGATAAGCTTTCCATTAGGCTTAACTATACCCAAAACATCACATTTCCTTGAGCATCTATTGCCGATGAGATCGGCCAAGTGGCGTCCGTGGCTGTCCGACACAAGTCTCACTTTTACCTTGTCCATTACGTTTTTATGAGAGTCACTGTCAAGAACGTTGTCACTTAAAATCTTATCAGAAATCTCTGAAGCCTTTTTGGCACAAGACCTCATTACAATTTCATTCTTTTTGGTAGGACTACGATTACTTGTATTAACTACTTTGTTACATACAATCGGCTCATTACTGGTCAAACTACATGAAACAGAGTCAACAACAGGGGAGTTTTCAATAGTTGAGCTCAGTGGTCCTTCATTTCCTGGCTCATCTGTACCTGTACCGAGAACATTAAATTTATTTTGGGTCACAATAGGAGTAGGGATATATTTCATAATCTTACAAGATTTAGATTTGGATTTGACAATTTGCCAGTCATTGTTTTCAGTTTTTCTAAGCTTCATTTTAAGATCGTCAGAACCAACCTCTACAAGCTTAAGATTAACATTTTCAGCGGGAACTGAATTAGACTTAGGAGTCACAAGATCAACTCTATGGCTATCCTTAGATTGAATATCCTTGGTATTCATGCTATACCAATCAAGGAAAGATTTGCACTTGGTTTCAACAAGACAGAAATGGTATAAAATAAACCATCAGTTTTTTTCTGATAAACAAAGAACTCGTTTAACACCGCATCACTCGAAAATCCCACACATGTATGGGTTACCTAAACTTCATAAAACTGATGTACGTCTTAGGCCTATAATTAGTTCTCGCGACTCACCGTGTAGAGAACTGTCTAAAGTCCTCCTGGACATCCTGAAACCATTGGTAGGAAAAACTGACTCGTACATAAAAAATTCTAAAGACTTCGTTGAAAAGTCAAAGGACATAGTGCTGGCTGAGACGGATAAGCTGGTTAGTTTTGATGTTGAAAGTCTGTTCACGAATGTCCCAGTTCCTGAAACCTTAAAAATAATCGAGTCTCGACTCGAAAAAGATAAAAGTCTAACTGAACGTACTAAACTTCCTGTTAATGTCATTATGGAACTGCTTGAATTATGCACTCAATGTAACTATTTTGAACTAGAGGGTAAATTATACCGTCAAGATGAGGGGATGGCCATGGGGTCGCCATTGTCGCCCATCTTTGCTAATATCTTTATGGAGGAGTTTGAGCAAAAGGCTTTGTCTTTGGCTCAACTCAAACCGAAGATTTGGTGGAGGTACGTCGATGACACCTTCGTGGTATTTCCGCATGGAGACGATAAACTAAAAGACTTTTTAGGGCATCTTAACAGTATTTCTCCTTCCATCCGCCTAACAATGGAAGAGGAAGTCCAAAACAAACTAGCATTTTTGGATGTGTGCGTAGAAAAGGATAGGGACACGCTTAGGACAACTGTTTTCAGAAAAAAGACACACACAGGGCAGTACTTAAATTTTCAATCAAACCATCAAAAATCTGTCAAAGAAGGGGTAGCTTACTCATTATTTGACAGAGCAAAGAGCATTTGCTCAAATCAAGATGGATTAAATCAGGAAATCAAAAAAGTAGAGCAAGATTTGGCTAAGAATGGATACCCTCAATCCGTAATAAGAAAGTGCAAAAACCGTAGGGCTAAACAGAATGAGTCAGAAAACACTGAAAAATTCGTTCCTATGTCAATCACTTATGTGCCGGGATTATCGGAAAAAATTAGAAGAGTTGCTAGGAAGTTCAAAGTTAGAACCGCGTTTAGGACACAAAACACTCTTAGGCAATGTCTCGTAAAAACCAAACCAAAAAATGGCACTCAGGGATCAAAAAACTGTGTTTACAGAATAAACTGCAATAGTTGTTCTAGGCCGTATTATGGCGAGACAAAAAGACCTTTAAATTTTAGAATCAAAGAACACAGGGCTTAGTGGATAAATCAAAAGTTGCTCAACACTGCTGGTCTGAAAATCACCAGATGAATTTTGACGAAGCAAAAATAGTACACCGCGAACCTCATTTTTTCAAAAGAAAACTAATTGAAGCTTCATACATAAAACTAGCAGACCAACCAATCAGTCAATCTTCACTTGAAATAAGGCCAGTATGGCTACCAATATTAAACAAAGAATTTAAAGACAGGGAAAATAAAGTGTCAGCAAATAGGGTAATTACTAACAATTCTGTTCAAAATTCTCACAACATGTTAACCCGTAGCAAGGCCAAGGGGCAAAATCAGGTTAAAAATTAACTAATAAACACAAACAGACACACGGAATTTGCATATCACATGTCTCTGTTTCAGGTTTTCGCCACCGGTAGCGCGCCGTGATTTGGTTGGCCGTGTCCGCCGCCATTTCCGTTGCCGCCGCCATTTGCTGTTCTCCTACCAGTCTCAGCTCAGCTCTGATTGGGTGTGGACGTGATCTCTCCTGTCTGGTGATTCTTGATTCTTGTGATTCCTGTGTTATTTTGTGTTATCAATCAATCAATCAATCAATCAATCATTTATTGTCATCCGACTGTAAACAGCATTGACAAACGTCACAAAATAAATGTTCACAGAACATTAAATACAAAGAATTAGTACAATAGAATATAAAGAAAAGATAAATGCGGTAACTAAAACTAACTTGTATCATTTAAATAATCAGATACACTGTAAAACTCCTTCCTAATCAAAAAGGTCCTCAGAAGCCTTTTAAAGGTGACCGGATCAGTAACAGATCTTAGGTGGGATGGGAGGGAGTTGAATAATTTGATTCCAGAATAAAATGTTTGGTTTTCGAAAAAAGTGGTGTTGTGTTGGGGAATAGTTAGGAGATCTCGCCTTCTAAATTCATACATAGATGAGAGATTAGACTGGAAAAGATGTTTATTTTTAACAAGAAATGAGAGGCATTCGAAAATATAAATGCAAGGAAACGTCAACAGATTATTACCAGAAAATACACCCTTGCAAGTTTCAACCCTCCCCAAACCAAAAATGAGTCTTAAAGCTTTCTTCTGTAATATGAATATCCTCTTCGTTCTTACAGTTTCGGCTCCCCAGATTGGTACACCATAACACATATGAGGATACACACAAGCGAAATAGGCAGTGAGAAGAACCTTCCTATCAGAAAACAAAGCTAGCCTGCGAATAGTGAAAATTCCGCTATTCATTTTGCTTGCAACCTTATCAATGTGCTTTGAGAAGTTAAGTCGAGAATCGATTATTAGGCCCAAGAAGTTGGTTTGATCACAAGAATCTATCTCAGTATCCCCAATGATGATGGTCGAAGATCTACTACCCTCATCCCTAAGTTTGAAATCAATGAATTTAGACTTTCCAGTATTTACAGAAAGATTGTTATCCTCCAGCCACTGCAGTAAAAGACTACTATGAATGAAAGCCTTCATTTCAGTACCAGTTATGGTGTGATCATTGATACACAGGGAAGTATCGTCCGCAAACAAACAAAGATCTGAACTTGGGACCTTGCTGGCAATGTCATTAATGAATATTAAAAAAAGAATCGGTCCAAGGACCGACCCTTGAGGGACACCGGAGCTAACAGCTACTTCACTAGATTCATGAAACCTTATACAGCCCTTATTGTCAACGTAATTTACCTTGACTGCCTGCTTCCTGTTCAAGACAAACGACGAAATCCAATTCAAGGGAATACCTCTAATACCTAAACATTCCATTTTTTCCAAAAGTAAACCATGATTCACCATGTCAAAAGCCTTACTTAAATCAAGAAAAAGGCCGAAAACATATTTATGATCATCTAAGGCTCTTGAAACATTTGAAATGAAACTGAACATAGCATTGACTGTGGAGATATTTTTCTGGAAGCCAAATTGATTTTTAAAAAGAACATCATTGAAAGCCAAGAATGGAAACAGTCTGTTGAGAAAAATTTTTTCGAGTATCTTTGAGAATGTGGATGTTATTGATATGGGGCGATAGTTATTCCGATCAGCAGCCTCCCCCTTCTTGAATAAAGGTTTGACTACAGCTTGCTTTAGGGACTCAGGGAATACCCCCTGTTCAAAAGAGGAATTGGCAATATGAGCAAGCGGACTAGCAAGAATATCTCCCACACATTTTAATAACCTTGAGGAAACACCATCCCTTCCGGCCGAGTCACAGCATTTCAGGGATCCCACGACCTCTAACATCTCATTCTCATCTGTGGGCCTTAAAAACAATGTTGAAAGAACTCTAGGTAGATATATAGTGTCATTTAAAGCAGCAGGGACATTATCGGAAGACCTTTTGCCAATGTTAGAGAAGAATACGTTAAATTCATTAGCTACTTCGCTGGGAGAGTACAAAACATTCCCCTCATCATTCTCAATTGTTAACTGCACAAAGGACTTTTGTTTTTTATTTGGGATGACTTCATTAATGATATTCCAAACCGCCTTTGATTTACAACCTGCTGAATCGATATGATTGACAACTTGCTCTGCCTTAGCTGATTTAACTTTGGACCGGAACTGGGTTTTTAATGAAAGGTAAGATATTCTTAAGGGATGAGTGGGGCCTAGATCTTTGGATAAGAAGTATAATTCAATCATTTTTTCTCGAAGCCTGAGGACAGATGGATCCAGCTTGACTTTTGTGAAATATTTTCTGGAACAAACCTTTGATTTCTTGATGGGAAACGCCTCATTGAAGCAATAATTTACAGAAGATAGAAATGCATCAACCTTATCATTAACATCGGTCATAAAGAATACGTCGTTCCAATTGTTCTTTTCAAGGAGATATCTAAAGATTCTTACATTATCTTCGGAAAAAGACCTATTAAATACAAAATTAGGTGGAATGTTGGATTCAGAAATCTTAACTTCAGATACCTGGGCATGGTGATCAGATATCCCTGATATAACGACCTCTGTACTTAGGATGTTAGGATTTAGATTGCAAAAAACATTATCAATGAGTGTTTTGGATCCATTAAATTCTCGAGTGTAAGAATAAACTGTATCATATAAACCGAAAGACAACATGAGATCCGATAATTTCTTAGCAGACGAACTGAAAATAGACAGATCAATGTTGAAATCCCCAACTATTATAACGTACTGGTTAGGCTTTACAAGCAATTGGAGACATCTTTCCAAAGAGTCTAAAAATAGATCAATGCTAAGAACGGAATTGTGTGGAGGTCTATACACTGATACCAACAGGTAGGGGACGTTATCCAGGTCAAAGTTAATAGCAGATAGTTCACAAAGACCTTCAGTACAGAAAGCACTAACATCAACCGGCTTAAAGGGGAATCCTGCTACACTCAAAATACAAACACCTCCTCTGATCATATTGGATCGACAAAAACTGGCAGCGGTAATGTAACCAGGGAGACAAAAGCTATCCATTTCAGGGGAAGTTAGAAAATGTTCCGACAAACAAATTATATCAGGAGTGACAGTTTCAATAAATGACTCAAGCATAATAAGTTTTGAAATAATACCCTGAACATTTTGATGAACGATCCTAAAAGCCTTTATGTCCTCAAGAGATTTATCTATCAAAGCCGTGGGGGTACATGATGAGTTGTCTCTAAAAAAGTCTTCCTATTAGGCATTGCGAGACTGCTTAGGTTTCTATGGAACTGGAGTGATGGATTTGGATTAGTGGATAATGTTATGTGGACTGGAATCGGTCGGGAACCATCATTAGAAGCAATAATGATTGGGGGAGCGGGTGAGGTTTTATGGACCTGCAAAGATGGAATTTGGTTTATTGTTGATGTGATGTGTACTGGAATTGGTTGGATACAGGCAGAGTCAGTCACGGATAAAAAGCAATCCGAGATCATCTTGGCAATCAGTTTCTTTCCAATCATATTGAAGTGTAAACCAAACTTTGTGTAAAAATGCTGCTTGTACAGTGAACCAAGAGAAAGAAATGACGCATTTTTACTCAGAGAAACTGTTTGCGAGATGCCCACATTGATCTCAGAGATTCGTTTGTTAAGACAAGGCTGATCTCGTCTGAAAGGTAGGCCAACAATGACCACTTGTGTGTTTGAAACATTTTTAAGCAAATCTGAAATTTGAGAGACGATATCGTTTCCACAGTGTACTGAGTTTACATCATTGGTACCACCATAAACAACAAGTACATCATTAGTGTTCATGTCTTTAGTGAGGGTAGCAACATTCTCAATTACTTGGATAAGCTTTCCATTAGGCTTAACTATACCCAAAACATCCCATTTCCTTGAGCATCTATTGCCGACGAGATCGGCCAAGTGGCGTCCGTGGCTGTCCGACACAAGTCTCACTTTTACCTTGTCCATTACGTTTTTATGAGAGTCACTGTCAAGAACGTTGTCACTTAAAATCTTATCAGAAATCTCTGAAGCGTTTTTGGCACAAGACCTCATTACAATTTCATTCTTTTTGGTAGGACTACGATTACTTGTATTAACTACTTTGTTACATACAATCGGCTCATTACTGGTCAAACTACATGAAACAGAGTCCACAACAGGGGAGTTTTCAATAGTTGAGCTCAGTGGTGCTTCATTTCCTGGCTCATCTGTATCTGTACCGAGAACATTAAATTTATTTTGGGTCACAATAGGAGTAGGGATACATTTCATAATCTTACAAGATTTAGATTTGGATTTGACAATTTGCCAGTCATTGTTTTCAGTTTTTCTAAGCTTCATTTTAAGATCGTCAGAACCAACCTCTACAAGCTTAAGATTAACATTTTCAGCGGGATCTGAATTAGACTTAGGAGTCACAAGATCAACTCTATGGCTATCCTTGGATTGAATATCCTTGGTATTCATGCTATACCAATCAAGGAAAGATTTGCACTTGGTTTCAACAAGACAGAAATGGTATAAAATAAACTTAGCATTAACTAGGACATTAATACCACACTCATAAGAGTTAGACTGTTGCTGGCATTTAGTTTCAATGACCTTTTCCCTATTTATACCAAGGTTGCGAGCTACTAAAAGCGCTGCCTCTTTGTTGGAACCCGAAAGTGAATCAAAGTGATATGCGTGCTTTTGAATCATGTCACAAAAAAGAAGACTCCAATGGGAGCCGCTGTCATCTTTGCCAGGATTTTTACTGTTACTGACACAGCAGAAAATAAACTTAGCTTGATCTAAACCTGTTATGTTTGCCTCCCTAACAGCTGAGATTGATTCACTGAACTTAACTATCTGGGTGGTAGAGGGACCTAACATTAACACATCAGTTTTTGACAAGCTACTGGACATCGAAGAAAAATAGTCTCCAAGAACAGAATCATCGGCCCATTTGTTTTTGTTCCAAGAACCATTACGTTTCTCAAGGAGTTCATTTGTTAATAAACTAACTTTGTTTGCTAGAGAACTGTTAGCCAGATCAAGAGACTTAATCTTACAGTCTAGAGCTTCCTTGTCAGACTTTAGGCAAATTAACTTATTGTTAAGGTTTCTATTTTCCTGCAATAAACTATTACATTCACTAACATTAGCCCTCAACTTATCTTCTACAACCTTCAACTTTTTGTCCAAATACATTTTCTCACATTCAATTGCATCCTGAAGGCTGAAGGAGTTATTTAGTTCCTTCTGTCGTAAGTCCTTTTCGAGCTCGAGCTTAGAAGTGAGAGTTTCAATATCCTGCAAGGATTTATTAAAAAGATTGGTTGTTGTCTCATTTTCGGATTTTATATTTTCAAAGGTGACAAGAATTTCACTTACTTTAGATATGAGGTCACTTAAGTCAATAGAAGGATAGGAATCAGCTAGTCTGTTCATTTCCGTGGATAAATCAAGTATCAAACTTTCCACAGGGTTGGAAACAAAAACATCTATTGTACAATCGCCCATGATGACAATACAAGTCAAAAATAAAAATAAAGTACAATTTTAAATATTAATGCAATACCTAAAGATATATCAATAAAATAGATTGGCAAATGCAAAGAGAAAACAGGTATTGTAAGCTCCTGCAGATCGCCGACGCAGCAGAGTACAGATGAGTGCAGCAGAGAGCGTTCACCGGATTGAAGGCGCAGCAGTAGACGGCGAAATCCCCAGTCCTGGGCAGCGGCAGTGAGCGGGACACGTGTCAGCTACAGGTAAATCTGGCCAGCCGGTGGTCGGGTGGCAGTAGTGGCTCGTTGCTAAGCAACCGCCGACGCGCGCTCCCCTCTCCGGCGAATTTCAAACTCGCCAACGGTTATCAGGCAGGAAAAGCTCATGTAGTCTGGTCAGGCGAAGGTTAGAAACAACCATAACAATTGTACTCACAGTCCGGGAACAAGTTGGAGTTGCTTATAATTGGCGCACAAAAGTCCTGGTCAACGTGTGTACACACTCGATGAATAAAAAACTGTTTTCCCGGCGTATTAATAAAAAAGTAAGAGAGTTATAAATTAACCGACTTCTCGTGACAATCAGTGTTGCCAACCTCCTAAATTGTTTTTGTTTTTGTTATTGTTTTTCTTTTCAGCTAGTGTTTTCGTGACTGCTTTTACAGTTCTCTGTTTTAGCTGTGTTTTTGTCCAGGTTTTCCTGGCTATGTGTTACTAATCTTGTTATGTTCTAGGTTTTCTTCCACCTGAAGACGGGATCAGATTCCAGATCCCGAAACGTCGTGAAACTTGTTTTTTACTAATCAGTGATGGCAAATGTCCGCAAAAATCCTAATCAAAATATAAAATCACCATCACCAACAATGAATTTCAAACAAAGAATCTTCTGTATTGTTGTTATGGTTTCTTCTTCTGTATTTTTGTTGCTGTTGTTGGTTTCTTCTTCTGTAGCTGCCGTTGCAATTTCAGTAAAAGGTTAAAAATTCTCAACTGCCTCCACATTTCCACATCGTGAGGTATTCTATTAAAGATGGATGTATCTATTGGTCCGTATTGTAAAGTGCTGTCAGGTTGTTTTTCGCACGCATCTACCAGATATTCCTTAATAACAGAGCTTGAAAATACTAATTGTTTCATATACCTGGTAATAGGTGATGTTGCATAGTTTAAAATGTAGAATTCTTCACGTGTTAGTAGAATTTTATTTTCAAATTGTGTCCTGTAATTCTTACTTGTTGTTGACCACGATGTTTAATAATGTCAATTTCATTGTCTTAATCCAAAAGTCGAATGTTAGTTTTTCTTCTATAGAAACTGTTGGCTAAATAACATTCAATAAGATGTAGATGTTTTAAAAAGGAATCCAAAGCATTTTCTGAAAATAAAACCATCTTTATACCATGGCTCAGTATTACTGCGGGAGAGTAGTATAATGATTTTACCAATCCTATCGACACACTTTTACTCATACAAGATGAAATAGGATAAAAGATGCGAAGGGAACTTCAGTTAAAATGTTTAGTGGAATATTTTCTTCAAGTTTTCTTTTCTTTCCTACGTTTGTTTTATTATTTTCCAACTTTTTATTTTGTTTTCCAAACTTTAAAAAGTCATCAATTTCCTTTACAACATTTCCTTCAAAATGTTTATCATCATTTTCCAATAAAGGTGCTGTTTCGGAAACGCCTTGTACAACTGACAAAGAACTCATTTTGTTTATAATGCTGTAGACGATGTTACTCATACAACTGTAGACAGTCAACTAAACAATTTGCGTTCCCGCTCCTGCTTTTATAACCGAGTGGTGGGGGTATTTTTTTCATTTTACAAAACTGCTTTTACTATACCGGTTAAAGGTGTATATGTAACAATTTTATCATGTAAAATTAAACAATATGCAGATGTATCTTTTGGTACATTTTGTTCAAATTCCATTTATATTTTTATATCTACACTGGAAGATTTTACAGATTCATTTTGTTTGGAACAATCAACTACAACAATCGGATAGGTAGATTTAAATTGGTTTGGCGTTAATAAAGGTGTGTTTGTTTTTCCATAGTATGAATTTTGGAATCTTGCGTACATATCGTACAAATCGCTAAACCTCTCTTTTGTAAAGTTTATGTTGAAGTTGTCGTATGGAAAGAATTGCGAGTTTAGAAACACCTTAAAATTTGTAAGTTTGCAATGATCAAATTCACCAGCATGTTTAGTTATTTCATTTCTTCTTTTTGTTTGTGATCCATATATTACATATCTTGCCTTTTCCAAATGAGTAGAAGTTTTTACAGTCCATGTATGACGTTGTGTTTCCGGTAAAACCGGATATTCATGAAACTCCCAACTTCTAAATGGTATTACGATATCACGATCTGATTTTAAAGTTCTTAATAATGAAATTCTATTTTGATCGTTTAACCGTACATGCGGTACTCTCCAAACAATCTTGTCTAATTGCATTTTCCATTCTAAAGTAGCTTCCGCTGTTCCATCAGGCACCATAATAATATATTTTTCGTTTGATGATCTTAACAAAACTAATTCTTGTTTTACGTTTATTATTATTTTTCGGTAATCTTCGGCAAAGCCTAAAAGTAATCTTAAAGGAATGTAAAAGTCAAAATTGCCTGAACTGTTTGGAGTGATTGTACTGGAATCGGGTGCTACCCATCCTGCGGCGGCCAGCATATTTTTTTCACTCGGTGTTAAAGATGCTAATCCTTTTAATGTACTTGTAATTCCCACCTTTTTTGTTGAATCTACTGTAACTCCGGACATTTCATATCTTATTTCATCAAACAAATATGCCATGGGGTTATTTATGAACGGAACAGTACTTGCAGTGCTTCCATCTCTTTTTGTTACTCTTCCTTCGATATACAAATAACTTTCACATGGAAGTGTATAAATATCTTGTTGTTGTATGGGAATTCTAATTTCATCATTATTATTTAATTTTGATGAAGCGTAAGGGTTGTGCGTATGATATTACTTTTCCCATAAGGTTTCGTCGAATGTCGGACCCTGCGCTATATCCAATATTTCCATTATTAATAAGTTTTAATCCAATTTCTTCTAGAAAACGAATGTTATCACTTGTTAATTCTTCTATAGCTGAAATGCTACTGACATGTTTACCACTCAGTTCTTTCTTTTTAAATGATAACCCCATTGTTATACGGTTGATTTTATATGTATTCGTATAGTTATAGGTTCGTCTCTAAAATCAATATGATTTCCGTCTTGATCTAGTATGTTCACCACAATGTCTGAAATAAAACTGGTGTTTAACGGTAGGTACACTAAGTTTTGTGGCTTTACCACAATTTTAAAACCCGGAGCGACCGTTGGATAGAATGTGTGCAATATATGAGTATTTTCACCATCTCTATAAGAACCGTGTACAATATTACATGTAACATCTATACTGTTAACTTTCATTATTGTCACAGTTCTAGCACCTGAATGGTTAATATTAGGTTCTAAATTTTTGTTGTTTTAGGAAATCCTAATAAACTACCAATTGAATGTTCTTTGCTGAAATCTATATAATATTTAGATTTGATTTCAGCTTTCATAGTATTGTTATTTCCTTTTATTGTTATATTATCTTTTCCCATATGATTTTGTATCGCTTCATTTATATCATCAATTTCATATGCTCAAGTGGGTAAACTAAATACTTGTATATCTGAATATTTGTTTGTATTTTTATCTTCTGTTTTGTAATAATGTATTTTGTCATTAACATTTTCAGTAACGTTGGGAATAGAATTATAAGTTGTTATATCTAATAATGCGGCTTCCCATAATTTATCTTTTTCCAAACGTAACACAGGGAAAAGAACACTTCGCAAAGTAGATGAAGTTCCAGTTAATGATACTGTATAGGAAGACATCTTAAAGTTGACTAACGCTTTTTGTTAAGAAATCTAAACATAAATGTCCACAGATTACCGCATTATCAGGTTGCTCTCTTTTATAATTGTATAGTACATTTTTAGCTGTTTTAAAGTAATATTGTAGTTCTTTTGGTGGTGGGAGATTACCAAAACTATCAAAGTAGTAAATAGTTGATCCTAGTTTCTTATAACATACCCAATGAGTGCCTGATCCTTTACTATTATCTAAATTTACTATTCCGGTTTCATTTTTCGAAATTTTAACAGGTAATGCATCTTTCATAAACACTCCTCTAAAAAATGGAATTTTTATACAAGAAACATAAGTAATTAATTCTTTATCTGTTAATTCTTTATTTGGAATTAGTAATTGTTTTTTCTGTTTAATACACACGATACGGTCTTAGGTATAATCCTCCTCATTTTTTTATCATTGACCATATTGTTTGTTTCTTTTTATTTTTACCTGTGGTGGATCGTCGTTTTCTTCATATATTTCCTCCACGTTTTTTCGCAGGTTTTCTCCTCCGTTTTCCACCTCCTTTCTTCTTTCCACCTCCAAACATCGTTTTACCCTTCATTGCTGCTGATACCGCTAAAGCTGCTGCTTTTTCACCGATACTAGCGTCACTGGATGTTACTTTTTGCCAAGCTTTTTCAGCAAGTGCTCTATCCGCTATTGATCTATTTTTAGTATCTGCAAACTTTGAATATGCTATATCGTGTTGTTTGCAGGCTTGATCAAGTTTATTTATTCCAAGATCTCCTCTAGCAAGTCTTTTTTTCAATTTTGTTCCAGGACCACAATATTGATAACCTCCTGGTAAATGTAGATCTACAGGTAATAAATCGATAGCTTTATTAACTATAGCTCCAACCGGCTTAGTAATAAGAGAAAGTGCTGTTGATGCTATTCCTCTTCCTCTCTTTATAACGTGTCGATTATGACTGATGCGTTGAACTTTCAACATGGTCTTTTATAGTGAAAGGAAATGCCAATACTTGTTTATTTTATAAATGCTTTATAATGAATGATGCACTTATCCTTTGACATTGTTTATTTATAATAAACATGTATAAGTATGTTTGTTTATGGGTAAATAATGTTTTTCCAATTTTGCGGTAGGATTGTATCTTCTTCATCATCATCATTAGAATATCTTAAACTATCAGTTTCCTTATTTAAAAAATATTTTTCCATAACATTTTTTTAACCCAATGTAATTTTTGATCAGATTTTATGGGGTTTATTGTGTTATAAATATCATATAACACAACACTTAAGAGTCTTACAATGTAATTTACATTAACAGCATCAGTAAAATCAACAGGGTCATTTAAGCTAGTCAATCGCAAGTCTTTACAATTAAAAGACTGCTTATTATAATCTTTTCTTAGAAAAAGATTATATAATTTTTTCCCCTCTTATGCATTTGATTGAATAAAACTAAAATATTTGTATTGTCTCTAATTAGATGTTTTGGAATTTTGCTATATGTTTGTCCGATATATATGCTATCAATATTATTATGTCTTCCCATGGCAAAATAGTTTCTAATAGTATCATGATTTTCACTAGATACATCATCAAATACAAATACAGAATACGGCTTAGCTTGGTCTGGTTGCATAACATTGTCACTAGCATTAAATTTGTAATAGTCAACATCAGGCACATCAGTCAGGATCTTTTCCAACAATTGATACTTTGGTTGATGTAAGGACTTTGAAAAAATATATAGGTTATTAAATCGCAATCCTTTTGTGTTTGTAATTAAGTTAAACACAACGTTAGTTTTGCCACAGTTTGAAGGACCGCTTACTATACATCGTACAGTGTTTGGAAATAAACTACCGTGTTTACCATTGTTGATTTTAACGTTATCTACAGTTAAATCATCAATGTTATTATATTAAATTTATCTTTATGGTGAAAAATCTCCATCTTATTCAAAGGCAGAAGAGTAAATAAGTTGATTCAAAACTAAATCAAATCTTTTATAGGTATCCACGAATCTTCAGTTTTGTCAAACCCCAACCAACGTACTTTAACTTGGTTTTTTTCCCTTTGCAACACCTTTTCAACAAGATAGACATCGCCTACTGTTGACTTTAACAATTCATGTCCGTAAAACCCGCCTTGTAAGAAATTTCCTTTGTTATCTTTTAAAATATAAGTTTCCGGTACAGTAGGTTGTACTTTATACACTGTAAAAACTTCGTTTGTCCAATTGGGCAGGTATTTTTTAGTAAACACTCCTTTGTATTTACTAATTCGAACTTTATCTTTACATTAAACTTTCTTGGTTTTCTTTGTTCCGCTTTTGGCTGTGTATTCTTTTTAATTCGTCGTAAAACTAGTTTAGCGTTTTTCTTATTCACTTTGTTAGGTGCCATACCGATAGTTCTATGAAACTTGTTGTTGTAATCGCTTATTAATTTTGGTAAGATATCAACCCATACGTTAGAACCTCTTTTCGAAAACATTTTATACATTGCACCTTTTAAGGTTCTATTAAATCTTTCAATTATAGCTGCCTTTTTCTCAGAATTTGGGGAATAATGTTTTATCTTATATTTTTCATTAACAAGGCAAAAGGTTTATTAAAAAATTCTTTCCCATCATCAGTTTGTAAATGTTTAATTTTATTTTTATCTCTTTTTATAGCTACTTCCATAGCTTTTGTTATGCTGTTACCAGTTTTGTCTTTTAATGGCAAAGCATCTGCAACTTTAGTAAAACAATTAATAATCGTAAGTATGTATTTAAATCCCTTATTTATTTTCTATGCGGTTGCATTTCAATTAAATCTGCTTGATATATCATTTATTCCTTTTACAACAGTATTTCTTCGTGGAAACTTTATTCTTGCAGGTTTATGAAGTTCATTAACAATCTTCTCCTTTAACTCTGTCATGATGTTTATACTAACACAGTCAAGTTAGTATTGAGTGTTTCTTTTTCTGCATCCGCTTTTATAGTTCAAGGTCATTTCAACATATTTTTTTTAAAAAAAGGGGGGAAATCACAGTGAGCATGCTGTTATTTCCCCTTTTTTATTTTTCTTTTTTTCCTTTTTCTTTTTACTCATCAATAGGATTGAGAGAATAGTGGCCGAATGGTAGAGTGTGAATTATGTCTGGAAGAATGTGTCGTTTATCATCATTGGAGCAGAGTGCTTTTTTCACTTCTGTTACGCTGTACAGTTGATGGTTGAAACTTCTGATGGTGTTGAATTTTGCAGTTATACTCGTTTCTTCAAATAAGCATTGCTTGTAGTGTTCGAAATTTACATTCTTCTTAAGATACAAACTTTTTACACCCTTAGCTTTTTTAATAACATTGTTTTCTTCTTTATGCAATTGTAGTGAATACAATTTTGACATTAGTGCAATAAGTTCTTCCAGTAAAATTCCATTTGCTTCGTCTTTAAATTTTCCAAGTTTTTTTTTGTTCCGATCATTGTCATAATTTAAATGATCTTTTGGATATTCACTAAAATCAAATTCATTTTTGTGAACAAATGTTCGAAGATCCAAATACATATCTTCAGTAAGAATCCAGTAGATGAAAGCGTCCGTGTCCGTGTAGGCGATTCCGATGTTATCTCTACCGTAGAAGGCGACCATTTTGTTGTAGTGGAAATCATACATGACGATGAACTAAAAGACTTTTTAGGGCATCTTAACAGTATTTCTCCTTCCATCCACCTAACAATGGAAGAGGAAGTCCAAAACAAACTAGCATTTTTGGATGTGTGCGTAGAAAAGGATAGGGAAAAGACACACACAGGGCAGTACTTAAATTTTCAATCAAACCATCAAAAATCTGTCAAAGAAGGGGTAGCTTACTCATTATTTGACAGAGCAAAGAGCATAAGAAAAGAAGCATAAGAAAATATTGGAAACTCTCCAAGCTGGTAAATATATGAAATGAAATGAAATGAAATGAAAATGAAATGAAATGAAAAATTCTTTATTTACACAGGCAAAGTTAGGGCCGCATGGCCCTTTCTTACACTTAACCTGCCTAAACAATTTACAAACAAATCTAATACAACAATAACATTATGAAACACTAACAAAAACATCATGAACTCTTCCAATAAATTGAGAAAAAACAAAAACATAATTTCCTTTCACTCTAGCACATTCATTCCCTGCCAGTAACCCCGCCCAAGACAACCACCTAGGATACACCAGCCAGAGTCATCCGCTCAAAAAGCAAAATTTTCAGCGCTGCCACAAACCGACGATGACTATCTAGGGATTTAATGGAAAAAGGAAGGTTATTCCACAAGCGGCAGGCAGTCACGACAAATGCTCTGTCATATACTGAAGTTCTGTGTTGAGGCATCCGCAAAGTAAGTGAGGCAGAACGTGAGCTCCGAAAATTATTTTGGAATTGGGAAACAAATTTAAAATCATTTTCAAAATATTTTGGCAAACTAGTTTTTAAAATTGAAAAAGCTAAAGAAAGGATTTTTACTGTTCTCTGATCATTTAGTTTCAACAATTTTGACTCAATATAATAAGGTGTAATATGCTCCACTCGTCTCAGATCGTAAACAAATCTCAGGCAATAGTTCTGAGACCGTTGAAGCATATCAGAAAGAGTCACAGTCATGTCATTGATCACAGAGTTACAGTATGTAAAGTGAGGTAGAACGAGTGATTTGACAAGGTGTAGTTTAGTGTGTAGTGGCAAAAAACTTTGTAATTTTTTCAGTGAGTGGATTGATGCAAATACCTTCCTCCGGACATCCACCACTGCATCATCCCAAGTAAGTGTTGAGTTGAAAGTCAGACCAAGATTTTTCACTTTGTCATAGTAAGGAAGTGCGTTTCCATTAACTATAATGGAACTTACTGTTTGAAAATCAATTGAGTTTCGTAAACGTGAGTGGCAGATGATGATGGGTTTTGTTTTGTCGTGGTTTAGTTTAAGTCCATGTTTTTCAGTCCACAAAGTGATTCGATTAATGTCTTCGTTGATTTCTTTGACACAATTATTTATGTCATTAGTTGAAAAGTGAGCATAGATTTGTAGATCGTCAGCATACATGTGATATTTACAGTTCTTCAGATTTGAATTTATGTCATTTACATACAATACAAATAGCAGTGGCCCTAGGATAGATCCCTGAGGCACGCCGCAAGTGACAGTCTCCCAGTCAGATCTTATGCCGTCAACTTCAACACACTGCCGCCTATCTGACAGATAAGATCTCAGCCATTTAAGAGCATTCTGAGAAAACCCTATGGCCCTTAATTTCTCTATCAGCAGGTTGTGATTTACACAGTCAAAAGCTTTTGAAAAATCGAATAGGGTAAGAATCGTGCCCTGTCGTCGTTCCATGGCAATTCTAATGTCCTCTGTTACACGAAGTAGTGCAGTACTAAATATACTGAACTAAATAAAGATCCTACAGAAAGTTTCGAGCGTAAAGTTGCAAGCACTCTTAGGAAGCATAAACAGTTTTTTTCTGATAAACAAAGAACTCGTTTAACACCGCATCACTCGAAAATCCCACACATGTATGGGTTACCTAAATTTCATAAAACTGATGTACCTCTTAGGCCTATAATTAGCTCTCGCGACTCACCGTGTAGGGAACTGTCTAAAGTCCTCCTGGACATCCTAAAACCATTGGTAGGAAAAACTGACTCGTACATAAAAAATTCTAAGGACTTCGTTGAAAAGTCAAAGGACATAGTGCTGGCTGAGACGGATAAGCTGGTTAGTTTTGATGTTGAAAGTCTGTTCACGAATGTCCCAGTTCCTGAAACCTTAAAAATAATCGAGTCTAGGCTCGAAAAAGATGAAAGTCTAACTGAACGTACTAAACTTCCTGTTAATGTCATTATGGAACTGCTTGAATTATGCACTCAATGTAACTATTTTGAACTAGAGGGTAAATTATACCGTCAAGATGAGGGGATGGCCATGGGGTCGCCATTGTCGCCTATCTTAGCTAATATCTTTATGGAGGAGTTTGAGCAAAAGGCTTTGTCTTTGGCTCAGCTCAAACCGAAGATTTGGTGGAGGTACGTCGATGACACCTTCGTGGTATTTCCGCATGGAGACGATGAACTAAAAGATTTTTTAGGGCATCTTAACAGTATTTCTCCTTCCATCCGCCTAACAATGGAAGAGGAAGTCCAAAACAAACTAGCATTTTTGGATGTGTGCGTAGAAAAGGATAGGGACACGCTTAGGACAACTGTTTTCAGAAAAAAGACACACACAGGGCAGTACTTAAATTTTCAATCAAACCATCAAAAATCTGTCAAAGAAGGGGTAGCTTACTCACTATTTGACAGAGCAAAGAGCATTTGCTCAAATCAAGATGGATTAAATCAGGAAATCAAAAAAGTAGAGCAAGATTTGGCTAAGAATGGATACCCTCAATCCGTAATAAGAAAGTGCAAAACCCGTAGGGCTAAACAGAATGAGTCAGGAAACACTGAAAAATTCGTTCCTATGTCAATCCCTTATGTGCCGGGATTATCGGAAAAAATTAGAAGAGTTGCTAGGAAGTTCAAAGTTAAAACCGCGTTTAGGACACAAAACACTCTTAGGCAATGTCTCGTAAAAACCAAACCAAAAAATGGCACTCGGGGATCAAAAAACTGTGTTTACAGAATAAACTGCAATAGTTGCTCTAGGCCGTATTATGGCGAGACAAAAAGACCTTTAAATATTAGAATCAAAGAACACAAAGATAACACGAGGAAGGGCTTAGTGGATAAATCAAAAATTGCTCAACACTGCTGGTCTGAAAATCACCAGATGAATTTTGACGAAGCAAAAATAGTACACCGCGAACCTCATTTTTTCAAAAGAAAACTAATTGAAGCTTCATACATAAAACTAGCAGACCAACCAATCAGTCAATCTTCACTTGAAATTAGGCCAGTATGGCTACCAATATTAAACAAAGAATTGAAAGACAGGGAAAATAGTGTCAGCAAATAGGGTAATTACTAACAATTCTGTTCAAAATGCTCACAACATGTTAACCCGTAGCAAGGCCAAGGGGCAAAATCAGGTTAAAAATTAACTAAAAAACACAAACAGACACACGGAATTTGCATATCACATGTCTCTGTTTCAGGTTTTCGCCACCGGTAGCGCGCCGTGATTTGGTTGGCTGTGGCCGCCGCCATTTCCGTCGCCGCCGCCATTTGCTTTCCTCCCACCAGTCTCAGCTCAGCTCTGATTGGGTGTGGACGTGCCCTCTCCTGTCTGGTGATTCTTGACACTTGTGATTCCTGTGTTATTTTGTGTTATTGTTTTTCTTTTCAGCTTTTTGTTTTCTTGACTGCTTTTACAGTTCTCTGTTTTAGCTGTGTTTTTGTCCAGGTGTTCCTGGCTTTGTGTTACTAATCTTGTTATGTTCTAGGTTTTCTTCCCCCTGAAGACGGGATCAGATTCCAGATCCCGAAACGTCGTGAAACTTGTTTTTTACTAATCAGTGATGGCAAATGTCCGCAAAAATCCTAATCAAAATATAAAATCACCATCACCAACAATGAATTTCAAACAAAGAATTGATTCTCGGTACGGACCCGGAGTAAGTAATCAATTAAGTGAACTTGAACAAATGCACCTAAAGTTGGCTAGGCACACCAACCATTTAACTTTTCTCACTAAGTGCAAACTCGAAAATCTAATACCGCAGAGTTTCAGAATTAAACCTCCTTTTAGTAGTTTTAAAGCCAGCAAAATAATGTCTGCAGCTTCAAACCTCTCCTAATTGAAAGAATAAACTTTCATCGTACGGAAAAGAGAACCCTCAAAATCAGTATTGAAAATAAAAAATCTGAATTGGCAACTTTAATTGGTTCTGAGTTTCAGAACATTTTTCAAAGCATCCAAAATAGGTTTGACAAAAAATCGGTTGATATTAAATCCAGACAACAATCAAAGCTAGAAAAATTAACACCTGTCGAAATTAGTAATAACTCCAAAAATGATGAACAGATTAATGATGCAAATAATCAGGTTGTGAATCTTTATTCACGAAATCTAAATTCAAATGAAATTTCCGTTTTGTCTAAAGGGCTGAACTTTTCTGTTGTGCCTAAATCAGTGAGGGCGCTTGACTTTGTTACGGGGATTGAGTCCGCTGTGTCTCAGCTCCCTGAGACTCAGGGGGATCAGTTTCGGTGCGAGGCCAGCATCTTACTGAATAAAATTCCTGTCCCAAAGCCCAACCTAAAGAAAGAGGAAATCAAGGCAGTATCTATTCTTGGGAATGATGATACGATCAAAATATTGCCCGCGGATAAAGGAAACGCTACTGTTGTCTTGGACACAGTAACATATAAAGAGAAAATATTGGAAACTCTCCAAGCTGGTAAATATACTGAACTAAATAAAGATCCTACAGAAAGTTTCGAGCGTAAAGTTGCAAGCACTCTTAGGAAGCATAAACAGTTTTTTTCTGATAAACAAAGAACTCGTTTAACACCGCATCACTCGAAAATCCCACACATGTATGGGTTACCTAAAATTCATAAAACTGATGTACCTCTTAGGCCTATAATTAGCTCTCGCTACTCACCGTGTAGGGAACTGTCTAAAGTCCTCCTGGACATCCTAAAACCATTGGTAGGAAAAACTGACTCGTACATAAAATATTCTAAAGACTTCGTTGAAAAGTCAAAGGACATAGTGCTGGCTGAGACGGATAAGCTGGTTAGTTTTGATGTTGAAAGTCTGTTCACGAATGTCCCAGTTCCTGAAACCTTAAAAATAATCGAGTCTAGGCTCGAAAAAGATGAAAGTCTAACTGAACGTACTAAACTTCCGGTTAACGTCATTATGGAACTGCTTGAATTATGCACTCAATGTAACTATTTTGAACTAGAGGGTAAATTATACCGTCAAGATGAGGGGATGGCCATGGGGTCGCCATCCTCGCCTATCTTGACTAATATCTTTATGGAGGAGTTTGAGCAAAAGGCTTTGTCTTTGGCTCAGCTCAAACCGAAGATTTGGTGGAGGTACGTCGATGACACCTTCGTGGTATTTCCGCATGGAGACGATGAACTAAAAGATTTTTTAGGGCATCTTAACAGTATTTCTCCTTCCATCCGCCTAACAATGGAAGAGGAAGTCCAAAACAAACTAGCATTTTTGGATGTGTGCGTAGAAAAGGATAGGGACACGCTTAGGACAACTGTTTTCAGAAAAAAGACACACACAGGGCAGTACTTAAATTTTCAATCAAACCATCAAAAATCTGTCAAAGAAGGAGTAGCTTACTCACTATTTGACAGAGCAAAGAGCATTTGCTCAAATCAAGATGGATTAAATCAGGAAATCAAAAAAGTAGAGCAAGATTTGGCTAAGAATGGATACCCTCAATCCGTAATAAGAAAGTGCAAAACCCGTAGGGCTAAACAGAATGAGTCAGGAAACACTGAAAAATTCGTTCCTATGTCAATCCCTTATGTGCCGGGATTATCGGAAAAAATTAGAAGAGTTGCTAGGAAGTTCAAAGTTAAAATCGCGTTTAGGACACAAAACACTCTTAGGCAATGTCTCGTAAAAACCAAACCAAAAAATGGCACTCAGGGATCAAAAAACTGTGTTTACAGAATAAACTGCAATAGTTGCTCTAGGCCGTATTATGGCGAGACAAAAAGACCTTTAAATATTAGAATCAAAGAACACAAAGATAACACGAGGAAGGGCTTAGTGGATAAATCAAAAATTACTCAACACTGCTGGTCTGAAAATCACCAGATGAATTTTGACGAAGCAAAAATAGTACACCGCGAACCTCATTTTTTCAAAAGAAAACTAATTGAAGCTTCATACATAAAACTAGCAGACCAACCAATCAGTCAATCTTCACTTGAAATTAGGCCAGTATGGCTACCAATATTAAACAAAGAATTGAAAGACAGGGAAAATAAAGTGTCAGCAAATAGGGTAATTACTAACAATTCTGTTCAAAATGCTCACAACATGTTAACCCGTAGCAAGGCCAAGGGGCAAAATCAGGTTAAAAATTAACTAAAAAACACAAACAGACACACGGAATTTGCATATCACATGTTTCTGTTTCAGGTTTTCGCCACCGGTAGCGCGCCGTGATTTGGTTGGCTGTGGCCGCCGCCATTTCCGTCGCCGCCGCCATTTGCTTTCCTCCCACCAGTCTCAGCTCAGCTCTGATTGGGTGTGGACGTGCTCTCTCCTGTCTGATGATTCTTGACACTTGTGATTCCTGTGTTATTTTGTGTTATTGTTTTTCTTTTCAGCTTTTTGTTTTCTTGACTGCTTTTACAGTTCTCTGTTTTAGCTGTGTTTTTGTCCAGGTTTTCCTGGCTTTGTGTTACTAATCTTGTTATGTTCTAGGTTTTCTTCCACCTGAAGACGGGATCAGATTCCAGATCCCGAAACGTCGTGAAACTTGTTTTTTTACTAATCAGTGATGGCAAATGTCCGCAAAAATCCTAATCAAAATATAAAATCACCATCACCAACAATGAATTTCAAACAAAGAATTGATTCTCGGTACGGACCCGGAGTAAGTAATCAATTAAGTGAACTTGAACAAATGCACCTAAAGTTGGCTAGGCACACCAACCATTTAACTTTTCTCACTAAGTGCAAACTCGAAAATCTAATACCGCAGAGTTTCAGAATTAAACCTCCTTTTAGTAGTTTTAAAGCCAGCAAAATAATGTCTGCAGCTTCAAAACCTCTCCTAATTGAAAGAATAAACTTTCATCGTACGGAAAAGAGAACTCTCAAAATCAGTATTGAAAATAAAAAATCTGAATTGGCAACTTTAATTGGTTCTGAGTTTCAGAACATTTTTCAAAGCATCCAAAATAGGTTTGACAAAAAATCGGTTGATATTAAATCCAGACAACAATCAAAGCTAGAAAAATTAACACCTGTCGAAATTAGTAATAACTCCAAAAATGATGAACAGATTAATGGTGCAAATAATCAGGTTGTGAATCTTTCTTCACGAAATCTAAATTCAAATGAAATTTCCGTTTTGTCTAAAGGGCTGAACTTTTCTGTTGTGCCTAAATCAGTGAGGGCGCTTGACTTTGTTACGGGGATTGAGTCCGCTGTGTCTCAGCTCCCTGAGACTCAGGGGGATCAGTTTCGGTGCGAGGCCAGCATCTTACTGAATAAAATTCCTGTCCCAAAGCCCAACCTAAAGAAAGAGGAAATCAAGGCAGTATCTATTCTTGGGAAAGATGATACGATCAAAATATTGCCCGCGGATAAAGGAAACGCTACTGTTGTCTTGGACACAGTAACATATAAAGAGAAAATATTGGAAACTCTCCAAGCTGGTAAATATACTGAACTAAATAAAGATCCTACAGAAAGTTTCGAGCGTAAAGTTGCAAGCACTCTTAGGAAGCATAAACAGTTTTTTCTGATAAACAAAGAACTCGTTTAACACCGCATCACTCGAAAATCCCACACATGTATGGGTTACCTAAAATTCATAAAACTGATGTACCTCTTAGGCCTATAATTAGCTCTCGCGACTCACCGTGTAGGGAACTGTCTAAAGTCCTCCTGGACATCCTAAAACCATTGGTAGGAAAAACTGACTCGTACATAAAAAATTCTAAAGACTTCGTTGAAAAGTCAAAGGACATAGTGCTGGCTGAGACGGATAAGCTGGTTAGTTTTGATGTTGAAAGTCTGTTCACGAATGTCCCAGTTCCTGAAACCTTAAAAATAATCGAGTCTAGGCTCGAAAAAGATGAAAGTCTAACTGAACGTACTAAACTTCCGGTTAACGTCATTATGGAACTGCTTGAATTATGCACTCAATGTAACTATTTTGAACTAGAGGGTAAATTATACCGTCAAGATGAGGGGATGGCCATGGGGTCGCCATCCTCGCCTATCTTGACTAATATCTTTATGGAGGAGTTTGAGCAAAAGGCTTTGTCTTTGGCTCAGCTCAAACCGAAGATTTGGTGGAGGTACGTCGATGACACCTTCGTGGTATTTCCGCATGGAGACGATGAACTAAAAGATTTTTTAGGGCATCTTAACAGTATTTCTCCTTCCATCCGCCTAACAATGGAAGAGGAAGTCCAAAACAAACTAGCATTTTTGGATGTGTGCGTAGAAAAGGATAGGGACACGCTTAGGACAACTGTTTTCAGAAAAAAGACACACACAGGGCAGTACTTAAATTTTCAATCAAACCATCAAAAATCTGTCAAAGAAGGAGTAGCTTACTCACTATTTGACAGAGCAAAGAGCATTTGCTCAAATCAAGATGGATTAAATCAGGAAATCAAAAAAGTAGAGCAAGATTTGGCTAAGAATGGATACCCTCAATCCGTAATAAGAAAGTGCAAAACCCGTAGGGCTAAACAGAATGAGTCAGGAAACACTGAAAAATTCGTTCCTATGTCAATCCCTTATGTGCCGGGATTATCGGAAAAAATTAGAAGAGTTGCTAGGAAGTTCAAAGTTAAAATCGCGTTTAGGACACAAAACACTCTTAGGCAATGTCTCGTAAAAACCAAACCAAAAAATGGCACTCAGGGATCAAAAAACTGTGTTTACAGAATAAACTGCAATAGTTGCTCTAGGCCGTATTATGGCGAGACAAAAAGACCTTTAAATATTAGAATCAAAGAACACAAAGATAACACGAGGAAGGGCTTAGTGGATAAATCAAAAATTACTCAACACTGCTGGTCTGAAAATCACCAGATGAATTTTGACGAAGCAAAAATAGTACACCGCGAACCTCATTTTTTCAAAAGAAAACTAATTGAAGCTTCATACATAAAACTAGCAGACCAACCAATCAGTCAATCTTCACTTGAAATTAGGCCAGTATGGCTACCAATATTAAACAAAGAATTGAAAGACAGGGAAAATAAAGTGTCAGCAAATAGGGTAATTACTAACAATTCTGTTCAAAATGCTCACAACATGTTAACCCGTAGCAAGGCCAAGGGGCAAAATCAGGTTAAAAATTAACTAAAAAACACAAACAGACACACGGAATTTGCATATCACATGTTTCTGTTTCAGGTTTTCGCCACCGGTAGCGCGCCGTGATTTGGTTGGCTGTGGCCGCCGCCATTTCCGTCGCCGCCGCCATTTGCTTTCCTCCCACCAGTCTCAGCTCAGCTCTGATTGGGTGTGGACGTGCTCTCTCCTGTCTGATGATTCTTGACACTTGTGATTCCTGTGTTATTTTGTGTTATTGTTTTTCTTTTCAGCTTTTTGTTTTCTTGACTGCTTTTACAGTTCTCTGTTTTAGCTGTGTTTTTGTCCAGGTTTTCCTGGCTTTGTGTTACTAATCTTGTTATGTTCTAGGTTTTCTTCCACCTGAAGACGGGATCAGATTCCAGATCCCGAAACGTCGTGAAACTTGTTTTTTTACTAATCAGTGATGGCAAATGTCCGCAAAAATCCTAATCAAAATATAAAATCACCATCACCAACAATGAATTTCAAACAAAGAATTGATTCTCGGTACGGACCCGGAGTAAGTAATCAATTAAGTGAACTTGAACAAATGCACCTAAAGTTGGCTAGGCACACCAACCATTTAACTTTTCTCACTAAGTGCAAACTCGAAAATCTAATACCGCAGAGTTTCAGAATTAAACCTCCTTTTAGTAGTTTTAAAGCCAGCAAAATAATGTCTGCAGCTTCAAAACCTCTCCTAATTGAAAGAATAAACTTTCATCGTACGGAAAAGAGAACTCTCAAAATCAGTATTGAAAATAAAAAATCTGAATTGGCAACTTTAATTGGTTCTGAGTTTCAGAACATTTTTCAAAGCATCCAAAATAGGTTTGACAAAAAATCGGTTGATATTAAATCCAGACAACAATCAAAGCTAGAAAAATTAACACCTGTCGAAATTAGTAATAACTCCAAAAATGATGAACAGATTAATGGTGCAAATAATCAGGTTGTGAATCTTTCTTCACGAAATCTAAATTCAAATGAAATTTCCGTTTTGTCTAAAGGGCTGAACTTTTCTGTTGTGCCTAAATCAGTGAGGGCGCTTGACTTTGTTACGGGGATTGAGTCCGCTGTGTCTCAGCTCCCTGAGACTCAGGGGGATCAGTTTCGGTGCGAGGCCAGCATCTTACTGAATAAAATTCCTGTCCCAAAGCCCAACCTAAAGAAAGAGGAAATCAAGGCAGTATCTATTCTTGGGAAAGATGATACGATCAAAATATTGCCCGCGGATAAAGGAAACGCTACTGTTGTCTTGGACACAGTAACATATAAAGAGAAAATATTGGAAACTCTCCAAGCTGGTAAATATACTGAACTAAATAAAGATCCTACAGAAAGTTTCGAGCGTAAAGTTGCAAGCACTCTTAGGAAGCATAAACAGTTTTTTCTGATAAACAAAGAACTCGTTTAACACCGTATCACTCGAAAATCCCACACATGTATGGGTTACCTAAAATTCATAAAACTGATGTACCTCTTAGGCCTATAATTAGCTCTCGCGACTCACCGTGTAGGGAACTGTCTAAAGTCCTCCTGGACATCCTAAAACCATTGGTAGGAAAAACTGACTCGTACATAAAAAATTCTAAAGACTTCGTTGAAAAGTCAAAGGACATAGTGCTGGCTGAGACGGATAAGCTGGTTAGTTTTGATGTTGAAAGTCTGTTCACGAATGTCCCAGTTCCTGAAACCTTAAAAATAATCGAGTCTAGGCTCGAAAAAGATGAAAGTCTAACTGAACGTACTAAACTTCCGGTTAACGTCATTATGGAACTGCTTGAATTATGCACTCAATGTAACTATTTTGAACTAGAGGGTAAATTATACCGTCAAGATGAGGGGATGGCCATGGGGTCGCCATCCTCGCCTATCTTGACTAATATCTTTATGGAGGAGTTTGAGCAAAAGGCTTTGTCTTTGGCTCAGCTCAAACCGAAGATTTGGTGGAGGTACGTCGATGACACCTTCGTGGTATTTCCGCATGGAGACGATGAACTAAAAGATTTTTTAGGGCATCTTAACAGTATTTCTCCTTCCATCCGCCTAACAATGGAAGAGGAAGTCCAAAACAAACTAGCATTTTTGGATGTGTGCGTAGAAAAGGATAGGGACACGCTTAGGACAACTGTTTTCAGAAAAAAGACACACACAGGGCAGTACTTAAATTTTCAATCAAACCATCAAAAATCTGTCAAAGAAGGAGTAGCTTACTCACTATTTGACAGAGCAAAGAGCATTTGCTCAAATCAAGATGGATTAAATCAGGAAATCAAAAAAGTAGAGCAAGATTTGGCTAAGAATGGATACCCTCAATCCGTAATAAGAAAGTGCAAAACCCGTAGGGCTAAACAGAATGAGTCAGGAAACACTGAAAAATTCGTTCCTATGTCAATCCCTTATGTGCCGGGATTATCGGAAAAAATTAGAAGAGTTGCTAGGAAGTTCAAAGTTAAAATCGCGTTTAGGACACAAAACACTCTTAGGCAATGTCTCGTAAAAACCAAACCAAAAAATGGCACTCAGGGATCAAAAAACTGTGTTTACAGAATAAACTGCAATAGTTGCTCTAGGCCGTATTATGGCGAGACAAAAAGACCTTTAAATATTAGAATCAAAGAACACAAAGATAACACGAGGAAGGGCTTAGTGGATAAATCAAAAATTACTCAACACTGCTGGTCTGAAAATCACCAGATGAATTTTGACGAAGCAAAAATAGTACACCGCGAACCTCATTTTTTCAAAAGAAAACTAATTGAAGCTTCATACATAAAACTAGCAGACCAACCAATCAGTCAATCTTCACTTGAAATTAGGCCAGTATGGCTACCAATATTAAACAAAGAATTGAAAGACAGGGAAAATAAAGTGTCAGCAAATAGGGTAATTACTAACAATTCTGTTCAAAATGCTCACAACATGTTAACCCGTAGCAAGGCCAAGGGGCAAAATCAGGTTAAAAATTAACTAAAAAACACAAACAGACACACGGAATTTGCATATCACATGTTTCTGTTTCAGGTTTTCGCCACCGGTAGCGCGCCGTGATTTGGTTGGCTGTGGCCGCCGCCATTTCCGTCGCCGCCGCCATTTGCTTTCCTCCCACCAGTCTCAGCTCAGCTCTGATTGGGTGTGGACGTGCTCTCTCCTGTCTGATGATTCTTGACACTTGTGATTCCTGTGTTATTTTGTGTTATTGTTTTTCTTTTCAGCTTTTTGTTTTCTTGACTGCTTTTACAGTTCTCTGTTTTAGCTGTGTTTTTGTCCAGGTTTTCCTGGCTTTGTGTTACTAATCTTGTTATGTTCTAGGTTTTCTTCCACCTGAAGACGGGATCAGATTCCAGATCCCGAAACGTCGTGAAACTTGTTTTTTTACTAATCAGTGATGGCAAATGTCCGCAAAAATCCTAATCAAAATATAAAATCACCATCACCAACAATGAATTTCAAACAAAGAATTGATTCTCGGTACGGACCCGGAGTAAGTAATCAATTAAGTGAACTTGAACAAATGCACCTAAAGTTGGCTAGGCACACCAACCATTTAACTTTTCTCACTAAGTGCAAACTCGAAAATCTAATACCGCAGAGTTTCAGAATTAAACCTCCTTTTAGTAGTTTTAAAGCCAGCAAAATAATGTCTGCAGCTTCAAAACCTCTCCTAATTGAAAGAATAAACTTTCATCGTACGGAAAAGAGAACTCTCAAAATCAGTATTGAAAATAAAAAATCTGAATTGGCAACTTTAATTGGTTCTGAGTTTCAGAACATTTTTCAAAGCATCCAAAATAGGTTTGACAAAAAATCGGTTGATATTAAATCCAGACAACAATCAAAGCTAGAAAAATTAACACCTGTCGAAATTAGTAATAACTCCAAAAATGATGAACAGATTAATGGTGCAAATAATCAGGTTGTGAATCTTTCTTCACGAAATCTAAATTCAAATGAAATTTCCGTTTTGTCTAAAGGGCTGAACTTTTCTGTTGTGCCTAAATCAGTGAGGGCGCTTGACTTTGTTACGGGGATTGAGTCCGCTGTGTCTCAGCTCCCTGAGACTCAGGGGGATCAGTTTCGGTGCGAGGCCAGCATCTTACTGAATAAAATTCCTGTCCCAAAGCCCAACCTAAAGAAAGAGGAAATCAAGGCAGTATCTATTCTTGGGAAAGATGATACGATCAAAATATTGCCCGCGGATAAAGGAAACGCTACTGTTGTCTTGGACACAGTAACATATAAAGAGAAAATATTGGAAACTCTCCAAGCTGGTAAATATACTGAACTAAATAAAGATCCTACAGAAAGTTTCGAGCGTAAAGTTGCAAGCACTCTTAGGAAGCATAAACAGTTTTTTCTGATAAACAAAGAACTCGTTTAACACCGCATCACTCGAAAATCCCACACATGTATGGGTTACCTAAAATTCATAAAACTGATGTACCTCTTAGGCCTATAATTAGCTCTCGCGACTCACCGTGTAGGGAACTGTCTAAAGTCCTCCTGGACATCCTAAAACCATTGGTAGGAAAAACTGACTCGTACATAAAAAATTCTAAAGACTTCGTTGAAAAGTCAAAGGACATAGTGCTGGCTGAGACGGATAAGCTGGTTAGTTTTGATGTTGAAAGTCTGTTCACGAAGTTAAGGTTCCTGAAACCTTAAAAATAATCGAGTCTAGGCTCGAAAAAGATGAAAGTCTAACTGAACGTACTAAACTTCCTGTTAACGTCATTATGGAACTGCTTGAATTATGCACTCAATGTAACTATTTTGAACTAGAGGGTAAATTATACCGTCAAGATGAGGGGATGGCCATGGGGTCGCCATTGTCGCCTATCTTGGCTAATATCTTTATGGAGGAGTTTGAGCAAAAGGCTTTGTCTTTGGCTCAGCTCAAACCGAAGATTTGGTGGAGGTACGTCGATGACACCTTCGTAGTATTTCCGCATGGAGACGATGAACTAAAAGATTTTTTAGGGCATCTTAACAGTATTTCTCCTTCCATCCGCCTAACAATGGAAGAGGAAGTCCAAAACAAACTAGCATTTTTGGATGTGTGCGTAGAAAAGGATAGGGACACGCTTAGGACAACTGTTTTCAGAAAAAAGACACACACAGGGCAGTACTTAAATTTTCAATCAAACCATCAAAAATCTGTCAAAGAAGGGGTAGCTTACTCACTATTTGACAGAGCAAAGAGCATTTGCTCAAATCAAGATGGATTAAATCAGGAAATCAAAAAAGTAGAGCAAGATTTGGCTAAGAATGGATACCCTCAATCCGTAATAAGAAAGTGCAAAACCCGTAGGGCTAAACAGAATGAGTCAGGAAACACTGAAAAATTCGTTCCTATGTCAATCCCTTATGTGCCGGGATTATCGGAAAAAATTAGAAGAGTTGCTAGGAAGTTCAAAGTTAAAACCGCGTTTAGGACACAAAACACTCTTAGGCAATGTCTCGTAAAAACCAAACCAAAAAATGGCACTCAGGGATCAAAAAACTGTGTTTACAGAATAAACTGCAATAGTTGCTCAAGGCCGTATTATGGCGAGACAAAAAGACCTTTAAATATTAGAATCAAAGAACACAAAGATAACACGAGGAAGGGCTTAGTGGATAAATCAAAAAATTGCTCAACACTGCTGGTCTGAAAATCACCAGATGAATTTTGACGAAGCAAAAATAGTACACCGCGAACCTCATTTTTTCAAAAGAAAACTAATTGAAGCTTCATACATAAAACTAGCAGACCAACCAATCAGTCAATCTTCACTTGAAATTAGGCCAGTATGGCTACCAATATTAAACAAAGAATTGAAAGACAGGGAAAATAAAGTGTCAGCAAATAGGGTAATTACTAACAATTCTGTTCAAAATGCTCACAACATGTTAACCCGTAGCAAGGCCAAGGGGCAAAATCAGGTTAAAAATTAACTAAAAAACACGAACAGACACACGGAATTTGCATATCACATGTCTCTGTTTCAGGTTTTTGCCACCGGTAGCGCGCCGTGATTTGGTTGGCTGTGGCCGCCGCCATTTCCGTCGCCGCCGCCATTTGCTTTCCTCCCACCAGTCTCAGCTCAGCTCTGATTGGGTGTGGACGTGCTCTCTCCTGTCTGGTGATTCTTGACACTTGTGATTCCTGTGTTATTTTGTGTTATTGTTTTTCTTTTCAGCTTTTTGTTTTTTTGACTGCTTTTACAGTTCTCTGTTTTAGCTGTGTTTTTGTCCAGGTTTTCCTGGCTTTGTGTTACTAATCTTGTTATGTTCTAGGTTTTCTTCCACCTGAAGACGGGATCAGATTCCAGATCCCGAAACGTCGTGAAACTTGTTTTTTACTAATCAGTGATGGCAAATTTCCGCAAAAATCCTAATCAAAATAATTCCAAACTTTATAAAATTTAATCTTCTTAGTTCATTGTTCAATGTTTCTGTTACTAATGTTTTTGCTTTTAAAATACACTGTGCAAGTTGCAATTGAGCATTGTCAATCTTAAAATGATTTACTAAACTACCTGGTAAAGCTCGGGCGTATAATTCCACATCCAAAGATGGTCCGGGTGCGTATTGAATAACACTTGGTCTTGAATTAATTGTTGTTGTACGGTAGCCAGCATTTGATATAAATCTTCCAAATATTCTTCTTCTTCTGCATTGTTATTTGTTTCTTGGTTTGTTTCGTTGTTATGGTAAACTTCTTTGTGTATTTGTAGTAAACTTTCAACTTCAAAAGATTCTTCGCAACTAATGCAGTAATACATGACGTAGGTGTGCTCTCCACAAAAGTTGCCGTAATTATGAAAACCACTCTAAAACTACCCCTATTTATAGCATTACCCCCACCACTTTTCCCCCCACCACAAAAAGTGTAAATAACAGTTAAATTTCTTTTATTTTTAAAAAAACCCTAAGTATTAAGATTAACCAATGTAAGTTTAAAAAGAAATCCAAGTGTCAAGGTCAAATAATGCAAGTTTAAAAAAATCTTTTTTTCTGTATTAAACACAAAAAGTGTAAATAACTGCTAAATTTTTTATATTTCAAAACCCTTAAGTATTAAGATCATCCAATGTAAGTTTGAAAAGAAATCTAAGTGTCAAGGTCAAATAATGCAAGTTAGATAAAAATCTCGTTGTAAAGTAAATTTTGAAGCAAATGTTTGAAAAACTTTCTAAGTCCTAAAATATTAATTAAGGGGAAGTTTTAACACTTAAAATTTTTACAAGTCCAATGTAAAGTAAAGTAAAGAAATGTTGTTGCTTGTTGGAACAGTAACAAAAGAATGATGGGTTTGAAAAATTTTCTAAGTACTAAAATATTAATTATTGTGAAGTTTTAACACTTAAAATTTTTACAAGTCCAATGTAAGATAAAATAAAGAAAGAAGTGTTGTTGCCTGTTGGAACATTGGCGAAAGAATAATGGAATCCAAATTCGCAGCAAAAAAGAAACTTGATATTGTAAAATAAATGTTGAAGTAAATATTTGAAAAATTTTCTAAGTCCTAAAGTATTAATTATTGGGATGTTTTAACACTTAAAACTTTTACAAGTCCAATATAAAGTAAAATAAAAAGAAGTGTTGTTGCCTGTTGGAACAGTAACAAAAGAATGATGGGTTTAACAATTTTTTAAGTCCTAAAATATGAATAATTGGGAAGTTTTAACACTTAAAATTTTTACAAGTCAAATGTAAAGTAAAATAAAGAAAGAAGTGTTGTTGCCTGTTGGAACAGTGGCGAAAGAATGATGCAAACCAAACTTGCTGCAAGGCTCCTGTGGATTGGGAGGGGGGATGATCTCGAGCCAAATTCGGGTCCGGGGTCTGCGCTTGTGCTTCGGCATCAGTTGCTCGCTAGACAGTGAGGTGGTAACATGTTCAGAAGGCGCCCTGAACATTTTATCATTTTTACTGTTTAGTGAAAATATCTTGGTGTTATTTGTATAATAACATCTTGACGTAGGACTGATTAATTTTAAGGCATGGTAGTTAAATATAATATATACTCTTTGTTGGTCAGTGAGGACAACCTTATAAAACATCACGGTTTAACACCAGTGCTGAAATTTTATTCGCGAAAATACCTTAAATTTAGATTTCCTAGCGATTCATCGTGAATTCTTCAACAGAGTACAGAACTTTTGACACCAAGAGACTTTTCAATCGAGATTTGAATTGATTTTGATTTGGACATTGTTTTATGCCCTCAGGGAGCTTATTGAGAAATTTGACCCCAATCTGTGACGGCAATTGTCAAAAGCCACAGTTCTGTGTTGCCGGGGGCGATAGTTGTCCCTACCCTTCGTTTCATACTGATGGATGTGATTACCTTGGACGAGGGGGCATCTATATTTACAGTAGGTGGTTACCTCCATAATATAGATACTGGGCACTGTGAGTAAGTTAAGCTCCCTGAAGGCATCCCTGCAAGACTCTCTGGTCTGCAATTTGTAGATGATTCGGACTGCCTTTTTTTGCAGTCTGAAAATTCTTTGTTGTCTAAATTTAGCACAACTACCCCAAAGTCTTATTCCATGTATATGTATATGCTGGTTTGGTAGTTAGTATTAATTTAAAATCTTTCTTTACTTACAATATATTTTGCCTGGAGTGTTTAAGTTTAAAGTAATATTTTGTTTTTAAGAATGTTATATGATATGTTTTAATACCTTTCCATTCCAACTTCCTTGTTCCAACAAGCTTGTTGAGGGCATTCCCCCTCTTGTCTTGTACTCCTTTTTAGTTAGGGACACCTTTCAATTCCAATTTCCTTTTCTTTTTTCCTTCCTTCTTTTGGAGTACGGAAAACCAATTAATTTATGGTGAACCGGCTCCCGCTTTTGTGGTGATTACGGCCATCAGACCGGGTCACCTACAACCTCTATACGTGCTGGATGGGTAGTTTGCCTACCTCCGGAGTTTCGCTAGACCTCAGCTGTTTTGCGTCGTTAATGGCGTGTCACTGGCTCCTTTAGTGTTAGGAAATAAAAACATATTTGTATAACATTTTTCCTAAATTAAATTAAGCAACTTGCTATTTCAGAATAACATTGTTTTGTTTTAGCTTAGCGTTGTGCGCTTATGGTGGTGTAAGGGTTGGCGTATGTCTTGCTTACACCTTAATCATGATGTGCAGCGCTGGGCTGTTTAGCTATTTTTTTACTTATCTTTTACTTTTTATTTATTATTTCTTTTTAACTTAATTTTTTTATTAATTGTTAAACTCTAGGCAGGTTGTATTGTAAATTAGCTTTTCTTCTGTTAGGTTTCCGGGGGTGTACGGTTCTGTAAAACCGTACACCCCCATTTTCTTTTTAATTATTGAATGGCCTTGACCTACTTATTTTCAAGGTCAACCATAAGAGTTAGCCCCAAGTCCCAAGGTTATTTTTATGTAAATTGTTACGAACCCTATCATATGGGTACTCAAATTATTTTAAAAATATCTAGTTGAAGAAATGCAAAATAAACTACACTTGCAATTAAATACAAACTTAGTTGAAAATTTAAAAGATGTAAATCAGGTTTTGTGTTATAACTCTTACACTGTTGGTTAAATAACAAATGCTACCGAAATCTTTTGTTTGACTCATCATTCTGTATAATGCCTAGAATTTAAAAATTAATAAAAATAAAAAAGTAAAAATAAAATTGTTTAAAAAAATAACTAGACAGCCCAGCGCTGCACATCATGATTACAGTGTGATCATCACGTAGGCAATCTCACACACCTCACCATAAGCGCACAACGCTAAGCTAAAACAAAAAATGTTAAATAAAATTAAGTTAAAAAATAGCTAGACAACCCAGCACTGCACATCATGATTACAGTGTGATCATCACGTAGGCAATCTCACACACCTCACCATAAGCGCACAACGCTAAGCTAAAACAAAAAAATGTTATTTTGAAATAGCAAGTTGCTTAATTAAATTTAGGAAAAATGTTATACAAATATGTTTTTATTTCCTAACACTAAAGGAGCCAGTGACACGCCATTAACGACGCAAAACAGCTGAGGTCTAGCGAAACTCCGGAGGTAGGCAAACTACCCATCCAGCACGTATAGAGGTTGTAGGTGACCCGGTCTGATGGCCGTAATCACCACAAAAGCGGGAGCCGGTTTACCATAAATTAATTGGTTTTCCGTGCTCCAAAAGAAGGAAGGAAAAAAGGAAAGGATATTGGAATTGAAAGGTGTCCCTAACTAAAAAGGAGTACAAGACAAGAGGGGGAATGCCCTCAACAAGCTTGTTGGAACAAGGAAGTTGGAATTGAAAGGTATTAAAAACATATCATATAACATTCTTAAAAACAAAATATTACTTTAAACTTAAACACTCCAGGCAAAATATATTGTAAGGAAAAGAAATATTTTAAATTAATACTAACTACCAAACCAGCAAACTAAAAACAAACTACAAACCTTGGGTATCTACAAGCACAAACAACTACCATGCTTACACTACTTTGCCTTAATATTAATCAGTCCTACGTCAAGATGTTATTATACAAATAACACCAAGATATTTTCACTAAACAGTAAAAATGATAAAATGTTCAGGGCGCCTTCTGAACATGTTACCACCTCACTGTCTAGCGAGCGACTGATACCGAGACACAATTGCGGACCCCCTGGTAGCCTGGTGTGGCAGCTGAGGCAACAAGGTCGACCACCTGTATTGCCAACTGCTGACCTTGGCTACAAGGTTGGCCGGGCCGGTAGCTTTCGCTGCCGCGAAAACTAAAGTTTCAAGGTCATTTAAAACTTTTACAAAACCTATCGTGCGGGTAATCAAATGATCCAATAACATTTTTTGGTAAAACCAACGGTATAAAAGTTATAACGCGAAAACTAAAGTTTCAAGATCATGTAAAACTTTTACAAAATATTGTTGGTTCAATAACAAATGTTTCCGAAGCTTTTTGTTTGTTTCATAGTTTGTATAATTTAAGTCCAGTAACATTTTTCGATAAAACCAACGGTATAGAAGTTATAACGCGAAAACTTAAATTTTAAAACCGTCCAGATCAGAAAGTTTCAAGGTCATTTAAAACTTTTACAAAGCCTATCATGTGGTTACTCAAATTACGTGGAAAAAACAAACAAAAATGTCCAGTAACATTTTTTGATAAAACCAACGGTATAGAAGTTATAACGCGAAAACTTAAGTTTTGAAACCGTCCAGGTTACAAAGTTTCAAGGTCATTTAAAACTTTTACAAAACCTATCATGTGGTTACTCAAATTACGTGGAATAAAAAACAAACAAAAATGTCCAGTAACATTTTTCGATAAAACCAACGGTATAGAAGTTATAACGCGAAAACCTAAGTTTCAAAACCGTCCGAGCTACATAGTTTCAAGGTCATTTAAAACTTTTAAAAACCTATCATGTGGTTACTCAAATCATGTGGAATAAAAAAACAAACATAAATGTCCAGTAACATTTTTCGATAAAACCAACGGTATAAAAGTTATAACGCGAAAACTCAAGTTTTAAAACCGTCCAGGTAACCCTCCCCTCCCCCCCGGCAAAATGGGACAGTCACTCAAGGCAGCAGCCTTGACTGGTAGGCCAACGTGTCTCCCAGCCGAAGGCCGGTAGCCTACTTTGGCCGGGTCTGTGACCTCGGCTCACACAACCTCGTCTGGCCTACTTTGGCCGAGTAGGTTGCCTCCTGCTTTCACAACCTTGTACCGCTATTGCACAGAATTGGTGGAGGACAGACCCGGTCTTTAGTCGTCTACCATCAGTGCTTCTCACTACCATCCCCGCCATCTCACCTCGATTCTTGTAAGTTTATTTTTGCACTAAAATGAATAGCCATGTTTTACTTAAGAACTATTATGTTTTAAGTCGGTTGTAATACATAATAAAATAAACATTAGACAATACTTGAAATCGAAACTTTGAAATTTTCATAGTTGCTAGACATTATTTAAAGTCATACTATTGACAATAAAAAGAAAAAAAATACAAACAATTTTAATATTACTTTGAAACAAGTTTAATTTGGTATTAAAACCATATAAAACAATATCAGTACGATATAAAAACATTTTTAACTTGTTTTAAAATTTAATGATCTTAGTAAACTTAACATCTGTTCTGTATTAATGTAGGTTGAAACTTGTTTTAGAACAATTTTAATATTAGTTTGAAACTAAATTCATATATTATTAATGAGTAACCGTGTTTTACTTAAGGACTATTATGTTTTAAGTCGGTTGTAATACATAATAAAATAAACATTATACATATTTTCATTGTATCATAAATAAAAATCTAGTTTATTAATGTTACGAAACTAAAAATAATTATGTATTTTGAACAATACGGAAAATCCATACGGGAGTCAATACGGAAAATCCATTAATTGGTTTTTCTTATCAATTAGGCCCTTGGTGACTAAATGAGGTTGGGGTTAGGGTTGGTGTTGGGGTTGGGGTTGGGATTGGGGTTGAGGTTGGGGTTGGGGTTGGGGTTGGGGTCGGGGGGGGGGGGGTTCTCCGTTTTGTTGGGGTCGGAAGGGTCCAAAGTTGCTTAAAACCATATCGTGTGGGTACTCAAATTACGCGGAATCAAAAGACGAACAAAAAAGGTCAGTAATATTTTTTGATAAAAGAAACGGTATAGAAGTTATAACGCAAAAACTAAAAAATTATCTTTCATTACATCATATTTCATTTTATATGTTTCCAAACCCTATCATGTAGTTACTCAAAATACGCAGAATTAAAAGACGAACAAAAAAGGTCCAGTAACATTCTTCAATAAAACCAACGGTATAGAAGTTTTAACACAAAAACTCAAAAATTATCTTTCTTTACATTATATTTTACTTTATATTTTTTCAAACCCTATACCCAAAATACCCAAATACTCAAAATACTTAGTTGCTTAAAACCATATTGTGTGGGTACTCAAATTACGCGGAATTAAAAGACAAACAAAAAAGGTTCAGTAAAATGTTTAATAAAACCAACGGTATAAAAGTTATAACGTAAAAAAATATTTATTTCTACATCTTATATTTTATTTTATGTTTCCAAACCCTATCGTGTGGTACTTCAATAATGCAGAATAATGAGACAAACAAAAAACTTCGGTAACATTTGTTATTTAACTAACAATGTAAAATTTATAACACAGAAACCAATTTTATATCTTTAACCAAGTTTATATTTAATCGCAACTGTAGTTTATCTTGCATTTCTGCAACTAAATATTTTTAGTAGTATCAAGGTGATATAATAAAGTAGCATCTAAAAAATATTGTAACTTGTACAAAGTTAAATAAGTGTTAAAAACGATATTTTATTGCAAATATTTTAAAACCAAAAGTTAAGAACGATTGTTTAATACTGACATGTTCACTCAACAAGAGCAACAGTACGACTAACACTACATATCCAAATATTGCGAGGAGTCTCTCATGGTGGTGGGGGAAGGCAGGTGCGCGGCAGATGTTCCGTGCTGCCCATGTCATTTCGAGGGAGGTCGCTGCGCCACAACCGACACATCAGTTTGAAGGAAGGACTCGCAGAGTAAACATCTAAATAAACATGAGTTCTGTTTTATATGTTTCTTTTATCAAAGATGGACTTTGCATTGAAACGCAAAGTTTCACTATTGATGTAGATCCTGTACAACAAATTTTAGTACATCCTCCAGAAAATTATGATTACATCTACATTTCGGTGCATGAACCTAACGACCCCCCACCACCAACAACTGCCGACACGGAGTAGGACAGGGCTACCACACGTCATTAAAGCTACAGCTCTTCACCCGAGCACACATGGACTCTGAGCTTCAAGATAATACTGTTTCTTCTACATCTACACCAACTTCCGAACAATTACCTACTACAAATGAAACTACTACAAGTATACAAGTAAATGAAATTTCATCAACTGTTAGTTCTGATGCGCAAGCAATAATGTTATCATTAATTGGTTTCGACTAAAAATTCAAAATGGAGGAAGAAAGAAATTCGCTACTTTACAACTTACTTTTTGTGAACCCGTCTAAATTTGTTATTTGCCTACTTTCATTTTTATGTGGTTACAATTTTGGTTACCTTGTTCAGGAAATACTAACAGATAAAGAGGAAGAACATTCACTATTTTTTAAAGTTTATGTTTATGTAATTGCATCTTTATTTGGATACTTTGTAGCAGGATATTTTCTTGTTAACTTGTCAATTCCATTTTTAAAATAATATTTTAATAGAAACGAAAATCAACAAAACAACAATTAAGAAACAGTTTGTAAAAAGAAACAAAAAATATCTTGCATTTTCGGAAAATCCGAAAATGCAAGATCTTTTTTAAAAACATCCCCGGCCGACCTTGACCCTTTTCCGGACATTTAAACTTTAAATGCCCACCACAGCCGGGCATTTAAACTTTAAATACCCACTCCTACACGTCGCAGCTACGTCACAGCCTATGACGTCACCAGACCGGATGTAGCTGTCAACATTTGATTTATGCGATGTGAGCCAGCAGCCCCACTATTGCACTACTTGCATCCTCACAGGAAATTATTCTTATCATCCTCCTGAATTATTTGCAATGCATTTACAAGAAGAGATCTGATAAAACTAGTCCTAATACGTGTAAGTTTTCCCGAAAATCAATTTAACCATAAAGTGATGTACACACTCCGGTCAACAACCTGACCTAGGCCTACTTGGAGGGGATTTGGCGGGTGAAGGTATGACTAATCTGGTATCGTTCGATTCGTAACATAACGAGGAAAGTCCTACTAACATATTTGATAACCTAACCTAACATAACCGCCGCGCTGTATAAGGGTGGCCTCCGTATAATACCAAAGTACCTTGGCCTAAAACTTTGGAAACAAATGTTTGAAATAAAAATATAAAAAAAAAATTGTTTCAAACATTTGTCTCCAAAGTTTTAGGCCTAGGTATTTTGGTATTATACGGAGGCCACCCTTATACAGCACGCTGCGGCTGTAAAAGGGATCTCTTCTTGTAAATGCATTGCAAAGTAATTCAGGAGGATGATAAGAATAATTTCCTGTGAGGAGGCAGTTGTGGACCTTACAATTAATGTATTTATCTTAAATTATTTTTTTATAATTCAAGATAATCATACTTACATAGCCTCCGGGGCTGAAATTATCTTTCAGACAAGGAAATATATTTATTGTGGCAGTTACATACAAAATCTTTGCATCTGCATTTGGGTACAACCCACAGTAGTCCTGCTGGCACTTGGGCACAAAATGACCTTGAGCTTGATCACGTGATTGACCACGTGATCGGTGACGTCATCCACGTGACCGACCACGTGATCGGTGACGTCATCAAGATGGCGGCGCCCACGTGTGTTTTGGCGGGAATTTGACGTCATCAAGACCTTGAGCTTGACCTTTCACGTGATTGACCACGTGATCGGTGACGTCATCAAGATGGCGGCGTCCACGTGTGTTTTGGCGGGTATTTGACGTCATCAAGATGGCGGCGCCCACGAGAGCACGTGTTCTAACCTAACTTTTTCCGACCACGTGTGTTTTGGCGCGCTTTTTGAATTTTACCGCCTTTTCTCCGGGCTGTAGACGTCATCAAGATGGCGGCGTCCATGTGGGAATGTGTAGTTTGATTGTTCGCTACCAGATGGTGTTATAAAAATGTTACCGCTGTTGCCGGGATTCGAACCCCGGTCTCCGAGTTGGTGTGCTTTCGCACTGACCACACGACCAAGACGCTGTTGTCCGGTCTCAGTTATTATTGTGTGTAAGTGTCTTTGATTGGCATATTTATCTCTGGAGGGTCAAAAAGGTCAATCTGATTATTTCTCTTGCCAGCACCCATGTGACCACGTGTTCTAACCTAACTCTTTTCGACCACGTGTGTTTTGGTACGCCTTTGGCGTCATGGCAGCGCCCCGTGTGACCATGTGTTCTGAACTTTCGCGCGTTTTTCGATCCAAAATGGCTGCGCCCATCGGACCACATGTCCCAACCACACTTTTGGCACATTTTTTGTCACTTGATTAATTTATTATAATTTATAC